>JAPQRP010000028.1:9179646-9198703 GCA_037367295.1 Apogon hyalosoma
TTTTTTTAACCTTTTTTTCCACAAAGGAGAAAATCCATAAAGGAAAGGGAAACAACTTTTTCAGTTAAAATCCAAAACACTTGACTTATGTGATTGATCAGGTATTTTGCATCTTCCCTATATTCCTGTGACCTCATGAGGAAACTAATGCTGGTCTGGTCTCACAAAGGAATCCATCATTACTGTGATCTACTGGAAGTGACTTATACACTTTTTAATCCACATAGATATACACAAGACAGAGGTTTTTGTTTTTTTTTTCCTTTAGAGAGCAATTATAAAAATCTCCCATTTTGTGACTTAAAACATCATTTTTTATGTGGATGAGAACCCAGATGTAGAGAAAACTATCTGTTTTATAAAATATTGCACATTAGTGATGACAGGGGTTAAATTATGCATGAAAAAAGACATCACAGTCATTTTAAACTGAAAACAGAATACCCTACTTCTTCTACTCTGGTCATTAGAGCCATATATAACACACTTTTCGTCTCCACCTCTTAGCAATACAATTGAGCCCAGATTATAAACTCCAAATCAGTTTATGGAAATGCACACTATTTGCATCCTTGTTACCTTGCCAAACCATCCTTTTCAATCCACCATGACTAAAGATGCTACTAACTGTGAAATAAGCAGCCAACAAGGATACTTGAAAATGTTCTGTATTGTTTATTGTCGCCTTTGAAATCGAGTACTCAGCTGCTTTCAAACCAGCAGTTTCCTCTTCATGGTTAGTCTGTAAATGATTTGGTAGCCATCATCCCAGCCATATAACTGTCTCTCCTCTGGGTTGTATTTCAGGCTAGCGTGGGCTCCATACCTCCTGGGGAAGTAGATCAGGGGAGCCTCCTGGCTTATTACCATGTCATTGACATCAAATACACATTGAACCCGAGAGCGGCTGGCCAGGCGGGTGTTGTAAACAACATAGATAGTCCCACAGACGACAAAAGCCGCCTCTGCATTCTCCCGTGGGCACCGGGTGTCCCAGATTTGTTCTATATCAAGAGTGGCAGGGTCCATCTTTGCAAGGTTGATGTTGGGTTCATTGTCACTGGAGGCGTACAAGAGCCAGAGGCCTTCGTCATCTGCTGCAAGGTCTGCAATAATCTCTGGGTTAAGGCTGTAGACAGTAGCAATATTATCCAAAGGAAACATGGCAATATCTGTCACCGACCCACTCATGAGGTCATATTTAACTACCTGCACTTCTGCGTCAGCCTCATGTTTTATGTAGTACAAATGGTCGTTATAAACAGCACTTCCAGGACCCCTCCAGTCATCAGGAAGTTTGATCTGTCTGCTGCCGGTGACTCCAGAGGAGTTGGAAAAGTCACGTACCGAGTTGAACTGGTAGACAGTGTCTCCTGACGTCCCATTAAAGACATACACTTTGGATGATCTGGGATCTCTTGTCCACATGCCTTTTGGACTTCCTACTCTCTTCAAGATCTTCACTGATCGGATGCCAGCAATGATTTCCACACAGTCTGCAGTGGAACAGCACAGACAGAAAAGGTTTTGTAAAAATGTTCATGCAGAAATAACTGTGGAGACCTACTCGCTGCTCATGTCTGTATGCAGTAACTAATGTGATGAACATAATTCCAATTTTCTCTCAAGCTGAATAAGAAAAAAAATGCTGTTTTCGGATGATCCACGCTGTATTACCTCCTCCATTGTAAAATCACATTAAAAACTCAAGTACCGTATTTACATTTCGTTCTTCAAATATGAAAAATATGTGTTGAAATGTCATCAAACTGCCAGCAGTAGTCAATATGTGACTCTGCAAATTAAAGCAAATTCACTCTGGGTGAAGTTAAGCACATGCATAATAAGAGGCAGGATGCAGGCAGCAAGTAGGTGCTTTCTGTAAAAGTACTGGTATATACTGTGCTTCCACTACAGAACGTAAACAAAAAGGATGTCCCCTGATGTCTGCAGGAGTGAAATTAGCATTATGCTCACAAGTATAAAATAGGGTCCCTACAATGCAGTAAAGTTCATTTTAGGTCACTTCACAGGCATTCACAATGGCTCACTGTGTGCAGAGCTCACTTCTGCAAACATGAGCTTGGAGAATAACACTGCTGACCCCAGGGCAGCTTCCTGTCCTGTATCTCTCCACAGAGGCACGGTTTCAGAGTACACACAAGATCTTAGATACACATGAAGAATAGAAAAAATTTCATCCTGCATTCATTTTATTTTTGGAGTAAAATCGGTCTTATTTATGTAATGAATGACCACAAACATGAGTCTGAGCAGACGGGTTTTGATAGCACTGATTTGTAAAATTCATGTGCTATTGATTGTCAGACAGAATAATAAAGATATCAATATTTTTTTTACTATTTGCATTACGCTGTTTAAGAGCCTGTACCAGAGAATTTATTTCTTCATAGTCTTAGATTTAGCACTCATCATTTGAATCCAATTAAAAGCAAAAATGTGGGTCACTAACTTAAAGTGGCAGATTGCCAAGCTCTGTCAGCAAACCCAGAGGTGTTTCCTAGAATGAAAACATAATTTAACAACATTTCACATCACACATAAAGGTGCAATGCATCCCTATTACCTGAGTAAATGAGTCAGTGTTGCAGTTTAGCACTGTAACAGCACTAGATTATAAAGACAAATGCTGCACTCACACAACACAAACAGGGGAATAGCTCTGCTCAAATAAATGACTTGCATCAAGCCACATTTCTCCTGGAAAACATGACTGCCCACTGACTCAAAGCACACATTAAACGACTTGTAACAGCAGCATGTTTGTTTCCCATTTTCCAGTGGCACGTCTTTTCCAAGACAGTACCTCTGGGGTGGTGCGGTGTTAGAACCCTAAAGTTAAGTAGATCCTATATATCCTATAGATGCTGTAGATGCTGACAGTGCCAAGAAGGAAAATGAAGGTACCAGATCAAAAGGCAGCCACACTTCACTGCTAGACTTTAGTTAGTGTGTACGTGCTTCCTGTAAGCTCACCAGAGACTCTGGAGTACAACTCCTCCCAGTCTTCTTCCTCCTCTTCCTCTCCTCTGCTCTCCTTCAGGCTCCATTCTCCCTGCTCCACCACCTTGTCTGCTTTATTTACACAGGCTCGAGGGGAGGTTTGGGTCTCCACGTAGTCCATTTCCCGCTCCACCCGATCCACCTTGACTACAGCTCCTTCTAGATCCTTGAACAGCATGGTGTGCTCCTTTCCCAGCGCATCCACAGCCTCAGCAGATAGTTTTTTGAAATCCTGCAGCTCTGTGTGATAACGATGAGTTTGTTCATGCCACAAGTGTATGCGATCCTAACAGATATGGGCACAAGAACACACCGTTACAATCTGATGAGGCTTCTCTGAATTCTCTTTCACTCATATACCAGTTCATCATCATCGTCACCATCACAGACTGCAGCACTGTTTGTACCTTTGTGGTGACTGACACATTCATAGTGACAGATAAATTATTTAGAGCAAAAAGCAATAACCGATGGCTTCTCCACTGTCTCCTCTGCCTCAGTTTCATTTTCTCCCCTTTGCTTGCAATGGGCCTGTGGTCAAATGGAAATGAAAGTTCAGTCAAAACTGGCTGATGAATTGCTTGTGTTCATATCAATACAGAAGTTGAGGCAGCATATTGGAATGGAGACTGGAGGGAAGCCACAGGGAGTGAAGATTGAACGATTTAGCTTTAGATAGATGTTTAATTTCATGCAGATATCAGTTTTATGGTTGTCATTTTGGTATTGCATATGGTTGATGAAAAAAATTCTGACTTTAAAACCAGCCACTTAGAGTTTACTGAAATTAGTCCCTGCAATAACCAGGCATGTAATCTCCTTGTATTTCCTGTAACATTCACCTCAAGCCATACAAAACTTTTATTTTTTTTCATGGCACCGGTATTTTGTTTTAAACCCCCCCCCTTAGAAGAACAATACTGCAGTCTCAACAGTTTTATTATTCCCTCAAGGCTCTTTTTTGCATAGCCGTTTTTGTCTGTGTCTGTATTAAACGTCTCTCGCTGTTTGGATGTTTGATGCCTTTTGCCATAGAAGCAAAGGTTGAGCATGTACTCATTACTGGCGTGTCATTGTCTTAAATGCATAAGAAATTATAATGTTGTCAGACAGAAACTGGGTGTTGCATGAGAAGGAGCTCTGAGGCTCAGCCGGCATGCATCATCTGATATTTTCCCAGAGGCCCCTGCAAAGTTGATGAGCTGGGTAGAGATTGCATTAATTGGGATGTTTTACCGTAGTAAAGACATTAAAATTTAATAAAATTAATGTTGTCTGGAAAGAATTCTATTTTTAATAACAGTAATTTCAAATAGATTTGCATGGCTTCTTCACTCATGAAAACTAGTTTGATCAATCATTCATTTATTGGGAGATTGCTCCTTACCTCAATCGCCAGCAGTCTGTTCTCCAGATAATCCATCAGCCCCTGGTAGTAGTACTGTGCTCCAGAGAAAGTCCAGACTGTGCAAAGAAGAAGGACTAATGCCGGTTTCATTGTGAGCCAGTGAAGGACACAGCTGACTTTGTCTGTTACAGGTTTCTCTTGTCGACGTCTTTCTCTGCAGCTGCTGTCCTCCACAGCCTGTGAACACTTGAACTCAGTGTTTTGTGGAGGATTGCACTGTGACTACACATGCAAAAAGGTGAGAAGGACAGAGAGTAAGAGGCCGCTCTGAGAGTTTCCAGTTCTTTGACTGGTCTCACTTTGCTGGAATGTTTTCCCAAACTCTCAGGGAGGAGCCTTGCAACTCCTCTCTATCTGCAAAAAGTACTACACTGACTCAGTGCATGTGTGCATGTACACACTGTACGTATTTCATTTCAAATGAATGCCTCACATTTACCAATAAAATATTAATGTTGTGTGTATATTGCATATTTACAAGAAAATACAAAATGCCCAGGCTTGTGAGGTGCAACAGGAGAGACAACATGAACTTATGAGAGAGAAATGTTTGGATCAAAAAGTGATGCAAGAAAATGAAACTATAAAAGAAATGTTTGTCCAGTAAGGTATTGGCTGATGCTTTTTTTTTCAGTGCTGGAACCAAAACTGATATTATTACATTAAAGAATTAAAGAAAAGGAAACTACTGTGACTAGCCTGGTAAGTCTACACAAACATATATTTAACTAATTCACTACATTACATGTATTTCTACCCATAGCAATAGTTTTGTACTTGGTCATATTTATAGTGACATTTATATTTCATATTTCTATGCATATTGCACACTTATTACCCTTGATTCCCTTGTATGTTGACTTCTAGGCATTATACAGAGCTGAAAACTAAATCTGGTTGCATTGTATTAGTTGTGTTTTGCAATGACAATAAAACTGATTCTTCTAATAACAAAAGACAAATCCAAACAACACTGTTGAAGGTGTCTAGAACAAATGTAAAAGTTGGATAAAACATTTGCAGTGGTGTTTTTGCTCCATTAAACAAGAACACAATATTTATAGCTTCAATGGTTTCTGTTCCCACATTGACAGCTAGAATTAACCAATAACACTTCATTGTTACTTGGATGCCGATTGCATTTGTGTGATGTGGGCGATCAACACACTGTAGATTACCTTCAGCGCAGGTGGAAGTGATTACACAGGCTATCTTTCTGACTGGCAACACATGACCTTTCACCCCTGTTGTACAGAAAGACATCAAACTGCAGCTGAAGGTTTAACACTTGAAGAAGCATGTCACAAAGTCAGAAAAGTTCATGTTAAATAAAGACTTGTTTCTGTATCTTCATGGTTTGCCTCTGTAGCAGCCCAATAATTGAATGTAATAATGTTGTTTTTGATGGTCCGCCACCCAATCATCTATCTCGGTGAGTCCTGAACTGAACCACCAACCCCTGTCTATTTTTATGCCTGCAGACAGCAGACCAGACTGCGAGCGTCGTCATGGTAACAAAGTGTCGTACAGCTGCTTTTAGAATCAAAATGGGCTACCTGGAGTTTGATCTAATCTGGAACACATTGGCTGTCTGGTACTAACTGGTGAGGGCATTGACAGGCCAACGACTGCAAAAAAAAAAGGGCAACTGTGTTTATGTGCGTAAATCTCTGTCTGGTTTATGCCCTGGAGGTTCAATAATATATTTTGATTGATTTGAGTAATTATGCTTTGATCTTTTTCCTATTTTCCTGGGTCATTTTTGAGGTATGTGTCTTATTCTGCTTGTCAATCACTGTGGGTCTTAAATCTATTATTAATTACAGGCTTAATCGCACCATTGAGTGGTGTGATGTGATCAAAGGGCAAGCATCACTCAAGATTCATTATTTCTACTAAGTATCAGTGTGCTGTTGTCTCATAACCTTTAAGCTAGAGGCTGGTTCACAATAAAAGGATTGTACTGTGGCAAAGACATTTGTTTGGAGGTGGAGTACATTGATTTCTCTTGTTCAGGGGTGAAAAAACACAAGTGTCCTGTGGCAAGAGTTACTAAATCTGACTAGGTCCAGATGTGTGTAAGCTCCCCCACTTTATCCACAAGATGGCAGCAATTCCCTTTGCGTGAAAAAACTGGTGCTGGATTGTGAAGTCATATATAGGTAAATCATAATGTACCTCAATTGGAAATGCCATTAAAATGCATTATTTTGAACCTGATAAAGAGACTAATACGTTAGATCAATTTCTAAATAGTCAAAGTTATAGTGTAATATGATCATGTATGCCCCTGTGTATCTATGTGTTTCCAAGTATGTGTCTTTGCATGATAGAGTGCAGGAGATTTCGTGTGATCTCACGTCTCTCAGTGTGTTTGCCTTCACACCAGGCGTCAGGAGCCACCCATAAAAATGTCTTGCCCCTGCAACAAAACAAAAAGTTAAACACCCATAAAGACAACATTCTTTATTACCCCTTTGTATTGATTGAGAGGGTCAGAAAATGCAACAGCCTACTGCCAGGTCGTATAAAAGTGTAGACTGAACGAGTGAAGCAACGTAAATCCTTTAGTCCCTTGTAAATAGCTTTAATACACCCAAGGCGCCAAATCACTTGACCTGCGTTAGCCTTGCCGTTTGGGGGCTTTCTGGCTGACTGAGCAGTGTGGAGCCAGCTCTTCTCCTCCCATTCTCTGGCTGTCAGTCCAGGTAATAGTCAAGGCCTTATTAGTGACACGCTCACTCTGCCTGGCTTCAAACCTTCATGGCATCTCATATATTTAACTAGCTACTGAGAATAAAATCCCCTTTTCCTGAATCCTGCATTTTTCTTCCTTTTTATTGCAAGAAAAAGCAGTGAAAGTGCATTCATTTCTCATAAAAGCTGTTTCTACTGAGGGTCCAACTAGTGCTAAATCTTGGTGTTTGTGTTGTTGGCTGCATAATCTTGGAAAGTTAACATCTTGGTGTGACTATACAACCAGCTTTGGGAATATCCACAGAGCATCAGTGAGTCATGTGCTGACCAGGAATTGTGAAATGGTTGAGGTATGAGATTCATCTAAGCCAAATTTCAATGAGGTATGCATTATGTACACACATAAAGAACATACAGTACACAGGTGTGGTCTGTTTAATTGGTTGCACAGAGGGGCTTTTTTCAGATATAAACATTTTTCATCACATGTAAAGTAGGATGTGCTCTGTAATGAAAACTGTCTCTCAACTTCATTTTATCCAGTTCATTTCTCGCTATCCTGACAGCCGACATGCACTTGCTTGGGTTCGCTAAATGTTAGAGTGCCTGAGGGGCTGTGGACAGCTGCTCAGAGGGGGAAAACTTTTGACAAAGCAGCATTTATCCATGGTGGGCGCTGCATGGGGATTCAGCATGGCAGCTTGACCGCTGGAAATAAAGACACAGTATGTGAGAGAATATCCAAGGAAATGCCGTCACAGCCAGTTGTCCCTGGACATGAGTATGCAGCTGTTAACCACACTGCTCCTTGGTCTTTATGCTGCTCTCCGCTCTGCTGAAATGTGATTTTTCACACACAAGCATCCCTGCCTGTGCAATGTGCATCTGTGCATCATATTATCTAATACTAAATTTGAACATTTGTAGGTGCAATAGGTGCATGAGTTCTTGGAGCTCTTAATGTGATATGCAACACAGTACACAATTGTGTGCCATGTAGAAATCTTATTATATTGTCTACACACCTTGCCAACCACTCCTCAAGCGCCGCATGCATGTGCGCCCTAAAGCTTGTCTACATGACATGTTTCAGCATTGTTCTTGTTGCTGTTTCTGCCTCTGGAGCTGAGTGAGGAAACATAGCAGGAGGTGGGCTTGTGCATACCATTATCTCACAAAGCACTCATTACAGGAGTATCTCCCATATCCTCTATCCCAGCACAACATGTCACCTCATGCTCTCCACCTCATTCTGAGCACCGCAGCACTCAAGCCCAACACCTTTTTGGCATAAGGCTCCGCTCTTACTATGACTCACTTGAGTGAAATGCCTCAAACATTACGGATGCCAAATTACGAAGTGAACAGAAATATATACAAGGGTCTAGGCCCTGCTCTTCCTGTAAGCAGAGGGGGGACGGTGACTAGATGCAACCACTTGCTGCCCACCTGCAAGCACTCTTTTCATCAAAACACACAGCCATGTTTTGCCACCATACATCAAGAAGACATACATTTCATTTACTGTAAACACTACAGCAAAAAAAATTACGTAATCGTCTGCAGACGAGAACATAAAATTACAGTTGTTAGAATTGCTCAAGTTGATTATGTGGCTCCACAGAATATGTTTCAACACTGATTAGTGCATAAATACCATATCCCAGTAGTTATCTTGCAGAAAATCACCACATTATCTGCCCCTACGATTTGCGGAATGACCTGAGTACATGTAAATTGGGCATACGTCTTTTATAAGGTAATTGCATGTTTACAAGTGCCATGTCTGGATTAGTGAAAGTATGGATACAACCTACCCTAAGATTTATCCATAGCTGCTCTGTAATTACTGTATGACTCTCATAAAAACACTATAATATATCAGCCGTGACATCCACAGATCATGTTATAGTAGGCACCTGTGATCACACTGACAAGCCATGGTACTGCAAGAAAGAAGTTTCTGAACTACTTGACCTACCCATCGGGTATTTATTTATCAGGTCTAAATCTTGAAGCATGTCCCGAGAATACCTTATCCGAAAAACCTCTGTCACAATCAGAGCATCACAGCAGTCTGGAGCAGAGCTCAAGAGACATGGCTTTGTCAGCAGCTGTTTCAGTCTGTTGCACAGTGTGGAAAAGCTCTGTCATGGCCTACCTAATGGTAATTGTTTGGAGCAGTGAGAGCCCACAGTCGTGTCTGTGTGCTGGTATCTCATGTGGAGTGGAGGCGACAGCAGTGGTCCTGAGGCAGAAGGTGGTTGTTGTTAGGAAAGGGCGATATTTCCTCTCAGATTTCTCATCTTATAAAAACACCTTTATTTGGTGCAAGAAGACTGTTTGTCAGTAATATCTCAATAGATAGTGCAGCAGATGAGGCAGGGACAAAGAGAGGTGAGGAAAGAGGAAAAGTGGGAGACGGAGAAAGAAAGGGAGAGAAAGTGTCGGGAGGAGAGGGATGGCGTCTCAGACAGACTGTCTGGCTGCACCGGGATCTCCAGCACTCAGCGTCACATGATTTTGGGGTCAGAGGTTATCCCCACTGATGAATATCGGGCTGAGCCTTGTCTCCCTCACAAAAGAAAGGGAGTTGTTTTCACTCCCTAGGTCTGGAAAGTTTATTTCAGGAATCCATCCTGCCAGCGCGGGACTGTAAACCTGTCTCAAGGCAGAGGAGTTACATCCACAAATATTACATTTTTTTTATCAGCCTGCCAAAACACCCAGAGACGCTCCCTCTCATTGAAATGCATCTATGGGTGTAATCACGTGGGAGTGGGAGATAGAACTTGCATACAGTATGAGTGTGTATTTACCAATAAAACATGTATCCCTGGGATTTTGACAGGATTTGGAAGATTATAGTCTGCAGTCTGTGAACTGTGTGAAAATACAGTGCTTTTTGTGTTCGGCTCAGTCTCATCCCACAGCCCATTTCATTGTTTCCCAATGACTTAGGTGGTAATATACCAGCTCTGGGTAAGGTGATGAACTACTGTCCCAGCAACTATCAGTATTTTTAAGATGTTACAACAAGGAAACTTATAAGTTATTTTTTTTAGTTTATTTATGAGCTTTTCTGTTCATCTCAAAAGATCACAGATAAGTAAACGCGACAATGCATAATCAGAATACTTTTCAAATTATGGATTTCTTACTAAAAGATTCTGAGAGATTATAGCTGTCTACAAGTGACAAGGATAATAGATGAGATGACACATGAATAAATGGATAGCAGAGGCTGATTGGATCAGTCTTCTTTGGAATATCCCCGATACTTTGACAGTTTTGATTTGAGTAATGAAAAAGCTCACAGACTTTTTCAGGTTAAAAGGGTCAGACAGCTGACAAAGGAGTTGACAACATCAGGGTATGGACAAAAGCTGGTGTGACAGAAGTTCACAACAGCAGGTCACATTTCTTCAGGGCACTTTGGCATTGATTTTACAATTTTCCTAACTCTACCAGAAGGATGACCACCATTCTCCTAAAATATATTCACTCATTTGATGATGGGGTTAATGGACAGCGGTGTCTAAAGCATGCCAAAACTCCTAACAGATGTCCAGTTGGGTCGGGATCCGGTGCCTGTATTTGATTCAAACCACTTTCGTACTCGTCAAACCATTCCGTGATTTCTCAAGACCATGCCCATCAGGTTATTTATCTGATTTATCACCTGTCTGTGCATTTACAGCTACAGTTGCCATATGGCTTATCTTAGTATGAATAAGGGGTAACTTGCCTGCTGACTCTGAAAAGTGGTAGAGAAGTCAGCTTTGTGGTCCTCACTAAGCACATCATTTTCCTCTGCTTCTAGTTTGAATATTAACTCATAAAGACCCAAACAGCCGCTGGCAACCAAAATCATCTCCTGATCTGAAATGTTTAATAACTTCTGAACCACAAAACCTATTAATATGTTGAAATAATTGGTGTAAAATGCAGTTTGTCATCTTTTCATGGCTATTAGATATGACCATTTGGACATTGAGAGGCTCTGTAGTGAATGTGGAAACACTGTGATCTTCTACAACATTAATTCACCAGGAAAAATCATGGAGTTGAGACAAATGACAGTGGATGAACACACTCGTTTTTATGTTCAGTTAATGTTCAGTCACTTTTTCATTAGTTTTCTCTGTTTTTGATACAATATCCCTCAACCTTGAACTAAGTTTTAATGAAGAGCTACATGATCAGCACATTAAATATGGGAAAATATCAGCTTTTCAGTGAAAAAATGCAAAATACAGAAGATCAGTTTATAATAAACGGTGAGAAATCACTCAGGACAGGTTAAATATTGAGAAAAATCAATTAGGGAAGTGCCACAAAAGTAGCTCTGGGTCTATATGGGCTAAGTAAATTTCCCACAAATGTAATTATTCCATGTACTCCTCAAACATCTTCGCATACCGCATCAACTGACGTTTTGTTTTTTGTTGTTTTTTTAATGTGATGTTGCCCTCTTCTGTAAAAATTCACTCAATGTGTATTTCTCATCTATTTTTAACAGTAACTAACGTAGGCTGTTCTTGAGGCAAATAGGAGAAAAGGGCTGGAACAGAGTAATAGTTTCAATATTTTTAAGTCTTTTGGCTTCCTTGGAATCATTACTCAAAATACATCTCATTTTAACCAGGTACCCAATGAGAACTTCCAACAAATTTAGGCTGATTCCAAATTATTTGCAGTTTCCCTCTGACCTCTACTCCAAAGAAGACAAAACTGCGTTGAGATATTATTATAGTTTATTGGCACCATTATAACTATTGAAACTGTTCGTGTATGCCAGCCTTTTTTCTCCTTTTTGCCTCAAGTTTGTGGTCCAGGCTGAGAAACACCTGCTTCTTGCTTGTGTCTTTACCAGTCATCAAACTGACCATTATCTGCACAGTTTCATATTTTATACACATATGCCATTACTAGTGAACATCAGACAGCAACACATCTACATTTAAAGGGGCCATAGTTTGCTGAACCCACTTTTATTAGTCTTTGGTACATTTATTTGTGTATTTGGGGACCCTATTAGTTCAAAAAGTTTGAATTTGAACCCTCTAGGTGCTGTAAAGCTATCTTTATATTAATTTTGGCAAAAATTGAGTGGATTTCTACAACCCATTTTAATTCCTTCTCAATTTGTTACGTCAATAACTAGTTTCGTCACGACATTTGCACATATAAGGTCAAGACTCCCTTCGTACATTTCTTTTTCTTATGCAGACCCCAGAGAAATGTTTTAAAATGCATAATTCCATTTAAAAAAGCAAAATATCACACCTTTAAAGCTCTAAATACTTGTTTTGTTCTCTTGCTCTAACTTTTTTATCTCTTTTAGTTAACCACAAGAACATGATAACATGTGCATTAATTCAACAAGAATTACAATTGCAGAACTGAGCAATGTAAAAAAATTCTTGGTGGTGTTTAAATAGAAAAATGTGACAGAGAATTCAAATAGTTTCAGTTGGTTTTATGTTATTTAACCACACAATTTTGAAGAAAGCGGTGGCTCCAATATTCATGTTCGCTTGCTTCATCACTCTGGGGCCCCTGCACCTTCTATATATCAACCCTGGAGCCTTATCAGTTTTAGGCCTTATCTTATCTACATCACTAACCTCAGACTTGCTGCTTCATGAGCTACCAGGTCAACATGAGAACAGGTCTGCTGTCTTTATTCCCACGAGTCCTGAGCCCTAGTGGCCTCACCCACGCCCCTGCTCCATCCTCTGCTATCACTTGGGGAAAAGATAATAAGGGATATTTTCCCTTATTAGTGCTATTCAAAGACTAATCATCTGTTCTTGGCCTGACATGTTTTGTAACATCAGTGTTTGTGCTGCTGCTATATTCTCTGAGTCAGAGGTTTGACAAACTGTGAGGTTAATCCTGCTATGCATCCAAATATTTACTTTAACTATATGCATTACACAAACAGACAATGTAGTGAGACAGGAGAAAAGTCAGACAAGACAGGTTCCAAATGAACACAATAGGTCCTGGGTCTGCGTGTGCAATTGTCCCTAATTATGATTATGATGATTCAAGGGAGCTCTACATTCCAGTGCCTCTTATGGTTTTGCTGCTATGTATCTTGGAGCCTGTGGAGCCATTAACACGATACCAATCTCACCAATGGCTCCAGTTTGGGCCTCCCATGGGCTTCTGAATGCAACCTGTCCAGCTCAAGGGAATCCAAACATCCATCCCCCTCCTCCCTGCTACACTCACACACTTTTCTCCCTAAGGAGGTGGACTTCGAGACAAACAATCAATGCCAATGACAGATTCACGTCAGACAGAGTGTAATTATGGGAATAGTGTTCTGAGAGATACTGTGTCATTAAAACCCACCGTCTCCACTCCAAATGCAACAGATTCTTTCCCGCTGCCTGTCCGTAATGTGCTTGTGTGGGTTTTTTATGCGCCAGTGCACTAATGTTGAGCTGGACCAGTGTTTGTGTTTCTCTAATCTACCTTTATATAACTGTTGTGTTATTGCACAACGGGCTGATGAGTGAAACCATAAAGGTGCAGAGATGAATGTACTGTAGACATGACGGAGACATGAGACACAATCTGAGGGGCCATGCATGACTGAAGGAAGCCACGAATACACTTGACAGCAGCAATTTAAGAATTAAATTACTGAAAATGCTTACATAGCTGCTGGCTGACTTTGGAATCATTCTCACCCAGACACCATGAAAGCAAAATTATTCAGAGGAAGATATGACATGTTTGGTTTGCACAGGTTACAGAAAAACAGCGGTGACACTCAATTTGCGCAGGTATATTAGGAGTACATATGTCCTGGAGGCATCGTATAAAGACATGCTGTACTCTGTGAGGAAAAAATGAGTTGCACAGACAAAGAACAAATCAACAATTAAAGCTGCAAGAGCATTGGGTGGGACCTCGCACCACAAGTTCCGCCTCCCATACTGCTAAGTCAAAATCTTACCAAGTGTATTTTTGTCATTTCTTGTCAAAATATCTCATCACACTTAAAATAAGACATAATCACCTAAAGAATAACTTTTCAGTGAGATATAAGAACTTATTTTTAGACAATAGGTGTGAAAAATCTTATTTCAAGAAATCTTACCAAGATAATTTTTGCTCGTTCCATTGGAAGATTTTTTTGCTTGAAATTAAAAAAAAAAAAAAAAACTGCATTCTTTCCCTGGGAATCAAACCCTGGTCTCCCAGGTAAAACCCCACATCTTTGACCACTGGACCATCTTCAGCGCTGATAGAGACAGAAACCAGGACTCAGTCCATGTGCACATAGACAGACTCCAACAGGAGATTAACATGTGGTTGTTTGTGTCAGAGACTCAGTGAAATGCTGCTGAAAACCCACAGAAGGCCTGACATAACAGGCTTCTGCAGAGCTTGATGATGTGCTGATCATTTATTGAACCAGGTGTACTGGAACAGCTCAGGAGGTCAGAGGTCACAGGGTGACATGCACACTGGTTCATGTGAAGGTTTACCTGAACAGGTGAATGTCAGTTCAGGTGTAGCTCAGTGGGTCATTATCACAAAACAAGAACAAAAAATAGAGTCAATAAATTTTCAGTTTAAAATGTAATTCTTTCATATACAAAACTTATGGTCCTAAATTGGTTCCATACCCATTGACCTGAGAACATCTTTCCTAGGAATCAAACCCTGGTCTCCCAGTTTAAATCCCAAGTCTTTAACCACTGAACCATCTTTAGCACTGATAGAGACACAGATCAGGACTCAGTTCAACGTCCACATAGACAGACTCCAACAGGAGACTAACATGTGGTTGTTTGTAGGTTAGGGATCAGGTTAGGAAGTCAGAGGTAGTGAGTTCAAGGCCAAGGCAGGGCAGGTAGGTAGGAAGGGAGGAGTAGAGTAGAGTAGAGTAGAGTAGAGTAGAGTAGAGTAGAGTAGAGGGCCAGAGCCAGGACCCCCTAGGCCTAGGCCTCTGCCTAGTCCACCTAGGACCAGAGCTGGGAGCCCCTAGGCCTAGGCCTCCACCCCTAGTCCGCCTAGGGCCAGAGCCGGGACCCCCTAGGCCTAGGCCTCCACCTCCTCTTTTATTATTTTATTTTAATTTGGTGAGTTTTGGAGCATATTGAGGGGGTGAAATGGCAAGTTAGAGTCTAAAAAGTGTAAAAATAAACTAATTTGAATAAATCCACAACCGTATATCATATCTCAAAATTTTTTGCACAGGACAGTTGTGGTTAGTCCTATGAACGTATAGATATATAACATGTGGGTAAAAAGACCAAAGTGAAAAATGAGTTTCACGCATCGCAACTTTCTGGGCATACAAAAAAAAACTAAGATGATTAAGACATAGTTATGAGATCACTGTATCTTTTGGTGGTATTTACAAGCCAATATGATAAATGGTGTCATACGAGTTAATTTTAGAAATTGTATTTTGAAAGGCAAATTGCGAACTTCCTGTCAGAGTTAGGTCATAGTTATGAGTGTATCATTTGTAGTATTTCATAAATCAAACATTTTGGCATTGGTTCCATGTCTCTATGACATTCCTGCTGGCTGCTAGGCCCGTTTCCTTTTTTTTTTTTACATAGATGGCACTAGAGAGCCCATTTTGGCACCGATGGGGTTAATTTTTACATTTTATTAAATTTTTCACCAGCCCTGACATGTATGCCAAATTTGGTGAGTTTCTGAGCATGTTTAGGAGGTCAAAATCCAGTTTAAGATGGCACAGAAAAATAATAATAAAAAATGAATGAAAAACACTAGGGCCTTGCCTTTCCAGGCAGTGTGAGTGGGACTTACCTTGCAGGCTCGGTCCCTAACAAGGAAATGCAAATTATAATCTGTCTTTTTCTATTTGAACTCCACCAACAAATCAGTGAGGTGACAGCTGAGGTGCACCCAATCTGTGTTCCAATACCTGACAAATAGGCCTAAATGAGATGCCACAGTCTCACAAATCCATATACCTTGGTTACGTAAATAGAAAACCAAGGAAAATCAGTAGGGTAATCTGATATATTAATGTGAAAACAAACAAGTAATGCACACACATATTTTTCTTTCACCTTCTTCCTCTTCCCAGGACATGGAGGACTGAGGACACGGGAATGGTGTCATAGCAACAGGCCTGTTTGGGGCAGCTTCGATATCAGCGGGACATGGACTGCTCGGCTCTGTTTGGAGTAACTCAGGCTGCTGTGAAAAAATCCAAGGCATGCTAAAAACATAATATACAGGAGCCTGGCATCCCTACGAGAGAGTCTCACTGTCTGTTCCTCTCTGCTCCCTGTAGGTAGCCATGTTTGGAAGTGCTGACAAACAGAGAAGAAAGACAGAATGCATGGGGTCTCAGCCGGTGACTGGCTCTTTGCCAAAATGTCACATCCTCTTCATACTTTGGCTCCAACTATGGTCACCTCTTATAATCATGCTGTTTAAATGTGATAGATACTAAATGTGTATTCTTATTAAGCTGCTTCATTCAGTTTTAATGAGCATTAATAATATTTTTGCTGTATTTCCTTCAAACTATACCCAGGTCATACTTCATATTTTACTTATTTGATTATATAAAATCCCTTTAAAGGAGCAAGTGTCACAAATTAGCATTCACTGGAACAAAACCAAGCAAACATGGGATTGCTGTTTGCAGTTTATATGTATCTATCCCAATCAAATAAATGGTAAATAAATAAATCACATAGGTTTTGATAAAATATCAGCAGTTTTTATAACAATCCCACAAGTGAGCGCAGCTAAACACTGTATAGTATTCAGGTATTAAAGGGTGTGGTGTGGTTGTCCATGTATGGTCTTGTAAGCTCTTTTTCTTCTTCTCCTTCTTCTTCTTCTTCTTCTTCTTCTTCACCCTTTGTTGAGACAATTTGCTTAAACGTCAGTCACAAAGGTAGAGGAATCTCATACTTAAAGTCCTAATTAAAGCTATACAACCCAACTATGTTGACTTACAGGGCAGACAGAGCCCTCAGAGATTCACAATGGGGCCATTCATAATACCTCACTTCTCTGAAGGAAAAGAGAAAAAGCAGTTGCTCTTAGCATTTGGGCAGATGTAATTGCAATCACTCAGCTTGTCTGATGCTGATAATGGGGCGATGGGAAATTCCTGTCAGAGTTGTGGTGCAGGGTAGTTTCGCAACTACTTTGGCAGGCTCCGTGTTCCACTGTAGGGCAGCGAATGCGTTACGGCATGCTCACATAGCTGTCATTAAACACATTTTGAAAAAAAAAAAAAAAAACATAAGACAATCAAAACTCACAAGTGTGCCATTCTCTTACTTGTTGAGCAATGAAAGCGCAAATATTATGTGAAACGTATATCATCTGTTATCCTTGCACAGTTTAACATGCTGAAAGACGACACCTTATGAAAAAAGGAAAGGGGGTGTTCATATAATTGCCTGTCGTCTAATATGCACTATAAATTTTGGTCAAGTTATATGTTTCCAATGAAAAGATTTTTTTAATGTCTCTATTTACATTTTGTCCTTTTTAAATTAGACATTTCTCATGACACGTAGTTTATGTGAAAATTGAGTTCTGGGAAAATAAAAAAATACACATTACCTAAGTAAGGCAATTCATTTAAAAATAAAAATGTTATGTTTGTTTTCCAAATTTTGGGTGTGCTTTCCAGCAAGCAGCCTGTTCCTGTCTGAAATGTGTGCTACAGTTGGTGGCTGAAATAGCACGTGGGTGCAATGTTCTTGTGGTTGGTCCTTGGGTACAGTATGTGACACTTGGCATCTCAGCAATGCTTCCATGAGAAGCCTCTATTATAAGGCATTCATGCAATGATGCTAACAAGCTCATTTTACTGACTGGACAGGCATTTGTGCCTTAAAGTCTCAGACCTCCTTAATAACGCCCCATGAGACCACCCACAAACAATATGAATGATTTTTTTTTTTTTTAATTATCACTAAAGAGTAAAAAAAAAAAATTAAAAAAAAAACAACAAAAGTGCTGTTTGTCTGGACTGCACCATGACTATTCAGTTTTAATTAAATTGAAACTTGAGGAATAAAAATACATGAAAAGCAGCCTGGGCAAAATGAGCCTTAGATTTATAGTTTTCCTGACAAATGATCCTGAATGACATGGAGAGTGTCTGATTTCAGACACAAGATGTTTTACAGGTAAGTAACTGCAGTCATGCATGTGCTTGGCTGTCTGCCAGTGTTTGCAAAGGTATTTGAGGCATTTTGAGTAATTTACAATTCAAATAATGCCACTGAGTTTGTTTTGTTGCACTCCAGAGACTGCTTCCAAAGTAAATGCAGAGGTTCCATTGCAACAGAATATAAATGTTCCATTAACTTAGCAGCTCTGAAGGAGTGCTTATAATATCATCACCAGTACATGTAAAGACCAAATAACAACATTTTAAAGATTTTAATTCAGCATTATGTGATAAAAAAAAAAAAAAACAATAATCAAAAGGTATAATTTTATTCTTGCACTCTGTGGTTTCGACATTCCATGAGAGTGTAAATCAACACAAGATTGATACATTTTACATCTCAAACATAAATACTGTATGAAATTTCAATGCTTTCCATTGTTACTGGTGCATCAGTTATGATAAATTACACATACCTAATGTATATGCCAATAAAAGAATAAAATAGTAAATATAAACAGCTGATAAATGATAACACAAATGAACTGTAAGAATAACATCAAATTCTTTAAAAATAATTTTCTGCTGTCTTATAGTAAACGAATACACAGTAATATTTCAAATGTTGTATGGGACATTACATTTTTAGGATTAACTGAGGCCATTTCCTGTCTATTGAGCATATTTCCATTGTCCAGTGTACTCACAGAGTCTATGCACCACATAATATATGTGTGTATATATATATATATGTGTGTGTGTGTGTGTGTGTG
>JAPQRP010000028.1:9198803-9212701 GCA_037367295.1 Apogon hyalosoma
TATATGATATTTTATCCTTGAGAAAAATTACTGTGGTTCAAGAGTGTGCACAGGATAGATCATTCAGACACAAATATCAACATGTTACATCAACACACATACATACATACAATATGTGTTTCATGTCCTTGGTATCTATCCAGAGAACATAAGAACATTGACATTTGGTGTACGGCAAAGGCTTTCGATGACCATGACAACATACTGTAACAGACATATTCACTGCTATGCTTTCAGGTTAAAACTGGTAAAGTATCTTGAGGATGCGGCAGTGCACTGTGAAAAACAAACTCGGTCCTTGAGTTCTTCATTCACACTGTCCTTTCACCATCTGACAAGCAGTCAAGTCAGAAGTCAGCTCTTCCTCCCTAACTCAAACCTCCTTTGCGGTTTGTCGTTTGTGAGTTGATGCTTTAAGAAGTCCATTGAAAATCGGCAGCAAGTGGATGACGTGGGCGCCCTGTTCACGGGCCGAGGGACGGGAGGCTATACACCAAGCAGCATGCCCATAAAATCTGAACCGTTCTGTATTGTAATAGAAGCACCAGCTGCGTTATCCACAAATATGGAAGTGTACTGTCCAGCCTGGAGAGAAAACACACACAATACTGATGTATTTGGAATGTGCACATATTACAAGTTTGCATTTGTGTTAGCATGTTGCTCACCTGTAGCTCCAGCAGCCCCTGGACACTGACAGTGAATATCTTGCTGTTACTTTCTAACCCAACAATCATCTCAAGTGAGCTGTAATAGTATAGAAAAGACATTCATAAATAAATACTGTGTGTTCTACAATTCATGTCAAGCACACTTACTGTAAGACCATATAAGACCGGGCCAAAATGCCTTATATTAACAGATAAGTGCCCTTAGATTCTGCAGAGCTGGTTGTTTTGTCGCTGCGGGCTTCAGCCACACAGACCGAGCACTGGCTCCTGTTAAGTGGAAAACGCTACATTTTTATGGCAAATCAATCATGTTTGTCTTCACTCTAACTGCCATCACAATGAGGCTCATTTCACATTCTCTGCATTTTCATGTGTAGGAGGGTAAGAGTGGCTGGGGCTTTGGCTGGAGGAGCAGAAGCCAAGCACTCTTTTGGGTTAGGTAAGCCATCATAATAATATTATTTATACGTTCCTCTCATTGTACCTCGCTAGAAGGGAGTCTGCAGAGCTCTGCAAAGTCCGGGGGAGACTTGAGGGAGCAATTTATTTCAGCAATTTTCACCGGCTTTATGTAAATAGAGATTTTGAAATACTGGAAAGAACTCAGAGCTGTTCCCGACTGTATTTGTAATATTCACCACTCAGACCTGCTGCATTAGATACTTCATTAACCCCAGAAAAGGGGATTGGACTGGGCTGCTGCTGAATACAACAGGCAGCCTGAAGTGTCAAAGGTGAGTCTATAAAGACTAGTTAGGCGACAGGGACCAGCGCTCTGAATGAGAGGAAATTTCCTTTAAAGACCTGCTCTAGTTTTATACAGGAAATGCCAAACTGGTTCCACACAAACTGCAACAGACAACACCTTTAACAGCTCATAAATTCTGGTGAAAGTTAGGACAGCATTAAACCCTCATAAAATATCACAGCTATAGGGTAAAAGTAAACAAATTGTCAAAACAAGAATGAAGAACGACAAGACTAGTTGCTGTGGTCGTATTCATAACATCTAAAGATTAATTTTATTAACATTTATTGAGGGTAGGTTTGTGAAAACACTCGCCAGCATATGTTTTGGTCATAACAAATGAAAAGCACATGGTTAGGAGAGATTATACAAGAAAAGGTACAAGGTAGGATAAGGAGCACTGATTTTGGACTGAGTTTTCTAGACACATAACGGAATACCTACGTGTATCTGTGACACAGTGAGTCGATGCAGATCAGAACTCGAACATTATCCCTGGCCTTTAGCTGACTCTTGCTCCTCTTCACCTCATTGTGATCTGTAAAGAGGGAAAAATCACAATAACAGATGGAAATGGTAGTTTGCATGTACTGAATGTACTCCATCAGACCTAGTTATACATGTTCCTCCCTTTAGGACAGTTATTTACCAATGTGAACATTTGCAGAGAACTGGTAGATCCCTGTGATGGGAGCTGTGAACCTCCCAGTTGATTGGTCCATCCCTGATCCTCTGAGGAAGGCTCCTTTAGCTGGTGGCTAAACAAACAAAAAACACATTTAATATTTCAGGCAGAGGAACCATGGACAATCTTCATTCAGCTACCCAAAGCTCTATACTTTACTGATTTTGTATAAGTGGCTGTAATTTTAACCCTTTATCAGGCAAGCGACTATTTTTGGTCATTTCCGCACACATAACAAGACAGTGAGAGTTCCTGTTCCAGTGAGGACAGTGAGTCAACAATCTCAGGTCCAATGTGGTCTACAGGGTCTGCAAGGTCCACCTCTGCATGAACAGTGAGTGGACCTGCTTTGTTAGGTACCATGAAGTAATGGTACTAATGTAAGGAATGATGTTCAAAGGGATCACGTGGATGTGGACAGGGGTCTGGATCAGCACTTATGTTGGTCTAATGTTCTAAAATACATGTTCATTTCATCTTACATGTGCTTTTCTTGTATTTTTCATATATATACTTCTTGGATTTTATTTATTTATTTTCGCCAGTTACAAGTAAGGAACCAAATATGGTAACTTCATTTATCTCGATTTTCTATATAATAAAGCATTTTGAAAAATTTCCCTAAAGTAATTAAAGTCTTGTTATGTCCTCCAGTGACACACTAAAGTTGAAATGTTGAATTTTAGAGTATTCTTATGAGTGACCAATAAAAGGTTAATGTTGCTAGGCTTATGAGTGTATTTAAGTTTAGAGAGATTCTTTAGTCTCCCTCTGTACTAAAAGTATGTCTGTTTTAACCTGTAGGACTTCATGCATCATGTTTTTCTGCTGCTCTGAAAACAAGTTCAAATTGTGTCCATATGAATGTCTTTGCTACAGATATAATTGGTGAGACAGCAAAAATTACAGCTGGAAAGAACGAGTGACAGCTGCAACCTGTCAGAGAAAACAATTCTGAGAGAAATCAACTACAGACTGTGTGCAGTGTTTACTTCATTGATGGGTACATTTCTTCAATGTTCTTTTAACTATTGGCTATACATTGAAGTCTCAAAGTATGAAAAATTCAAAATTTTTCAATCAAATGAAAGCAAAAATAAGCAATCATGCTGCTTAAGTCTCCCACAAATCTAGTAAATGTCCCAATAATTCTAGGCTTCATTTTACAAGAGGTGAGTAAAATTGGGATTCAGGTTGTGCTTCGAGATTCTAACTGAAAAAATTGTCATATGACGTTTTAGTTGGGTCATCCAAACCTTATTAATATTTCATATTTTGGGCATATAATTTAGTGATTCTTGTGTGCATCCTTCATCCATAGGCTCACAACATGTGCTCAGCTGCAGGATAGGCTTGAGCTATTTGGCAACCAAGAAGACCTGGATTCACATTTTACACCATTTTAATACTCTTAATTCCTCATTGTCTACCTCTTTACTTGTGACTGTTCAGTGATATGTAAAATATTCTGTTTTGCTGCCAAAGTGACACATACTAACATAGTGCTGTGTTAGTATGTTAAAAAGTATGGCACTGCTTGATCATCCGTCCTCCATCCCCATCAGCCCATCCCAACAAGGCATAGTTCTTCCACTACAGCATGCTGTTTCAAACAGTGTCTATTTCTGTCCTCTCCACACTTTATTCCAAGTCAGAGACAGAGTGCCTTTTGTATGCTGCCCAGAGAGTGATGTGTAGAATTGAAAAAGTAGATATTTTTTGACCAAAGAGCCAGTCTGAGCCTCGGCGTGGCACTGCTTTGCCAGTGCCAGTTACCAGTAAGAGGATGATCCCCTCATAATTCCCCCACATGCAAACTTAGTAATGATTACACTAAACACTCACTCATTCAAACATGGTTAAGACAGAGGAGCAAATGGGTCAGAAACAAAGCATGTAACCATGCAGAAGAGGATTAGCCAAAACTTCACTTTTTTTCAGCCACACACAGAGAACAGAGCTGAACCAGTTCATAAACATTTACTTGGTTTCAAACAAACATACTGTCTGAAAGTTTTGGAGCTCCACCAGAGTCTTCTTGTCCACTACCACAGGCCCCTTGAGCTTGCAGTGGAAAGCTTCTTCTATTCGCCGGTAGGAGGTCATCCCCTCGAGGGTGAGAAGAGCCATGGGTAGCTGACTGGGGCTGGTTTGTCTGTCCAGAGCTGCTGCTCTCCTCTCTGAAGCCTCTGACAAATGACAAGATCAGCACCGTATTAAACACCCAAAAATGTCTGAGATGAATTTCAACACCCACGTTTTAATCAGCCTACAGAGGAGCTGAGATACGGTTATGAATTCAGCATCTCTTTACCTTTTATCATCTCTTTGAACTCCTGAAGAAGAACTTCCTGCGTCACTTCAGCCCCAGGAGAGCCAGGAGGTCCCTGTGGACCAGGAGGACCAGGGGGACCAGGTGGACCAGGCTAGTGGTGAAGAGACACACAAAACAAAAGGATGCTGAAAACAATTTTTATTTATCATCCCTAAGATGTCAGTTGATTAAAGATCATAAAAAGATTTGACTGTTTTTCACCAACTTACAGGACACACAGTCCTTCTACTGAGCTTACCAGGGGTCTTTTCCTTTTGCGACACTTTCCAGGGAAGTTGCCAACAGGTCTTTTGACAAAGTCCATCCATGATCCCAGTGGGTCCACTCTCTGGTGGTCAGAAATCTGCAGTAGAAAAAAAGAAAATTGTTGCACATAAATATCCCATTAAGAACATTTACTGAGGTAGAATAGGACAATTACCAGTTGTACAGCTGATAAATATGCTAGTGACTCGTACATATTCTGCTATAATGAGCGAGATCGTTTAAAGAAATTGCAGCTAAACTCCTCATTGAATAATTACAACATACCTACAAAAAGTGCTGGTTACAAAATCTCTCATATATTTCATATTGAAATAATAGTCCCCCAATGGGAAATAATGCAAAGGATTGTACCTTTGAGGCTAAATCCAATGACTCATAATTTCTTCTCTTAAACCATCTTTGGAAAATCTTGCCCTAAGATACAATTAAATGGTACCAGACACCAGTGAAGGTCACTCAGGGAAACCTCTTTCTCGCTGCCTGTCCTGCCATGCTGACTGTGATTCCCTTCAGGAGGAATTCAGTTTTTAATGACCCATCCACATCCAGCTACCATTCTTCTCTGAAAGCTTCACTTGATGCTTATTTTTTCATTCCAGATAATTCAGGTGCCACGTCAGGTCTTATTTGCCCAATAGGCTCGAATGAATGCAAACAAACCTTGTCAAGTACCTTTTCTCAGCACATGAAAATTTCCATGAGCTCTACTGTGAAAAATGAGTCTGCCTGTGTATGTGTGATGTAGATTCTGTGGACTGTAGACTCAATTAGTCTATAACAACATGTCAAAGTGGGCAAAACATTCTCCCCAATGTAAAGACAGTTTTGTTTTTTTGTTTTTTTGGTAATGATAGAAAACATAATAAACAAGATACCAAATGTTATAAATGGATAGCAGGTTCTTTTGATTTCATCATATTTTGACCTTGTGTATGCTTAATATTCTTATCAGAAATAACTCTACTATAACAAATTACATTATAAGAATCTGGGATCTGCATTGTAGATAAGAAATGGTGCCCTTACATACACATAGGCAACCTCTGGCAGCAATATGATTTGGCATAGTGTAATTTTTTTCTAAATTTTGATAAAATATGTAGCTGTATGAATTGCAATCACAGCACGCTCACATCTTACCCTAAACCCCAAATGTCGAGCGACTTCAGTTGAGATAGAGGAGGAGATAAAGACGAGCCATGGAGGTGAGCTGTCTGAAATGGAATTTGTTTAGGTTTGGCAGCAGGACACGGATCACTTATCTGCAAAACCAACATGCTCCTTTCCTCACTTTTAAAAACCTGCCTCTTGTTCCACCGCAACAAAGTAAGTCCTTGTTTGTCTTTTCAGAATGCTGGAATAAAAGCTGTTTTTTCATTGCTGGGATTTGTAGCAGCCTCTTTCTCCCAGTGACTTTCTCTTCTCTCTGACAGCAGACAAAATAAACAACTTAACAGGCGCTGCGCATGTTGAACCCTTGTGTGTTTTTGTTGTGATTTTGAGGCTTGGAAACAGATCAGAAGCGAGGCTGATTTGGTCAGGACAAGAATATTTGTACACTGCTCGATACTGTTTCCATAAGACTGTTGGATAAAGTGCTTTTTCCACATTTTTCATTTTCATTGACAGAGCAGTTCTGTAGGTTTTAACAAATATTAACATGTTGATGACTGAGGGCTTGTGCAGCTACTGGTGGGGTTATACTAGTATTCCTTGCCTGTGGCAACTCTAGTATCTTTCCACTGGGATTAATTGTAAAACAGTGAATCAACACCACAGACACTCAGAGTGCAGTCTGATGTAAAAGGCACCCACCCCATTATTAAAGCCAACCGTTGTTAATTCTGAAAAACACAAACCTTCACTTTTTTTTTTCATGTGTTAATTTTAGAGATCATTGTCAGCCTTTACAGTGATGTGAAACAGTGCAAGTTGGCCCACACATGTAAGTTATAATTACACATCTTAGCCATTCCCTACATAATAATAAAAAAGACAGCGTATCATTGCCAGGAAATCAGCCATACTCTGAGCTTGTTATCCTCTTTAACACACGCCATTGTAATTAAACCATTAAAACTTTGCCCTCAAGGATTTTCTGTGCTCAAGGAAAAAGGCTACAACCGAGGTAATTATTACCTTCATTTCTGAGTGAAAAAATAACAGCAAATCACTATATAAATAATTTAATCATCAGCTTAAGTCCTGCTCAACTCTTTCCATTTTGCAGACTTGTGTTCTGATGTAAGGCATCTGTACTAGTGACAGCTGGGGTGGCTCACACAACTCGCCAAAAGAGATCTGAGATTCATTGTATGCAGGTGAGTCTCTGTGTTGACTGGGAACATCAAAGAGTCCACACACGCAGACATGAAAACCATATTGCTTGATGACACAGGAAAACTTGTCAGATGCGTTCAGTCTCTCACTCATTGCTATTAAAAGTGGTGCAATGTAAACTATGGATCCCCTCGCATAGCTCTGCATCAGCACGTACAACTTGTGAACAAAGTGGGGAGGGAGCAGATCCAGGTATCATTCTGAGAGCTGATGAAGAACACCAGGTCTCTGGCTTTGATCAGCGCTGATGTATGAGCACCTCAAAGTGGCCTCGTCTGTCAGCGGGTGTAAAGCGCACGCCATTCCAGCACGGACTGAGAGAATGTGTCAGGTATCCTTTCTAAAGGTGAGAAGGTTTAAATCTTCCAGACAGTGTTTATCCTCATTGATGGGCTCTAAATCATGCCAGATTACTGAGTCACAGCTCGTAGGAGAGGGATGCACTGTACCAAAATGCACACTAAAAGTACAAAGAGAGTGTTTTATTAACCTAAAGCACAGTGCCTTTGAAGCTCTTAGATCCATTAATGAATCAACTGTAATAATTGCTGATCTTTCACAGAAGCCTAAGATATTTTATTACCCAGAAAACAGTCATTTGGGTCTGTATGAATATGGCTTTTATGTGCATAGCTTTAAGTGTGTTTGTCATGTAGTTTAGGGAAAATTAGGTTGAATTTATTTGAAGCAATAAAATGGGAAAATATTTCCCCGGGGCAGCATGCCACCAAAAACACAAACACAACTGTTAAAACATGTCTCTGAGGCTGCAACTGATACTGAAATTCTACTCCATGGAAGGCAGCTCCTGAATTCCTCTCTCTTGTGTGTACAGTTGAACTTATCTTATTTTCATTTACTTGTTATCTACTTTGCTACCTGTTCGTACACATGAGATGACAAGAAACATTTTGTTGCTGATAAAAAATGTTGCAATGTTCACAGGCTGGTTTAAAGTTGGACAGGATGATGGAGCGCTTTCCATAATCCCTTGTTTTTACATCTCGGTACTGCTCCCTGTGCAGTCATCCATGCATGGGTGGACGGGCCGATCCCACCCCTGGAGGCAGGCATCCCCGGGCAGTGTGGGATGAGGAGGGGATCCTGGTAACCTGCATGCATCCCAGCTGTCATGCATCCACCCCCGTGTTCCCCACCGCTGCACTTCACAGACATAGATTGCCTTAAGGATTTATCGTCGTAGAGCTAAATGCAGTTAGACATGCAATGTTAACTCTGTTTTCCTCTCACTGTGTTGCTATTCAGTTGATTAGTCTATTGCACTTCGAAGCTTCTTTGACAAATATTAAAAGAGCCACATTTGGAGATGCTAATAAAATATTAAATAATGTTTTTTAAGCCACATTACACATCTCTGTTGTACAAACATAAAAAAAAAAAACACTGTGTGCAATAATTATGTATATGTGTGAGAGAAAGTGAGAAAATTTATGTTTATGCCTAAGAAATCACCAGAACCACTCTTGGCTTCCTCTTGATATAAAAAGCAATATGAGCTGAATGAAGCTTTGATGGCTGTATCACATCTGTTTTGTGTACAAATTACAGCTTTGCATTTGGAATGGGTTCTTATTTTCCATGTGGTAGGTAAAATGGGCTGTTGAAAAGTGATGCAGTTTTCAGGTACGAGTTATATTTGTCACACGATTTGAGTTGTGGAAGAACACGGTGCATTACAAGTTATCACATCCCTCTCAGTTCATATGATTTGTTTGTGGTTCTGCACTTTTACATAAGGGTAATTTTTCTTTTTTATATTTGTTAAGAAATTAATTTTCCTTTTGCTTTGCATGTGGTTGTTTTAGAGAGAAAAATGAAAATGAAATAAGGTCACTACAACTACTAAGCTCTTTTCTAATAAATTAACTTAGCCCTTTATCCACAGCCACAGCTGACCAATATTCTGTAAAGCACAGCAATAATTCTGATTTCATGGTTTCAGAAATCCATTGTGAATAAAGGAACATGACCAGCACATGATAAGAATCAGGCAAGATTAAGGGATTTCTGTAGACCTGGCATTGATCTGAACCTATGAGTAATTAAATTAAACGGTCCGTCTACATCTGTGAGGTGAACACACTATCCCATACAGACAGTTTATTTTACTTGGAAATTGCAGGTATAATGACAAGAGACTGTTTATTATTTGCTTCACCTTCGTTTACATGACTTTATTAATGTAATTTTACTGTGTTAAACAAGCATAACCCCTTTCGTCTTCTGACATATTGATGTGTAGGTTCACTGGCATAATATAGGTAGTTCATGGCATCAGAGGTGTGAGTTTTCACAGTGGCCCTGTTTCCTGTGGGACTTGGTCTTGTCTCATATGTGTATGTTGATCCAAAAGGTCCCACACACTGTTGCATTAATCATCACTGGGGATGAGAGAGAGGAAACAAAAACCCTTGCCTAGGGCTAAACCCAGCCATTACTCAACACGCCAGGCGTGATGTTTGACTTGACTCCCTCAATTACAGCCATCACAGATCTTTCACTGCTCTCAACAATGACAGATTCCTCTCATCTTTAGAGTGGAGAGTAATAAGGCTTACATTCATGTTTGTTTGACATATTGCCCTTAAAGTATAAATTGTACAACATTCTACAAGTTGTTTGAAATGTACTTTTGTAGTTATGATCTCATTTTAAAAAATCCACTCACGGCACAACTCCACACCTCACTATTGTGATCACTTTCAAATGGAAAATCTTCCAAGGAATGCAGCGTACGATGCACGCTGCCAACAGCCCACACACGGGATTGGTCAGATAGAAGTGAATGCCATCATAAGAACTGTTTCCACTGTTTCCACTGGGCACAAGGGAAAAAAATGTAAATGTGGAGTGTAAATGTTTGGCTTGTTTGAGAACACAAATTCCTTGCCAAGACAGCTCCAATGGACGTGTTGTTTTCCCTGGGATGTAACAGATGTGTAATTGGATAAACTTACAAACTACCCAAAAAAAGCAAGGTTACTGCTTTCGTGGTGTGTGGCACACTTTTTTCTTCTTGAAAAAAGAAAAAGAAAACATGGATAGAGTGGCACCAACAAATGTGATGGGTTTTACGACCTTGAACACAACCAATTCTACAGATGTCAGGCTTAAAGCTCAGGTTCTCATCAGAGGTGACAATGTTTGGCAAAGACACTATCTGGCATAACACTGCGTCTTAAGAGTGATTATGTCATTACCCTCTGATTGTGAGAGACGAGATGAAAAGAATGTTAGTGAGGGAGGCACAGGGGGCTAATCCTCACCGAGGTGTTCTCTTTCAGGACCCTTTCTATGGGGCTTTGTCAGGGGCTTACACGGCATGCTGCCCCAGTTTTCGGGGCCGCACCGCCCCTATCGGATGTCCCAGACACAGCGGAGTCAGCCTAGGCCTGTGAATGACAGAATCAATGGGCTGGGAACAACATAGCCATAGGTCTTTAAATATCTGCCCACCTAACTTTCCCAGGAATTACATCATGGCAGTGAGCCTATATGAGACCTCAGGGGAACAGTGTTTGTGAAAACAGCGAGACACCCCACTCCCTGTGGGATGAGGCACAGGAGTGAGATCTCAATGGGGTGCAATCTTCAGCAGGCTTGAGGGTTGACACAAGGTCATCCTTCATAGCCTCTGCTTTTACAGAGCAAACCAAGTCAAATAAACATTACTAGGCCACAACCACCTACAATGTGTTCTTAAAGATACAAAGGAGACCTCACTGCTCAGTTTCAGGGGGAAAAAGTCAGTGGAGGTTACCGTTAGGATTCCAGCGACTGGCTGGTAGACACTGGAGTGAAAGCTGGTATATAGGGCAGAGAGACTTATGAGAATGCCAACATAATGGGTGGGCTGAAAGCAAAACAAATAGCCTGTTGGAAACTCTTGCAAATATGCAACACCAGCAATAAACCAATAAATAACAGTGTCAGGGGCCAACTGTTGCTCCTGAAAATGGAGTCATACCACTGTAATGCAGCTTTGCCAGAGCACATTTCTTTTAAAAATAACATTGTTGTTGACTTTTTTTTTTTTTTTCACTTTTTGTTATAGTAGCACTCTCTTTAACTGGTAGAGGCTGTTAAAGTTAGTGTGTGTTTTATCCTTAAGTATGTTTTTCTAGTTTTGTAATCATATTTTCTACAACTGTAATGAAAGATTGGTCATTCATATCTCATCTTATCTTATTTTGGTTGATCCTCACATCTTCACAGTATAAAGATTTGTTCACACAGGCCAGAAAATTGGTAGCAGACACCCACAGCACACCCTAATTGATGTATTGATCAGCCCTTAGATGTCCACATTCCTGACATTCCTCCGGAAGTCATCCATTAAGCGTTTCACACATATTGATCCGTCTCACTGTCTGAGGTTTGACCTGGTGGGGCACACCTGTCCTGTCCTAGATTTTGTCTTTTCCACACATTATTTGTCCCAGTACCCAGTCAGCACTGACAAAAAAATTGCATATTTTTCATTTCTGCAGATTGACTTCAAATGTAAAATTATTTAATATATTAGTGGTTATATGACATCCTAAAAAAAAGCAGCTGATGGATGACACCAACTCTAAACCCCTCTAAAATGTCATAAATGGCCAGAATGTAAATATTGGATTCAAAGAGTTTAAACCAGTACCTTGATGTTTCCACCGACTTCTTCACTGTTGGAGACTGTTGCATTGTAGGTTTCTGTGTTTTGTGGGGTGCCCTCCTTTGGCCTTTTTCTCTCCTTCTTGGCATCCACACCCTCCAAAAGGAGACACTGAGTCCAAAACACTGCAGCCACCATTGCCAAAGGCCCTGCCCCACACCACATCTTCACACTTTTTCAACCAGCACCAGGATCCCTGCAGAAACAGGCTGAATTTTCTGTGGAGTACCAGAAGTCTGACTCAACAGAAGCTGAGGATGCTCTTGAAGCGTACAAACACAAAGTCCCAACAGGAAGGAGACCAGAGGAATGCGGTTTCAGGGACTCTCTGTCCAAGAGACTGTCAGACAGACTGCTGCCGCTCTTGCTTCCCTCTTGATGAGCTCTCAGCCTGCAGAACGTTGCAGGGGCACTGTTAACTCTAGCCAGAAAGCCAGGAGGCTTACTCAACTATGAAATGTGTCAAGCAGAATGGTCCAAGGGAATGACAGATCGGCGCAGATCTGACAGCAAATAAACCCATTAGTGAGATTTTTCACGCTTTCTGCTCTGTTGGGGGGTGAGGGGTAGGGGGGGTACAAGGGGCAAAAGAAGAGCCAGAGAGGAGGGGCGTCCAGAGCTGAGGGTGGGCTACAAGGTTCTAGAGATGGATGGCAATGTTCTCTTTTTCCCCCTCACTCCCTCCTGCTGTTTTTCAAACTGAGAAATTGATTCTGTCTCCAAAGTAGTGTGGTAGTTGGAAAAACTCTAAGATCCACAAAAGTTGGGCTTTGATCAAAAGATGCAGTTCAGCATACAAATCAGTCTGTCTGTCCACACACCATATGCCCACGGGATGCAGAGTGAACAAAGCCCAACAGAAGATGGATGAGATCCAGGTTGGATCTTTGCCCAGCCTTCTTCTACTCTCCTTGAAGTATAAACTGGCTCCTCACCGCTATCACACAACATAAAACTTTATGGCCAGAAGGGTGCTCTTCTGCTTTTGGCTGACAAATATCAGGTGCTCTCTAAGTCATCAAGTCCAAGTCCATTTGCAAGTTTGACATCACAGAGCTGATCTTGTGTGTGGTAGGTCCCTTTTCGCCTGTCCTGTTGCTCTCCCTGTCCCTCTGGTCTCAGTTGCTCCTTTGCTCTCTGACTGAGCTTACAGGAGGGCTCACAGTGGAGTTTTATCATCACCCTTTCTCCCTCCCGCTTCCCTTTCTCCCCCTCTCCCTCCTCTCCCCGTCTCTCTCTCTCTCTCTCTCTCTCCTTACTCTCTCTTGCCTCTATTGGCAATCTTACTAGCTTATTCAGCTCTGTTTTATCTCATATGTGAAATGCTTAAGTTGAAGAGGTTCTCTGGCAGACAAGTTGAGTGTGATGTGTATAAAGATGTGTGTATCTCACAGAGAGTGTCTGTCATTTTGGCTCAATTAGCCTGCTCCACCAGTGCCCTGTGTTTACATCCAAGCCAGAAATAGTGGGGATTTTTGTGTAGTTTTTTGTTCTCGAAGCATTATCTTTCCACAATCTCTTACTTTAAAACCTGACACACAATGGTAACTATTTAATATAGGCCTATTCGGGTCTCATTTTCTGACTGCTACATTGGCTCTAGTAATAATTTTGTTAATTTGTATAAGCAGAATAAATTGCAAATTTAAAATGAAAAAAGACTGATTTTAAAAATTATTAATGGATATTTCTAAATCAGATCAATTCTTCAAAAATCATGCTGCCTTCACATTTGTTTAATAAAATAATGACTTTCATTTATACAGAAGAGAGTATACGTTTTTCTTTACCTTGCATCCTACGTTTTTATTATTTACTGCTATTTGGTCTGACATTATAAGGTTTTAAAACAGTGCCACCTAGAGGTAAAAGACAAAAATACAACTGATAAACACTTTTCCAATATGGCAGCTTCCTGGTGTTAGCGTTACTTCCTGCTTCCGGTGGCATTTCTGTGTGAACCTAGCAGGTACCGAAGTAGTGTCAAGTTAGACACTGGAATAAAGGCAGCAGGCGGAAATAGATGCACATCGCGTCTGTTAGAATAAAACTGAGAATAATAATGTCATGATATTTGCACAGCTCTTTCTGAATCATCCCATCCATCCATTTTCTGAACCCGCTTTATCCTCACTAGGGTCACGGGGGTCGCTGGAGCCTATCCCAGCCACTTA
>JAPQRP010000028.1:9212801-9224404 GCA_037367295.1 Apogon hyalosoma
GACACGGGGAGAACATGCAAACTCCACACAGAAAGGTCCCACCGACTGGTGTTGGAATCAAACCCAGGACCTTCTTGTTGTGAGGCACGAGTGCTACCCACTGCTATCCACCGTGCTTTCTGAATCATACCTATCCTTTTAGTGCCAACGAAAAAGTATTTTATTTCGAAAGTACTGTCCGGAAATTTGTATGTATGAATTTACTTAACACAGAGCAAGGCTAACAGCTAGCAAACCACCAACCTCTCTGAAATCGTGAATGAATTAACTGTGATATCAACGGGGACTTTTCAGCCGACCCGTGTGTCGTCCGTGGTGTTGTGGTTTGAGACGTCCCACATTTTGAAGTGGGTGTTTTGAGGAAGCCACGTGTACAGGAACTGGGATCTGACAGCTTACTTGGAACCACTGCAGGTTTGTTTGACGAGGAAGTTTAGCTAACATTTGGCTAGCGGGTACACTGACTGCAACCACAGAGCATTCCCATTTCCTGAGTGAGCTGAACGTCACTACAGTTTGTTTTGTGCTTGGTAAAGGACAGGTTCGTCACTTCTACGCACACTGTCCTTTTTTCTGCTTCATTTATATTCTTAATGCTAACGACGTGATGATTGCGTCAAGTAACGCTAATCGCTACATGTTTTATTAGCCTCTCTGTGCTATCTACTGATTAGCATAGTTTTTGTCTTTGCGGTACTTTTATAATATCCTCAGGTCGAGGTTCATCAGTTTAAGCTTTTTTAGCACGTAATGTCATGACTGAATATTATTTTAGATAAGTAAACATCCGTAAAGTGAGATAACGTCAGGTTTACTCGGCTATCGTGTAACCTACAGTCAACCTCGCCAGATGTTGGGTTCCGTTGGAAAAACTGTAATGTCATTTAATTTACGTAACTTTAAAATAACATTGAGTAAACATCTTCAAATTAACATTGAGTCAGGTTATATTTTCAATTAGACTTTATCGCGTCACCTTTTTGGACATGTTTATTTCTTTTGACTGCCTATGTGTATGGTTTTCTCTAACGAAACACTCTGGGATGCAGAGATACACAAATAACCACAAGAATTGGGTGTGTTGCAATGACGTGATAGTCGATCCTACGTAAACATGACTAAGTTTGGTTGAGATTTTGGTCTTTTACAGTTTACACTGGATTCACTCACAAATGTTTGACTTTACTTTCAGGCAGCCATGGCAATTTGGAGGAAGATGTGGTCCAGGAATCTTCTGTCTGTGTCTTTGTTTTTGTACATCCTTCTGTACACCATTGATGTCCATGCTCGGCCTGCAAATATGTCAGCATCAAAAGATAAAACTCCAACCAACAAGGATGAGAATGAGATTCTTCCTCCAGATCACCTGAATGGAGTGAAGATGGAGTTGGATGGCCACCTGAACAAGGACTTTCATCAGGAAGTCTTTCTTGGTAAAGAGATGGAGGAGTTTGAGGAGGATTCAGAGCCAAGAAGAAACAGGAAGAAGCTGATTGAAATCTTTACCAAGTAAGATGTGTTTTGCGTGTATTTGTGTGTCAAGATTAACAGCATTCCTGAGCTTCACTTAGTATGCAGCTGCTCATCAGGTTCTATAGTCAATTACATAAAGCCTCTGTGTACCTTCAGGGATGAAAAGTAAAACTTAGAACAAATAGGATGTACCTTTTTATTAGGCTGGTGTATCCCTCTGTAAGCAGAATTATAATCATATAATCAATAATCACATAGTAAGATGAAGTGATTTCACAATATATGAAAAAATTAAAAATCCATCCCTAGTTTACTGGAATCTGATTAAGAGGAAGACTGTTGGGCTGTTTATATTTTGGTTCGAGGACTGGCATAAGGTACCCAACCGCAAATTGAAAACTTGTCAACATCTGAAAACAATGGATTTTTGTTTTTTGTCAGTTTGACCCTGTGTAAAAAATACAGTGTATTTTATTTTCATACAAGCAGCAAATTAGATACAAAGCACACAAATGAACACATGGTTGATATATTTGATAGTGTTAGTCCTTAACTTTTGTAATTGATAACATTTATGAAGTGACACTGTTGATGTTCAATAAAATTATATTCATTGTCTTGTAGAGTCGATTTCAACAAGGACAGGAGTGTGAGTGCTAAGGAAATGCAGCGCTGGATTATGGAGAAGACAGAGGAACACTTTCAGGAGGCCATGAGGGAGAACAAAAACAGTTTTCGTGCTGTTGACCCAGATGGTGATGGTAAGACAGCATTCAAGACTTCTTCCCATCCATGGTAACTTGACACATGAAGCAGAATGTTATGAGCTAATTCAAGTTAGCACAGTGTCTGTAACTGGACTGTCGAGCAGCTGTCAGAGTTAACTGGGTCTGCCTTCTGTGACTATATGTGGTGTTTGATTTAACCTTTTTGGACTGTGTTGTAGTAGTGTCTTAAACTATGTGTATTTGATGTTTAGTGAAAACCTGTGCCTGTATATGTTTATATGTATATGTAGGTCATGTGACGTGGGATGAATACAGAGTCAAGTTTCTGGCTAGTAAAGGCTTTAATGAAAAAGAAATTGCTGAGAAAATAAAGAACAATGAAGATCTAAAGCTGGATGAAGAAAGTAAGTATGAATTCTTTGAATGTCTTAATCTTCTTCAGGTCATTGAAGGTGCTGCTGAGTCTGAAAATCTGTCCAGCAGATATTTAATTAAATAGTTTGACTAACAATAGGATTGGCTTTTATTGCTCCAATAATATCTCTCTTTCCCTGATCGTTACAGCTCAGGAGGTTCTGGAAAGTCTGAAGGATCGCTGGTTTCAGGCAGATAACCCTCCAGCTGATCAGCTCCTGAATGAGCAGGAATTCCTGTCATTCCTGCACCCCGAGCACAGCAGAGGGATGCTCAAATACATGGTCAAGGAAATAGTGCGAGACTTAGGTATGCGTTACTTACCCAATATCTAAATCATGAGCTGCACAGTTTCAATTTACACTTGACATGATATGTTTCACTGTTCATGTGTATCCGTGCATGCGGCAGTAATTGCTCTTAACCTTGTTTGTTGGCCTGGTTTGGTGCAGATGCATGGAGATATAATGACCTGTCAAGCTCAAATGCAAAAAAAAAAGCTGGCTTGGTTGGTTTCTCTAGATTTCTTCCTTCTGCCACATTTTAGTTTTCTGTCAAACTCTGTGCAGCAACTTTTGACATTTATCTCAGACACTACAGTAAAGAGAGGCAACTATTTATACAGAACGTTAATAATTAAATCTGTGTAAAGGAAATTTACAGATTTGTTTCTGAACACATACAGGAAGAAAACAGCATTATTATTATTATTAGTAGTAGTAGTAGTAGTATTATTAGCATTAATAGTTGTACTCTGTCAGAATATTACAACCTAATTTGTTCTGCAACTGTACACTAAACACATTAACTTTATTGAACTAAGTCATGCTAATACATATTCAAAAATACTATTCTGAGACTAAAAATAATTTTCTTTTTAATCTCTGTTAAATGGATTCTGGCTCTGGTGGCTCAGATATGTAAGGCTGTGAACTCAGATGGACTGTCCATTTTTCAGGTTGTAGTGTGCTTTCAACAGTGTCTGTACCAGACCTGCCCCCAGCAATTTTGTACAAAATAATGTCAGTATTTTTATGGTTTTCTTTTAATTAGCACAGAATTATCCAGGTGTCTAATAAATTTTTCAGTATTTGGACAAATTCAGAACACACTGGTTTGCACTGAATTTTTTGTGGGTTAAGGTTTCTGTTCATTTATATAATATTGATCTCTAGTGTTAAATTTATAGATATAATTATTCCTTTTTTTTAAGTTTGATGATAATGTTTTGTGTAATCAGTAAGAAAAATAAATTGAATGCTATTTGTCTTGTGTTCCTTGTAGACCAGGATGGCGATAAGAAACTGACACTGTCCGAGTTCATCTCTTTACCTGTGGGCACCGTGGAGAACCAACAGGCTCAGGACATTGATGACGACTGGGTTCGAGAGAGGAGGAAGGAGTTTGAGGATGTCATTGACTCAAATCATGATGGCATTGTAACCATGGAGGAACTGGAGGTTTGTGGGAAGAGAAAAATTTCTGAAATGTGTTTTGTCTTTTACAATATCTTATATAGTGTTTATTATCTTGTACTTTTCAGTAGTTGCTTATTAGCATAAATATATATATATATGTGTGTGTGTGTGTGTGTGTATATTAGCATATTATATAGTTATACTTAAAACAAACTGCTGTATGCTTCAGATTGATTTATTATTATTGTTATTATTATTTATCCTTCATTATTATAAAACATTTATAAATGCCTTATTCTGCTTGAACACTTTTTGAAACTATTAGGCTGTTAATGCCCCCCCAAACAACCTCCTAAATACTGCTGTCTGACAATAAATACTTGAATAAGTCATTTAGTTATGAGCAACATCTAACTAGTGACTTAATTTAGAATTATTTGGACACTTATGTATTATGTGGTGATAAGGAATAAGGATTTTTTTGAGGTTTACCACCTTAAAAGTCCCTAATGAGCTATCTACTATATTTATCTGTATTAACTTCCTTACATATGAATGTAGTAGTTAGCTCATTAGGGGCTTTTAAGGTAGTAAACCTCGAGATAAATCATTCTTCCTTACCACCACATAATAAATAAGTGTCCAAGTAATTCTAAATCAAGTCAATAGTTAGCCAATTAAAAGGACAAATTATGAGGTTATTGTGGGAAAACTAATAGTTAATGGACTTGGAATTGTGGACATTCAGAATAACCTTTATGACTAATACAAAGTCAATATGCCACTAAGGTGTAAGCTAAATCAATCATTGAAAGGTCAGTTGTGTTACCTTTAATATAGAGTGTATTCTGTGGTGTTATTTGTACATGCATTAATCAATTCTTGTAAAATATTTGAACATGGCCCACAAGAACTCATAACTTATGAGATATTGTAAGTTGTTTTAACAGTTAATTTTTTTAAACAAGGGGGTCTTTATTTAAATGTTACTGTCATCTGACCTCTTTTTATCTTTACTGTTTTTTTTTTTTTTTTTACCCACCTTGCACAGGAGTACATGGACCCAATGAATGAGTACAATGCTCTGAACGAGGCCAAGCAGATGATCGCTGTCGCCGATGAGAACCAGAATCACAGTTTGGAGTTGGATGAGATCCTCAAGTACAGCGAATACTTCACAGGCAGCAAGCTCATGGATTACGCCAGAAATGTTCACGAGGAGTTCTGAAGATAAATGGCATCCACCCCCAGACCCCCCACCCCCAACCCACCCCTTTTGTTGCTCGACGAGGCGGGGCGATGTCCTTCACCTGCTTCAGGAACAAGCCTGTCACTGACGGAGGAGGGAGATTGAATGGTAGGATGTTCTAGTGTGCAATTCTGTGTTAAAACACCTAGCCTTAATGGGCTCTTTCACCGCTGACTCCTGATAATACATCCTCTCTGCAGCCCTGGACTGTTGAGCAGCCAGTTACGGTAACATGGTCTGCCTTCTGTATGCCATTTGGACCTTTTATGGATCTCATTTGGAGCTTTTTTTTTCTTCCATGATTTCAAGGCACTGCAGCATCTAAATTTATTTGGTATACCGTGGATTCTGTGTATATGAGGAATTTTTAGCCCAGGTAGATTTTCCATTCCTGTTGCAGTCGTGTGAGAGACTAGGTTTTTGTGTAGCAGGGTTTGTCGCTTTAGCTGGTCTGTCTGTCTGTCTACAGTGTAAATATTCATAGGCACAAACCAACGCAATTGCCAGAGAAAAGCGGAAAAAAGTGCAATGCTGCTGAGAGGAACAGCCCCCTTTATTGGTGATGCACAAGCTGTTGGACTTTCACTTCATTCCCCAAGTTTAGAAGACAATTTACCAGTAGAATCATTAAAGGTTTATGAGTTTACATGACAATAGATATCATCCGTCCTATTACTAAAGACAGGATATTGTCTGCATTAAACAAAATATAACATATCTGTTCACAGCTGCATCCGTAAATAATCACAGCTAAGTGGTCTTTTTTTTTTTTTTTTTTAAACTATTTAGTGAGAGAATTGTAGTTGCTAAAATGTACAGAGAAGAGACTAATATATTTGAAGAAAATGTCCATTTTTACACCAGACTCTCTGACTGACTGAAGGAAAAGCACAGGCGTCTCTAATAACATTAGTGACAGCTCTGATCTATTAGGGTAAAAATATTAGTCTGGCCTCTGTCTGACAGGTTCAGAACACCCACACGTTTGATTTTCCACTCTACAGGCTTTCAGACTGTAAGGTTCTCCTCTAGAAAAGTAACTTATTTATTTGAGCTGTGCAAGTGGATCAGCTGCATCCGTGAACATCGTCCCAGGAGACCGGTGTCTGTATCATTTCATTGTTAAACAAAGAATGGACAGGTCACTTCTCATAGTCTATAGTCAAGTTTGCCTGAATTCTACACACACCTTGTTTTTAAATGCATGGACACACAGTAAAAATACATTCTCGAGTTTCAAGATAAGAATAAAAATACCCTGTGGAGTGTTGGGATGCTACAGTCTCTGTCTTCGATCCTGTCTGAATTGTAAGATAAGATTTATGATAACAGAATGTGACTTAGCTTTATAAATGTACTGCAGATTTACTGATGGAAAAAATAAATATTTCATATCAATCAAAGATGTACATGTGGTGTTGTATATTGGAAAACTCAGCATATGTGTTTAACCCATCCTGGTACACAGAGGGAGGTCATGTGGTCTGATGAGTCCACATTGACCCTGTTACAGAGTGATGGATGCATCAGGGTGAGAAGAGAAGGCAAATCAGTGTTTACCCATCATGCATAGTACCTGCAGAACAAGCTTGTGTGGGTAGTGTTATGATCTGGAGTTGACTCAGTTTGTCAGATCTAGGTTCAGTAACATTACGTGTCCCAAAAATGATGGAGGTAAATGTTGGGATGTTGCAAATATAAGCTCATTGAAATGATGCCAAGGTGAATGAATGCTTTTATCAAAGCTAAAGGTGGTCCAGTGTAAGAGTAGAGTGTAGAATTTTTTCCAGGCTGTGCATAAAAGGAACATATTCTCCTGATTAAAAAAAAATCTTAAGACCGGTTGAAAAATGGCAAGAATTTACATTTTGCACTGTTGGAGCTTAAGAAGGTAGAGTAGTAGAAGTAGTTTCAAAATGCAAAAAGCAGAAATGGGAGTGAGACCAAAATTATTTTGAGTAAGCAATTTATTTCTGATCTAAATCCAATTGAGAACATTTGGGGATGGATGACAAGGGAAGTTAATAAAATGGACATCAGTTCCAGGCAGTGGATTCAAAATGTCTGTCTTACTGTGTCCAACCTCAGCAGCGATGGCGCGTTGCGAGAGGCCTTGCTTATGCAGCTCAACACTCCGACCGCGTTCAAAGAGAGAAAGCTTTTTTGCCTTTGCCATCAGGAGGTCATGACAGTGTGAATACCTGACAGAAAATGACACGGAATCCACATTTTTCCGCAGATTTTGTCTTTTAAAGGCTGTGGTCTTAAACTTTTGATCAGCTGATGAACAGACTATTTCATTTTAATTGTTGTTGCTTATTCTTTTTTTTTTTTTTTTTTTGTTCGTCTCATTTCCTTTTCTTCTTTTTGCATTTCGAACCTCTGCTTTAAACAGTCTTCAGATCCAACAGTGCAAAATGTAAATTCTTGCAATATTTCAACTGGTCTTAAGATTTTGATCAGGAGTGTATTTATATGACAAGATCCAGTCTCCCATAGGTGCTCAGTTGCATTGAGATATTAGTCATAGAATAAATACATCCTAAATCCTGTTTTAAGAAGATTTTATTGTATATATGGGTTAAGGTTCATTGTGTGTTCTATGTCATGTAGCACTTCACAACACAGCAGGATTGTAAGAACATCCATCATTTCACTAAACCAATGATTTGTTTAGAAGCAGTTAAATACAATTAATACATCAATTCATATTTTCCTAAATTATATTTCTCAGATTAGATTATTCAGAAAGTGAATTCAAATGCATTACTGTGAATTTTACAGTTGTCATCTAAATGGCTTTATTTTTACATGACCGTGTGATACCCAATCGGATTTAATGTGCACTTTACTTCACAGACATCACTTCACAAAACAGGAGCTTTGAAATTTTCCCAAAATCATTAAAGTCTTTGTCGTACAAATTACACATAACACTGCAGTGTCCTCCTGCAACACTGAAAATACAGTGGAGCTGCAGTTTACACACTGCCCCTGAATGCTACTCCATGTCAGACACATGCAACCTTAACTTTAAAACTGTAAAAAACAAAAAAAGAAATGACAATCCATTCTGATATCTCACCTTACACTACAATTAAATGAACTGCATCATTCAACATACTAAAAGTATAAATATAATTACATAAATGATCAGTAATAAAACAACAAACTTGGAAAACATCTTAAGACTTTTCAGAACACAGTGACACATCATTGCACAGTACATTACATAAACATACTTTCTCTTAGTTTTTATAGTACACAAAACACACACACTTAATACATTCATAAATGAAATATATTAGTCTAACTTAAGTCTTTTACAATGTGCTGACATTTAAATATAATGTAAGAAAAAGAGATTGGCCTAAATAAGTACGCTAAGGCGATTGTGTACATGTTAATGCAACTTGTAAACAATTATTTCATGATTCTAACAATAATAGTAACAACAACAATAATATAATAAGAGAGCAGCATAACAGTGCTAAAGAGTCAAGTTCCAGTTTCTCATCAGCACACACTTGTTAAATAAATCCAAATTTGGGGCTTAACACATCAAAAATCAATTAACTGTGCAGTCTGTGAGTTGTAAAATAATTTTCAGTTTGATCTGTCCCCTAGTGCTGTGGAACAATGTCAAAACTTTTTCCTCCGGTGAATAAAAATGCACTCTGACAGTGCACTTGAACCTAACGTCTCATTTGGAGTTATTGTGCTGGAGTCGAGAGCCAACACAACAACCAATGGAACAGATCAAACTCCCACAGACTGCACTCACATGCAACAGAAAACAAAATCTGTAGTTTCTTAAAAAAAAAAGAAAAAAAAAAGAAAGGCAAAACATGATTAAAACTGAAATGCATTCTGCGATTATTTCATCTAAAATAATCAGAGAAAGTCTTAAAACCAAAGTAGACAACAAAGGGAAGGTAAAAGCCAAGCTGAAAACAAGCCCTATCATGTGAACTTGTGCTCCTCTCTAGTCTCGGTCTCCGTTTTGGTCTTCATGCAGAGCTACGGCACAGGCCTCTGTCCCGCTCAGCCGTCACTCCTTACAGGTATGGATACTGGTTAAGCTTTCGCTGGTAAGTAGCACTGGAGCGGTGGAAAGGCTGCCCCCCCAGCTGCTGCTGCTGCTGCTGCTGCTGTTGATGGTGGTGGTGGTTTCCGTACTGTCCCGGAGCAGACCCCCCCAAGGCCAGGCCGCTGTTCTTCTGGAGCAGCGCCAGGGAGGAGTACGCCCCGCTCGCCCTGCCGTGGCGGGACGAGCCCCCCTGCATCTGGTCGACGGCTTGGGACACGGAGGCGAGGGCCGCAGACGCCGGGTAGGCATACAGGTTGGGAGTCGAGCTGAAAATGGTGTTTTCGTGAAGCCGGTAGGATGAGTGGGAGGAGACGGGAGGCGGGTACGTGGGCTGTCGTTTCAGGGAGCTGCTTCCTGTTTGGTCATGGGATGATGACATCACAGTCTGCTGTACCTAAAACAACAGAAAACACTGTCTTAGCTGCAAAATAAGACTCTGAATTCTCCTTCTGGTTTTGAGGGTTATTACCTGACTCAGGTTAAGGGGCTGAGATCTGCTGGATGCAGCTCGCTGATGGCGATCGGTGCTGGAATCTCCCAGTCGACTGGACGGCTGCGTCGAACCCTTCTTAGATTTTCCAGAGCCACTTGTAGCTTGATCTACCAGGAAAAACCACACAAAATACTGTAAGCGCTGCAAGAGGATAAAGAGCTGCCAAAGATGGAGTATTGTGTGAAACGACCTGTATTACTATCCTACAGTCGAGTTATTTATGAACCTGAATCAAAATGGGATGGAAAATGCACGAGATGTTATTGTTACTATGATGATTCTTTTTTTGAATTATTTTCCTCTTCATCTGGTGGAATGATCATTGTTTTCGAGTCTTTACTTTTCCCCACTCGTTTTCAGATGTGTTAAAAAAAATTAAATTGTATTAAATACTTCTTTTGTATAATAGACTATTTTTCTTTTTTGGTTTGGTTGTCTTATGTTGATAATTTGCTTCAGGCATTTGCTTTGTTGGTGGTTGTACTGTGTTTTTCATATATTTGAAACAAAATGTTCACGCATTCATTGTTACATTACATTACATTCTAGGGCAAATTGGCGATCCTCAGCCCATCTTTTCTCCTGAGGGACCAGACCTATCCTGGATGCTGCGTTTGTACCAAAACATGATGATTTTTTCATCAGCTATCTCAAATCGCATTGAAGTTTTTACTCCTAAACTGCCCCTCTCATTTTTTTGGGGAATGTGTTGCAGGCCTGAGCAGCAGGAAATAATGTACATATAAGACAAAACAGTACATATCCTGTCTCCAAACTGTCTACCACGAAAAACAAGTCAAAGTAAATTTAGAAATCACTGCTTTTATTTTGTGTGCATTTTCCAAACTGTCAGAAACAGACTGATTTGGGGCTGGTGGTAAAATAATCCATGGACCTAGCATCATCATTGTGTTGTCAGTATAATTAAAGTCAGTGCACAATAAGAAAAATGCTAAAATCTGATCAAATCTGAGTTTAAATGTGTATCTGAGTGGAGGACCTGGAGCTGCTGGAGCTTTGTGGGTTGTGCTCTCCCCAGGCTGACTCTTCACAGATGGCATGACGATGGCCAGAGACTTGGTGGGTTGTGAGGTGTTTTTGGGGCTCAAGGGGCTGCTGGTGGATGAGTCCGAGTCATGGGAGTCATGTACGGTCACACAGCTGATCACGTTGGTCCTCTGGCTTGTACCGGAGCTGCACAAGTAAACAAGAGCAGAGTCAACAACTAGAGTTTATTCAGAGACGTAACACTATAAGCCCGAAGTTGTGCAACCCTAACAATTGAATCCACTTTTTTTTTTTTTATTTATTTTACCTTTAACCAGGAAGTCCCACTGAGATCAGAAAGCTCTTTTGCAAGGGAGACCTGGCCAAGGTAGCAGCCATTCAGAGTCCATACAAAGTCCAAATCATTTTAACCCATAAAGACCCAGAGCTACTTTTATGTCAATTCCCAAATAAATTTTTCTCTATTTTTACCCTTCTTTAAGTGATTTATCACCATTTATTCTAATATTATGCTCTGTATTTTGCATTTTTTCAGTGTAAGTATTTTCCTATATTTAATTTACTGATTATGTAGATGTTCATAAAAGCGCAGAGTAAAGTTGAGGGTTATTCTATCAAAAACAGAGAAAACTGAGGAAAAAGTGATGTTTTCATTCAAATCTATCATTAACTGAACATAAACCCAGTGTCTCCATCCACTGTCATTGATCCAACTCCATGGGTTTTACTG
>JAPQRP010000028.1:9224550-9247312 GCA_037367295.1 Apogon hyalosoma
CATATCTGATGACCATGAAAAGATGACAAACTGTATTTTACAACAATTATTTACATGTATTGATAGGATTAATGGATAAACAGGTATTAAACAGTTTAGACCAGTAGATGATTTCAGTCGATGGTGGATGTTTGGGTCTTTATGGGTTAATTCATGCTCTAAACTAGAAGGGATGTGAGCTCACCAGGCGGCGGGGTACTTCCTGTCATCCTCGTCTTCTGAGTCACTGTGGATGGTGATGATGCTGACGGCAGGACTCGGTGTGTCAGAGATGACGATTGGCTGAGACTGGTCACCGGCGACTGTAGATGTGTTGTGGACCACAGTGGTGGCCGAATGCACCGATGACACAGGCCTGGGGGAGGAGGAAAGATATTCACTGACGGCTCATGTACAAACGCAAAATCTGTTTCAATATTTGCAATCAACTCACTGAAATATTGCTATCAACATTTGCTACACACATAATAAGTTTGTTCATTTATAAGCTGAGGACTGCTTGTCGATATTAACTGTCTGTAATAATTTTGGAATAAAACTGATTGATTGTATTACAATGAATCAGAGTTTCTTAGTGATATAGGTGGAGATAAAAATTCATTACTATTCTAATAGAAATTGAATTCACTTTCCTTATAGACTGACAGTAAAAGTGCTTTAGATAAGGATAGGAACAGATCAGATTGAAACACTGATTACATTAGTCCTTCCTAATCACATCTCTGTATTAAACAGAGCCAAGAATCTTTCCATAACCTTAATCAACATGTCGCCTGTGAACAACTTACGTTTAAGTGGAAACCACGTCAATTAACAACCTTTAATTATTTAATAAACATAAATCAGGCAGTTTTAGATTTATTACAAAATGTACTTGCCTATGCATTCAATTACAGCCTCATTTCTATTTGGATGTACCGGTATTCAGAGTAATCTGATGACCCGTTTCATTTCTATGTATTCTTTTTGGAGCTTTTACTACTACTGAATGATAATTATTTGTAGATTTTCAGAGAGGTTACCTGGCTCTGCTCTCAGCGTGTCGAGCTTTTGACCGCTTGCCCTGTTGGGACCTGGTGTGAACGGCCCCTGAGCCGTGGCTTTGAGAGGCAGCGTGACGACCGACGCCAGAGTCCTGCTGACTGACGCCGTCACACTGGCTGCCATGACGACCCCTGCGGAGAAGCAGAACAATGGGTATCGCCTCTGGTTGCCGATATTTAGTAAACTACCCATAACCGGTCATTTTCACTATGACTACTCTTAAAGGCAGTATGAGTCCCACCTCCAGCCAGGGGCCTGCTGACTGTCAGATATAGGGGCTCCCATGGGTGAGTCAGGTACTACAGCCTGTCCAGGGTTATGGATGGCCATGCCTGGCATCTGCTGCCATGTGGACGGGATGAGGATCTGCTGTGTGCCTGCTGGCCAGCCCTGCTGTATCCACACAAACATATAAAAATAAAAATTGCAAAATATAAGCGGCCCAACTTTTTTTTACCTCAGTGGAAAAAAGTTGAAGATATTTTCTCAGAGAATGAAATTATGCACATGCAGCCTGTAGGCACAGACAAAGTGTTTTCCATCTCTGTCATAAAGCAAGACAGCATGCTCCCCTAAGACCCACCTGTATCTAAGATGTGACATTAATGCTAAACTTTCACATCGTGACAGCTAAATGTCAGATGTGAGATGATGTGCTGTGGCTTCCACCTGCATCGTCAGCCTTCCTGTGCAAACGGAGCTGCCAAAGTGACCTGACAATTACTCAATACTTTGTGAGTCAGAGAGAGCCAAAACAAGCTCACAGAATGACAAACAGAGACATATTTCACTTAGGCTGTCTCTGCTGCATGCATGCTTACAGCTCTGAGCAAACAGAGAGCATCCAGAAATAAGTCGGCGAACCTAAAAATGAAAGCGATCTGTTAGTCTGAAATAAAGATGATGAAGACAAATAAAGCCATTGCTGACTTTAATTTTATTGCTTTTTGAAAGATGATACTAGTTGAGGTATCAAGTATCAAAAATGTTACAACTATAGCAGTGTGGCCTGTGTAATCCTAACCTTTACAGTATATATGTACATATTGATATTCTACAATCTGTGCATGATTTAAATGTGACTCCAGAGAGTTCTTAACAAATAATTAAACACTAAAGTGACAAGACCTCTCATGTTGCCTTTTGATTGACTATAAAAATGCCTTTAAGGACAAATATTACACCGTTCGAGAGAAAAAATGAATAAGGTAAAAGAACCCAAGAATGTACACTACCAGTCAAAAGTTTGGACTCACCCTCTCATTTAAATGGCATGAGATGGACCAAAGATGTCCAACAAGTGCTCAGCATCACTGGGAACTCCTTCAAGACTTTTGGAAAACATTCCAGGTGACTACCTCATGAAGCTCATCCAGAGAATGCCAAGAATGTGCAAAGCAGTAATAAAAGCAAAATATGTCTATTTTGAAGAAGTTAAAATATAAAACATGCTTTGAGTTATGTCACACTTTTTTAACTGCATAATTCCATATGTGTTCATTCATTGTTTTGACGCCTTCAGTGAGAATCCACAATGTAAATAGTCATGAAAATAAAGAAAAAACAGGTGAGTCCAAACTTTTGACTGGTAGTGTACATTTTAAAGATGATGAAAACTCTAAACCCTGTGTACACTTCTGCAGCAACAAGGAGTTAAGTAGGCTTTGTCTTTCTTTGAGGCCACAAGCAAAAATAGCACAAACCGGACTGGTGAGTTTCACATGCCTGCCGTGCTCTGCAGTGTTGACATACACATGGCAGGAGGAAGAGGTTAGGAAGAAAGAGGGAAACTATTTCAACCATTGTTTCAGTTGTGAAGATGGTGCTTTACCAGCATGGAAGGATTGTGATCCAGTAAACCCCCCGGGCTTCCAACCCTACAGCCAACCGGCAGGCGGACTGAGCCCACATGGGGCAGCCTTGCTACTGGGGCATAAAGGCTGCCTAACATCAGCGGGTTGAAGGAGGCCTGGTGAGGAGGGGGTGAAGGGAGGGTGGAGGGAGTGGAGGTTTAAAGATGACAAACACACTCTGAAAAGAGCTGCGTCATACTTTGCTCAACTGCTTTCCACAGGAGAGGTCAGTTAAAAAAACAGAGGTGGGATAGGAACATGTGTTTGGCATGGGCATGCAACCCCCCCACCCCCACCCACAGAGTGGTCAAACAGTGGGTCCTACCTGTGCCAACATGCCCGGCTGAATGTGAAGAGGCTGGGACGACTGGTTTTGAGGGACTAAGGGCACTGAGTTGTCCATCCTCACGGGGTAACCAGAAGGTTTATTGGATGTTTGAAGACCTGTAAAACCAAAAAAAGAAAATACTCCATCTGCTGTACAGGGAACCAGTGGGCTGTGCAATAAACATATCTATAGTGTGATAATGGAAAAAAAAATTGTTGTTTAATATTTTACGCTAACATTTATAGGCCTGGGTCCTAAACAATTACACTTTTACAGCAACAAATTCTTTAGATTGTAACAAGTATTGTGAAACAGTCTTGTCTATTGATGCGGAGGATGACAAAAGAAAAATTGAAATGAGCTGAAAAATTCAACTAAATATTTGTACTATAATGTATACTGTAATTATTTTTGCTAAAAACACAAAAATTAATATTGACAAAAAAGTCTAATTGGTACCAAAGTCAGTGTATTGATGTCTGTACTGGTATCAACATTTCTGAATGATACCCTGCCCTGATGTGGTAAAACTTGAACTCTTTATTGCAGTATTTTTTTGTAAAACACTTCCTTGTTATATTTATTTTTTGAGCTTTTTTCTGTTTTCCCATTTTCAGTTTTGTTTACCGCTACAATACAAGGATAGTAGAGGTGTTGATTTAATATTTCAAACCATTTTCTATTCTATATTTTATGAAATCGAACCTCAAAAATGTTTATTTACCCTCTCACATTTTATGTAATAAATACATATATTTATCTTTAGGCTTAATTAATTTTTCACTCAAGTGAAAAATTAGTGTTATATTTAAATAAAAACTATGAATAATGAAAATGAAAATATGCATAAGTACCTTTTATTGTTGAGTATGTACTTATAGTATAGTAAGAAATGGTTTTTTTTTCTTCAGGTCATTTTAAGTATTCCAAGAACTTACATAAAATGTGCTGTATTTTGATATGTACTGTTATATCACACAGCTCTAGGAAGCTGTTGATTCCTTTAATTGTTGTGCTTTTAGAAAAATGTTTTCATGTTTTACTAAACAAAACCATGTCTTCACATTATTGTTTACATTTCTGGAGATGCTATACATTTCACAACGTAGGTGTGAATTTTTTATGTTTCTTTTGAAGCATTTGAAGCAAAAACCAGTGCATTCTCACCTTGGATGGTGGGTGGGCAGACGATGAGGGTTTGCTGGAAGGGTTCGGTCTGGGTGCAGAGCTGGGTGGGTCTGGTCTGCAGAGGCACACCCTGCTGTGTCAGCCCAGGGATGTTAATGGTCGCCTGCTGGTAGAGGCCGGGCTGGTAGTTGAGTAATGGGACGTTACTGCTGAGGGACAGGGACTGGCCTCCGGTAGAAGCCATCTGGAACATTTAGAAAAGTTCATATCACAAAGCTGTTCATGTAACCTGCTAGTTCACACTGAATTAATATGAAAAAAGCTTTAATATATTAAAATAACCATGAGTGTGATTTGTGTAAGGATGGCGTTCTCACCTGATTGTGCTGGTTTAGTTGGCTACTGAAGGTGACAGTGAGGTTGGTGGCTGCACTTGGTGTACTGCTACTAGCAAACATGTTTTTTCCATTTTCAAAGGCGCTGCATCGACGCTTGCATATGTCCATATTTTGGAAGCAGGACTTCACACTGAAATAATAAAAAAAAAAAAAAATTTAAAAAAAAAACAAGCACAGATGAACAAAAGCTGCAATGCAAACTCATGAGCAGATGATGAACTGATGTCTACTCACTGTGAGCTGTGAGGGAAGTGCAGCAGGTGTGTCATGGTAACAAAGGGGTGGTTGAGTGTCTTCATGGGTGTGATCCGTTTATCTGCATCAAGTGTCAGCATCTTCTTCAGTAGGTCTATGAACTCCCGTCTGTCAGCTTTTTCTGCCAAGATGTCGGTGCCCTCCAGGTTGGTCATGTTCACCTGCAAAGGCAACACAAAGCAGGAAATCTGTCTGAATGTATGAAAGGTCTTGTTTGTGGTTTTGTGATGAACTAACATATGCTGTAACTGATTCTATTACATTGCATCTCTAGAGGGGAGTTGTCTTTTAAAACAACCAGCTCCGATGACCATAGCGCTCACCTGCATCATATCGTCTAGACAGTTGAAAATGTATTTTCGTGCCTCCTTTGACTTAATCCCCATTTCTGCTTCGTGCTCTGCCGGTGTCTGTGGAAAAATGAAAACATTTCACAGTATGCTCATATTAAATTGTCCATTTATTGACAGTGGTGTTCCATACTTTAAGTCTCCAGAGGGGGTAGCTGGAGTCAGGGCCTCTGTTGAAAAAGCGGCTGGTCTTTGTCCCTGCACTCAGCAGATACTCTGCAGGAAGACCCTGGGTCTGGGAAATGTAACGAATCTGAGAGAGATAAATGCCGTACAAACTGTCAGGTCCAAGGATGAAACAAAATTACTGCATGTTTGTGCTCTTTATCAGCTCACACACTTGAATTTTAATCAGTGGCTGAATGTACTAACATTTAACAGGTACAGTGTGTGGTGGAGGATTGTTAGTTGCCAAATTGATGCAATGCAAACAATATAGTTAATTATTCAACTGTCCCAAGCCAAATCATGCTTTAAGATTACATGAGTTACATAAGAAATGGTTACAAATTAGGTTAAATTAAATTAAAAAATGATTTCAACTGAAATTAAACTATTAACACCATTGTTTTTGCATCCTTAGTTACAAAGAGGACACAAAGGAGATTCATTTGATGATGTTTACTGCGCAATGGTGCAAATGACCCACTGCAGAAGCAATCCTACCTTCCATATATTCAGGACAGACAGATTATGAATAAACCAGGGCTGGTGTATCATGTGAACAGGATTTAGGTGAGTTACAAGGTAAATGCTTTGGGCAGCGGACTGTACAGTATGTTGACAACAGTAAAACAGAACTGCTTTAATTTGTGTTACAGCTGACAGACATTTACACCTCGTTTGGAAATGTTTTTGTTTTACTGTATAGAGGCTTGTAGGGATTTCTTTTAATATGAGGCAGGTTTTTGTAGAATTTCCAAGAAATTAAGACAATAATTAAATATAATTCAGCACAGTCATAAGTAACTTTAAATCATATTTCACTTAAATTTACTGAACAACTATATATTTAGTAATATACAATTTTGGTCATTTCACAACTGTTTAACATGATTCATGATATGACTATTGTTTATTAATCAAAAAACCAACACACCTTAACCTTGAAGTATGTTTGACAGTGGTAGACCTGACCTGATCATATTCTGAGGCACCAGGATAGAGCGGCCATCCCAAGAACAGTTCAGCAATAACACATCCCAAAGACCACATGTCAATAGCTTCACAGAAAGGAAGGCCTAGAATGATCTCTGGAGCTCTGCAAGCACATTAAAATGAACACATGTCAACATTACAGCAGAGTTTCAAGAAACTCAGGGGACAGTGAACTGATTCTCCAAGCTAACTCACTCACCTGTAATACCGTGACTGCAGATAGGTGGAGCAAACAGCTTTGGACACATGGCTAGCAGAGCCAAAGTCAATGACTTTTACTCTGTACGGCTGCCTCAAAGGGTCAACCAACATAATGTTTTCTGGTTTCAGGTCAGCGTGGATCAGACCCAGGCTTTTCAGCTTCATCAGCGCCGTGGCCACCTGCTGCAGAATAGGCCGAATACACTTCAGAAGCAGAGGGCTGAACTTGCTGTGCTTCAAGAAGTCATAAAGGTTCTGCTCCAGCATCTCAAACACAAGGCACGTGTGGTTCTTGTGCTGGAAACACTCATATGAGCGGACAAAGTTGAACTCGTCGGCGTTCTCTGTGCTCAGCCTGCTAAGGATACTCACCTGCAAAAGGGATGGAAGACAAATGTATTAGCATGGTGAAGGGTTGTGACAGCGGGAGATTTCCACCGTACGATAACAATCTATTAGTTACAATTAAATAAAATGCATAAGAGCAGAACAGAAGGTTCTTTTGGTTGACCAAACACTTCCTTTTGATGAAACTTGAAGCTAATTTTTAAAATGGAAATATATGTCAATAAGTCCCGTATGAAAATAAATAAAAGAAATGTATATGTTGTACTTGAACAGAAGAAATTAGGAGCAATAATAGCAATAATAACAAGAAGAAGAAGTTTATTTATTTTTTGCATTACCATATTTTATCTAATTTTATTCTTTTCACCTAACACACTCACTTCTATTTGGCCTTGCCGTGCATATGAGGGGTGGTTCTTCAGTATTTTAATTGCCACTATCTCATTTGTGCCCCGTTTCCAGCATTTTGCCACCTGGCCAAAAGTCCCACGTCCCAGGAACTCCAGCACTTCATAACTGTTGGACATGGAGCACAGAATCTCATGCTGCACCAGCTGGTAGTCGCCCTCACTGTGGGAGTTGCTGCTCTTCGTGGTAGAAGTGGAATGTGCTATTGACTGAGCTGTGGTGGTTCCTCCGCCACCACCTGTGCGGTTGGAGACTACAGGGGCTGAGAGCTCCTCCAGGATCTGGACGCTGTCGCTGCTGTCCACCTCCTCGCTCTTCCGCTTTAAACTGTACTGCTTATGGTAGAGGTCGCACGGTTGTGAGGAGGACTCTGCATCCTTGACGCGACGGCTGGAAGAGGAGGAGGAGGAAGAGGACGAGGGAGGTCCGCGAAGGCTACCTGTGCTGTCTGCCGCCCGTACCACCGTCTGCTCCCTGGAACCTGCTGTCTGAGGGTGCACCTGGTTGGAGTTGTACACCGGGTTGAAGTTGGAGGCTGAAGTGGAGGGTGCAGCTCCCTGTGTGGGGCTCTGTTGGTAGTAACCATTGTCCCCCAGCTGGTTGGACACGTCCCAGGCAGGGTTCTCCACTTTGAGCCTCTTTGAACGAGAGTAGGCACTGGAGGACACCGAGGGAGAGGAGAACACCTGGAGCTGGGAGGCCATGTCTGGAGAAGAAAATCAGAATCTTAAAAGAAAAATTTTAAATACTCATTGAAGCCCAAGAACAGGTTACAGCTTTTTTAGAGTCATTCTTACAACATGTCTAATAGACTACAAGAACTACACTGTATGTAATGATTTGATATAAAATTAATTTAATCATCACATCTTCCGGACAAAATCATAAATAAAATAGTAGATCCATGTAAACCATCAACAGCTGGATACACAAAACAGTTAACTTGCAGCTCAAAATCAGAAAAAATTTTGATAATTTTTTGACAAATTAAACCACATACATATATTTAAAAAACAAACTTTAACAGAAATGTATGACTTTTTACCCTCTATACACACCGTTCCTATATTTCAAAAATACACATACTGAATGTCAATATAGACATAGTATTATAGGATATTTTTCTACCATTAGTGATACATATGTTGAATAAGTCATGGACAATCAGACAGAAAACAATTCAAGAATGCAACTTATTATAAATGAATTCACATAGTAGTGGTTTCTACAGCAATTGCAGAGTAATAAAACAGTCCAAGTTTGTTATTATTATGTTTGGCATCAAATATTCATGGATAGTGGATGATTAGTGAATAAAATACGCCGTTGATTTTTTCTTTTTAAATAAAAAGTTGACGGTAAGGGAGAATGTTGTTGTGTGACAGCCTTAAAATATGAAAAAGCCAAAATACAAAGGATACTGTGGATCAGCATGACCTACAGTAGATTTCTAGTGGGAGTATCATGTGCTGTTGCATCTCTTGCTGCACTAGAAATGCAAAGTGTCTGAACACAAAAGCAAAATTTGCAGAGTAATGAAGTACAAAAGGTTATGGTTGCAATCTTAGTTTATTCTTTTATTTTGCAATGGTATTCTGCAATGCTTTAATCTGATCACACTGTGTACTGAATGACAAAGCAGATTTATAGTAAAGTGCATATTCTATAATTAAGGCAACTGAATCCCTTTAGCGTAAAGTATGAAGTGTTTTGGTGGTTGAAGTGCATTTTGCATCATGTGTTAACTGATGTGTGCAGGTGTGCTTTTATAAATTGCCCCAAGAGCTTTGAAATAGCGGACAATTGTGAAAACAATAGAAGGCAAAGCCCTTTATTGCAGGTATATGATCTACTGATGCTAAAAGAGCTACTGCAGTTTCCTTTGACTTTATAGCTGAGTAACATGCGAGGTAACAAATATAGAGCAGTTGGATGCGTAGTAGTGGGATGGAGGAAGGAGAGGACAGCATCAGTTTTACTGAATGTAATCTTCTTGTATTTAGTCATGCTGCAACACAGATCTTCCAGTGCTTTTTTTTCCAATAGCAGATCAATGCTTGCACCTCTCTCCACCAATCTAATTACTGATACAGAGCAAACACTGTAAAAGGAAACCTGGGATGCAGTTACTACAGTATAGTCACCAAGTGCAAAGGTGCCAGAAAAGTGTTGTGATCATTGAAGCCTGATCACACGCACACAGTGGCTTATGCAAACAGTGAGGTAGATCCTTCATGATCAGATATGAAATCCAGCTGCTGACATGAGCCACAGCTGCATGTCTACATGGATCAGACGTTGCAGAATCAGGGGTTTTGTTTTCCTTTTCTTTCCCTTCAAATGCCTGCACATGCAACACCCCTTCAGCTGCCTCACAGTTAATCTGAGTTTTAACAGGTCAATAAAAGCCATACCTGCACTTGATGTCTGAGCACACCGTCGCCAATCTGACATTCAGGGCCTCCTCATCTTGTGGCTCCGTCTGCTGCTGATCATCAGCTGAGCGGCTCGCACTGCTGACGGCTAAGCTAACGGCTAGCTAGCCACGAGCAATTTGCTCATATCTGACTCCAATCCTTAGTCACATCGCGTGCCCAGCGACCTCAATGTGCATAATTTCTTTCCTAAATGTCAGATGTCAGCATATCGGGCACTGTCACCTACACAGAGCACCATCATCATTGGCTGCTGGACGTACTTCCTACCGTAAGGACGTAACGGAGACGTGACTGACGCTCGGGTCCGGCTGCAGTGTAGTGACGTCACCAAAGATCGTCTATGCGCCACACGCTCAACTCATTTAACATGAAACTTTAAACTTTAAACCCTTTGTTTTTTTTTTTTTTTATGTAACATCACAGTCACGATGCAGTTTTGGTCTAACCTGTGTTCTTATATCTTCACCCATGTTAACATGTCATACTGTTTTTCCCTGAAAGATGTAATATGTTATTATGAAAATAAGAACAAGTGTTTGCTGTAGTTAGTTAATTTTTTTTTAAATTTTATTGGGGAAATTTTTCATTCATAAGGAAAAATTTTCAGCCTCCAAACCAACCTTTCCTTATTTTTTAATTACATTTAACTCACTTTATAACTCATTACCTCTTGTTAATAATAAAAAGAATAAAACATTTTTTGATAGTTATAAGATTTTTGATGTTTCATCTGACATTTTTATGACATTTTGAATGAGAAATTATTATTTATATATTTATGTATATTTATTTTTTTATGTATTTATGTGTTTAATTATTAGATTTTTTATGTATGAAATGTTGTAAATGTATTCTGTACTATCTGTATCACTTCTCATACAGTATATTGTGTGTATTGTGTTATATGTTAAATGTTTTACAATGTTTGTAAATTAATAACTAAATAAAGTTTAAAAAAAAAAAAACGCTCACTCATTTAACCCTTTTGATCACCTTTGATGTGAATAAAAACATCAGCAGCCACTACACAGAAGATGCAAGTTAGCATTGTTAAGTGAAATATGAATACATTTCATGTTAATTTTATCAAAAGCAGCAGCTTTTGCTTCTAGACTGGATCTGTAATGTATTAGTGGATTTAAATATATTGCCAGAGTGGGTCTCCTTACACACATGTAAACTATAGATTATCATTTGGCTTCTTTAAATGTAAATCACTGATTTACAGTGACAATTAATATATAACATCAAAAGTTACATGAAGCGAAACAACCGGGGATTCATTTGAACTAATTAGCTGTTTTTACTCAAATACTATTCTTTAATAGTCCTGTAGTCCAATGGAAAGTTCTTCCAACACTGCCTGTCTCTGTCCATATCACAGCCCAAATCAGCCCTTTGACCTCTGACTTCTGTCATGGACATTATGTTTACATACTATGTTAAGTATCTTTGAGTACTTACAAAAGCGCTATATAAAACTGATGTATTCTTCTTCTTCTTCTTATTATTATTATTATTATTATTACATGCACCTCACTACTACAACTACTACTAAAAACTGTGCTTTTTTATACAGAATGCCTCTCTTTGAAGTGTTTGTTATAGAATATTATATTGCTGTTTTGTTTTTTTTACATCAATTAATGCATTTGAAAGCATTTTAATATTGCAGTCTCTCAATGTGCAGTCAGATAATTTGTAAACTATTGGAAAAGTTAACAGGACAGTACTATATCATATCATATATAATAAGATTTTCTATGTGAAAAGATACATGTAGCTTTAAGAGTCAAATAGGGCAAGTAAAACTTATTTCCATCTAAAATGTGGTTAAGTGGTAGAAGTGGCATTAAAATGGAGTAAATATTAGACTCCAAGATTGGGATGATGAAAATGAATTCACATATCATAACATTTTTAGGCATTTCATCTTGTCAGTTTGTGACCAAATAAAAAAAGGCCCTGAAGTCCTGTGGTTCTTGATTTAAGTTTGGGAAAGACTGGTTGACCTGCAGTCTAAAGGCTTCCATTTGTCAAATCTTACTTTTTACCACAGGGGGGCACTTTTGCCACAGCTTGTGTGAAGTAGAATGTGACTACTTTTTTAATCCATTGGTTGAGATGTGCACATACGTTGACAGAGATGTTTGCATTTTCATCAGTCTTTTATCAGTATTTCGGTTCATCCAGATATATTAGCATTTTTGCTTCTACAGCACATATACAGTAACATAAGCACTGCATTTCATAGTGGTACTGCCAAGTACATTTAAACAAAATAATGCACAGACTAGACCAGCACAGTCAATGCAAAATAACACAGCAAAACATATCAAAATAGACTGTCCACCAACAGAAATACCACTGTGGCATCAAAATGTTGACAGGTGATGCTGATCGCATAATATGACACTCATTATCCTTATCACATAACACAATTCAAGTCTGATATGAAATAAAATGCATGCATCATTGGATTTATAAAAAAATATTGTTGCAATTCCTTCTACAAATGACACACATTGATCAATGTAACAGCAAGGAAACAAGGAAAAGTAACAAAAACAAAACAAGTGCTTTGTATAAAGTTCTACATTGTACAAAACTCTATATTTTTCTATGGCTATGAAAGGAAAAGACCAGCAAATCCTCATATCTGCTACCAAAATAAAAGGTTTATCTGAGAACAGCACAAGACTCTTGCAGCTGTACTGCAGCTAACTAGCCAGGAGTGTAACAGCATCACAAAACTTTATTTCCACTAAATGCACTTTAGATAGTGTGAACTTTTCTCTGTGAAATAACAAGTTTGGTAGTATTCTATGAAATGCAAAATGGATTAGGCAGTGTTCTTTATACTGTAAAAAGGATCACTTGTGCTGAACAACCCATGAACCAATAACTAGATGCGACTGGTGCACTTTTCAAGTGTGACTTTGTTCCTTTCCAGACGCTGGGCGGACTACCTGAAGGAGTGTCGGAAGTGTACACTCCTTCGTTTCAGCTTTTCTGGGTCATGGGATGCCATGTGGGAAAATTCTCTGAAGATATCAAGGTATGTGGCATCTCCTGATGAAGAAAACAACGGGAAATAGTCATAAAAACAATAAACAAACTGGAGAGAAAAAAACCCTCTATTTGGTACTACTCTCTGAAGTTACTAACAGTCAAAACATCCTTTATATAAAAGTTAGGAGTACAAGCTGGAGGAAACACAACGCAATGGAGCCCCGGGTAAGGATGCCTCATGAATGGAAGGGCAAAACAGGCTGAGGCACCATGAAGCCTCCCTCTTTCAACTTTCCAAATTCTAAGCCTTTACTTTTCTTGTGGCCATGGTAACGGCTGAATTTACGGACACAACAAAAGCAGTTGAACTCTTTTGTGTTCCATGAGAGCTCCCAGGCCCGACTAATTAAAAAGGCGATGACCAATCCAGGCTTTCCCTGTGTATGTCTGCATAACAAAGAGACGAAGGCCAAGGGATCAGAGAGTGCAAACTTAAGAGCCGATATGGTTTCTTCATATTAGACCCAGAAATAATCTGCCCTTTGCATCAGCAGACTGTATTCATTCCAACTCTCTCTGAGCTATAATATCATGCATATTCAAGCATGCCATTCATAGTCTAGTGTACACAGTAAATAAATTATAAAGCCGTGCTGTGAAAATCAGACCTTTGATCTATAATTACTACAAAGGCAGCATGAAGTTAGAAGTCTGTTAATGAGGTTAGATGTAGTAAAAGGCTGTTAAAAGATTCAGAAATGAAGCAAGGAAGCAAAGGGAGAAATAAGTTCAGTCACATCTTCCATTTATTTTCAGCATCATTTTAGAAGACACTGAGAGGAGTTACTGAACAAAAACGTCTAAGCAAACAGATAGTGTTAGTATTCACAGGTACTGTATATTAAGACACACATTCTCTTACAATATTCAAAGAAATTGTACAGATAACAGTCAGAGACAGAAAATACAGGAAAGTTAAAAACTGTATGTTAGAAGCAAGCAGTTAAAGTGTTAATAGTTTTTAGTTTATATACACAACAGTCAAGTTTCTGACCTAAATGACTGAAACACTGTAGACACATTGTCCTGTACAACATAATACTTCAATGGAAATCATTACTGGCCAGTGATGACATCTTTCATCGAGCAGATTCTGCTTCCTTTTATGTAGTAGGGTCAGCTGCTTCCACAGCCATCACACCATATACTGCAGAAAATAGGCCGTATCAAAGTGCTTTAAATCTATCGCAACGAGCAGGAATCGAGATGAAACTGAGTTAACTGTCATATTCTGGAGTTTTAACACATTTTAATGCTGCAGAGTCACAAACAGCTCAGAGACCATATGACAATCATCATGTGGTGAGGGGTAGGAAGAGATGAAGGGATGTTTTGTTTGTTTTTTCATAAGGGAGGGTAGTTTTGGTTTAAACTCAAAATAGAGGAGAGACTTTAACGTTAATATCCCAAACTGTTTTTGTGAGTTATATGTGGGTTGTTTGTTTTGTTTTTTTTCTTTACATGCCAGCCTTTCTTATTACTATTTTCTCATAAGTAGATGTTTTTACATTTATTTTAATACTAATTAGTAGTTCTTTGTTAAAACAGAAAGTACCTGAAAATCTATATTAATCCTAAATGTTTCCAATATATAAATATCTGATGTCAGACTTTTATACTGATAGACATGCATGGAAGTTGTGCAGTAAGTTGGCTGTTGCATCAGTAACATCAACATTTAAGTGAAAGGTGACAGATTAGGTTTACATTGTCAATTGCAGGCAAGACGTTGAAGTGCAGACATGACCCTGAGTGAGTTCACTATGGATTTGTGTGCAGATGATAAACAAGGATAGAAACTCCAATCGTTTGCAGAGAGAGCGTGAAACCATCAAAATCATGTCATTTAGAACTAAAACAGATTCTACAACTGTATGTTAAATGAAAACAGCCCTTTTGTGGGCCTAAGGGTTTGCATTATGCAGTCATGTCAAATTCATTTTCTTAAGAATCAACCACAGAGCTGTGATGTTCACTATTTAATGTACTCTGAAAACAGACTTCAAATTATGTGTATATTTTTTAAAATGTACATTATGACACAGTGAATTCGCTCCACTGACATTTGTTCGGTTTCTGTAAAACTGGGTGCAAATTCATGTGGTTGAGACCTACTGATCTAGATAACAGTGATATAAAAAAAACATTAGTGTTCACCCCCCCTCTACCCCAATAACTTCCACATGGTCCCTTATGAGAGATAAAAAATCTCTTTGGATTCATGCTCTGCTGTTAGAAAAGAGCTGCTGGGTCTCTGAAAACTGTGTTTGGTCTTTGGCTTGAATCAAACACCAACAGTCAAGGTCATCTTTGGAAAAAGGTAATTCAGGGTTATTCTTTAAGCTAACTATTTGTCCATTTGGGTCCCCATATTCCAGTGATTTGACATCATTTACAGAGCAGCAGTCTACCATTTCCATCATTATTTCACTTGTACTGCCTATGGACTGGCCACACTTCCATTTATGCTCTTTAGTAGATTGTAAAATTGATTGAATTCGGTTTCAAGCAGTGTCTAGACTGCCATGTTCATTGTCATCAAGCTATTCTGCACTAGCCTTATCCAGCCAATGGAAGATGGTAGGAGTCGACATAGTGATTCATGAATGTCATTCCATGCACTGTCGTCACGATTTGGCAGTATATAGTGTAGTATGGGCATTAACAGTATTCAGTAATACTAATGTCAAATATTCACATACACTGGGTACAGAAGTAAACAAAAGCAACAGGGTTCAGGAAGACCTGGGTAACAGAAACCCGTGCACTATAAACAAACAGAAATCTAATAGTCATGACACATCAGATCAATGTTGTCAACAAACATTTATACATACAAATATGTTATATACAGAAGAAAATGTGAGTATAGTGTGATTTTATCAAAAAGTCCATCTTCCTCTGCAGTCGATTCTGCAGAATAGTGATTACACATTATGAAAATGTGGAGTATTGGCTTTCTTTCTCATAATGAGAATATACAGCAACACTACTACGCTATGTATGTGAGTGCTCAGTAAAATAAAATCTAACAAAATAGATCCAGCTTAAAAAAATACCATCTGCATTGCTGTCAAACATAATACAAAAAATACAGATTATCTGTAGTGAAATAATCATTGCACTATTGCTCTGGGCATTTCTCCATAAATAAAAACAAAAAATTAACCCTGTAAAATGAAGGAATAAGAGCAAAAACAGAATTGTAATTACTGTCAGTAAGAAAAGTGCATAATTTTGCTCTTAAATTTTAGATAAAAGCTTTACTTGCTCAATCTCTTGATCAAAACAGAGAAATAACACTTGTAGTCGTATCATTTACGCTCAGTCACAGTTACACCACAGGACTCCCATAATGGGTGTTGAAGAGCCCCACCACCTCTGCAGATGCACATGATTTGGATAAAATGTACAGCCAATAAACTGTCATTTGCATTATTAAATAACAACCCAGTGAACTGGCTGCATCCCCTGTGTATTACCTATTTTGACATCCATATTGTACCATCTGTGCTATAAATACTGATTAGCATTGGATTATTTAAAACAAATCACTTGTTAAAATTAAACTTAGAAATGCTTGGATGTGACATGTGGCAGTTCTTTGGTTCAAAGCTCCACTTATCCTCTAATAATTCCAATTTTTTACGATGAGGTTGGTCCCGTATACACTGCTGATGACTTCACTGGTGGTCTAGTGACTGACTGACTGACTATAGTGCTGAAATTACCCTGAAAAGATGAAAGAAAAAAAAAAAAAAAAAAAACATCTTCCATGGCAGTGATTTGTGACTGGACTGATCAGCACCTCACTAAACTGGTCTACAGCGTCTCCAAGTACACCGGTCACATCTGACATCATTACAGGAAGTTTAAGCTGAGTTCTGATGTGATCCTGAGATGGGAGCTAACTGCTGGCAGAAAACACAAACCCTGGAAATGATCTGAATATATGCAATAATCACTTTATCTGGTGTTGAAAAAAGACAGTCTTATGTCTACTGGCACCCCCTTCACTTTTTTTGTTTATACTGTAGTTTAACCTGACTGGACTTAATACATAAAAAGTGAGGCTTTCTCTAACACTCTGCTATAGTGAGACAGATAAACTCCTGAATGCATTTCTTATACTGTTGCTCAGTAGGGCTGCTGATTGGGTATTGACCTGGTTGGCCAAAGGGTCCCTCCGACTCTCGCATCTCTTCATTCATCCTGGCCAGACGCAACCTGAAGATGCAAGAGGAGAAGGGAAGTCACAAACACTGAAGGGAAAAAACTTTTAACAAGTGGTGCCAGGCACAACAAACCCCGCCCCTCGCACATATTGTAGCTCATTTTGGCATCAATCCAGCTGATGTCATCATGTCTATGTGGTGATGTCAGCATATCAATTGCCTCTATATATGTACCAAGTTTGAAGTAAATTGAAACAAAATGGATGTTTTTTATAAACATTTGAAATTTCGCCCATTATAAGTAAATGGGAGAAAAAAAGATTTAAAAAAATTCATAAAAATGTCTTAACTTTGACCTACTTTTTCCAAAATGTAATCACATCTATTCTGGGTCACTGGCAATCTATAAACCCAATTTGGTATAAATTCAACCAACAGTTTTGGTGCTACAGACATTTGAAATTTTGCCCATTATAAATAAATGAGGAAAAAAAAAAAAGATTTAAAAATTCATGAAAAATTTTAACTTTGACCTACTGTTCCCAAAATATATTGAGATCTATTCTGGGTCACTGGCAATCTACAAACCAAATTTTTTATGAATTCAACTAATAGATTTGCTGCTAGAGTGTTAACAAACAAACAAACTGAACCAAAAACAATATCCCTTGCCTACCCTTTGGGGGGGGGCGGGGTAATAATCAGAAAGTATGTAAATAAATTAACATACAGTGTGACTATATCTGCATTTGCTTGCTGCACAGCTATACTCAAAGGATCCTGGCCGTCATCATCCCCATCGTTCTGCGTAGCTCCCCTTTTGAGGAATAAACACACCTGCCTGGAAAACCGAGAGCAAAAGAATGTAAGTCACGGCATAAAAGCACCAATGCAAACAAAGCAGATTTTAATGAGGTTGAATCCATGTGAGATGCAGTTCAGCCCAGAGTCAAGCGGCATCATGACTCACCCGGTGTGTCCCAGATATGTGGCGTGGTGCAGAGGACCCCTCCCTCTCGCATCTCTTTGGTTGACGTCAGCAGCGTTCTGCAGCAGGAACTCGCAGGCTATCAATGATCCCTAAAATAAATAAACAGCAGTAGTTAGCCTGGCACTGACAACAACAAATATTCAATATGGACCCTAGGAATAAATGTGGCTGCTGATTATATGTAATGCATTTGCAACTAAATCACAGTCTGTATATGATATTGCTCAAGCAGGAGCTCAGTTCACAGACTCACCCCAATCACAGCTTGTATAAGGGGCGTCTTCCCCTCATCCTCGTCGTTGACCAAATTGACGTCTGCCCCGTGGGCTAGTGCTTCAGCCATGACAGGCAGGTTTCGGGCTTTGGAGGCTTTGTAGAGGAGCGTCCCAGGATGAAGGTCTCTGATGTCCTCCGGGTCTGAGGTCTCCGGCTCAGCCTCCAGCTCAGCCTCACCACTCGAATCCTCCGACACCTCACACTCTGAGGAAAAGGTTAGATAGAATTGTTCATTTTGTTTTTTAATTTGTGTATAAAAAGTTTCTTAATATATTATTGAACATAGGTGATGTGGATTCTGGTGTATGGGGTAATGAATCTACTGTAGTATTTTGCTATGATGCACATTATGTATGGAAAAGTGTATGTTTTCCATTTTTTCTTACATATTCTGCCCTGAAGAAAATCTAAGTGAGACTCCAACATTGTCTCTATTCAGGATTTCTACAAGATTCTAACACTTTTAACACTTTAATGGGAACTAATAGTTGTTTAGCAAAACAGATATTTTTCTCTACATTTAGGCCTCTCGTCCAGATGTAAACAACAGTTTAGGATGCACAAGTGGAGAACTTTCCAAAGTGACAATTTTTACAAACTCTGTATCTATGTGGACAGGGTTAGGTATCACACTCCAAGAAACACATGCCTATTATTGCTTTGTGTAGATGAACATGCAGCTGAAACCAAACATAGGTCATACAGGTGTATATAAGTCAAGGAGGAGATCATGGGCACTTGAAATAGACACATATATTGGTAAAACCTTCATAATATAAAGTATAAGCTTTGACAACCCAAGCCAACAGTTAAGGTAACTGAAGTTTATAATTGTTGTTGCAGTTCAGCTTAATAACAGACTGAAACTTCTGTGTCTGCATTCAGTGTTATTTGAAGTCAGAAGTTCACAGAGTTTTCAAGTCCCACATAAACAATGGTTTGTCCAAGCATTTGCTTGGTTTTGTGGTTGTTTTTGCATTGTAGTGTAGACAAAAATATTTTATAGTGGTTTTAGAGCAGTGGAAGAAAATACCTGTTTGAAAAATAGCTTTTCCTGATTTTTCATGTGAATGTAGAAACCATGACTATTAAATGTCTATCAATAACTATTATTATTTGTGGTTTGGATGGAATAGGTATACAGGACTTACTCTTTTCCATAGATACTATAGTTTTAATTGTACCTATGTGATGTGCATTTAACCTCAACAAGGCGAATGGATTCATCATTCAATAGTGACACAGAATGCACAAAGTAATAATAAAAATAAGCAAATTGGTTTATCTTAATTGAATTTTGCTTATAAAGACTCCCCATTTATTTATTTTTGAACTTAACTGACCTTTAAAGACTCCCAAGAAAAGACTTAAAAGATACATGGTCTTGTACAGCCTGTTGTAACCCATCTCATTTTCTGTTTATATATTTTGTACTTCTGCAAGCTTAACCTTACATACTGGCAAACTTCCTGATGGTTATGATGACCCTGTCTGTTTTCAAATGTTCCTTTTTAGTTGTTTTTTTTGTAATAATATACTAATAAAGTATATATTTTTAAAAAATGAGCAAATATAGTGGTGCACTGGAAAAAACAAATCTTACCAAGTGTATTTTACTCATTTCTAGTCAAAATGTCTCTTCACACTTAAAATAAGACATAATCACCTCGAGAGTAACTTTTCAGTGAGATATAAAGAACTTATTGTTATACAAAAGATCTTGAAAATCTTATTTCAAGAAATCTTACCAAGATAATTTTCACTTGTTCCATTTGCAGATTTTTTGCTTGAATTAAGCAAAAACAAAAATCTTGAATTAAGCAAAAAAAAATCTGCAAATGGAACAAGTGAAAATCATCTTGGTAAGATTTCTTGAAATAAGATTTTCAAGATCTAGTGTCTAAAAGTAAGTTCTTATATCTCACTGAAAAGTTACTCTTGAGGTGATTATGTCTTATTTTAAGTGTGATGAGATATTTGGACTAGAAATGAGAAAAATACAATCGGTAAGATTTCGATTTTTGCCGTGAAATAGAGGCATAGGAGCCGGACGTTGAACGCATGTTAAGTTTCATCTTCACTTCACGCCAGCGTTGGTTACATTAGTTGTGGACCGCACTCCTACGTATATAACTGCTGCCCCCTCCTACTCCAATAGATCGACAAGATAGTGATTTTTATGCAGGGCCCACAACGTTTACCTTTCATGGGCCCCGTAATTGCTAGCGGCGCTTAAGGTCAAGGTAATAACCAACGTAATGAACGCAGGGGACAGAGTATTGGACTCAGATTCGTAACAGAGTCCCAACACACTGCCATGTGGAATCCCACTTTTATTGTCTGGATGGACCTCCTCACCCTCACCTGTCTCATCTGACTGGATGGACCCCCTCGTGTGCCCCCACCCTACTACCGCATCGTTACAGACCGGAACGGTATCTCCATCAGTCCCGGTGCATCTACAGCTTGTCCGTCCATGGGAGTGGATCTCTGCTTCACTGTGGTTCTCCTTGAGGTTTCTCTTTTCCCTCTGGGTTTTTTGGGAGTTTTTCTTTGCCGAGGAGGAGGGGGATCATCCATTTCCTTCATCTGCTGTTTATTATTTGACTGCTGTTTGTTTATATCCAACTAATTCCGTAAATCCCTGTGAGAACCTCGTCGCGATATGGGGCTCTACAAATAAAATTGAATTGAATTATTGTATATCACCTGCATAACTCTACTGCCTATCTGTCATCTGTGATCGGCCAAAGCCTGCCTCACAGGTCGGATTTTCTCCCGCCTGAAAACACATGTAGGAGTAATTGTAGAAGTGTTGCATCATTTCAGACCTGTTGTGTAAGAACGTTCTGAGAGGTAATTGAATGTTTGGTGAAATTCAGCTGTAATGACCATAATTGGCAGGTACAGCGGTGTGGGTGTGTGGGTGTTTGTGGGGGAGGGGTTCTAGGGGTTTCTACAACACGCTCATGTTTTAGGCAATACTTTCCGTATTAAACGAGGACCGTTTGCAACCCTCTACAACCTCTCTGCTAATTTACGACTCGACTGCAGGATCAGGAAGTACGCAGGTTTCCATTTGTGAAAATCCATCCACGATAACGAGGGAGAAGCTGCTGTGCATCCGACTGAGCTTTCCTCTGCTTTCACACCCAGAGCGTCTAGCTGCCTTCCTACTTTTGCTTCTGATTTGCGTCCGTGGTGTTGACATTCCTGCAGGCGTCGTGTCTCAGCTGTAACATTCGTAAAGCACCAGAGTACACACAGTTGCAAGCACCAGCGCGGCCCACGAGTATGTGTTATGGTTCATGTTAATGGTGCATTCAAGTACGGTTTGAACATTAAACCATGAATAATCTCATAGCCCCAGGAGCTGAAATCACACCTTCCTTCTGCAGCTTTTTGTCTGGATCAAATACTAAATGTAATTCCGAAGCAACTTAAGCCTCAACTAGGTCTAGTTTAAATGGGAATGGAGATCCCACCATCCCACTCTAATGAAGAAAATGACCTTGTCTTTTAACCCTTTTAACCACTGAAGTGTCTGCGGCGAGTGTTCTGAATGTATGATTTATTTTAACTATTCATAATAATTCAACCATTTGCTCAATAGGAAAAAATGTCAAAACATGCTGATAGAATAGGCCCTGCATTTTATAGACATCTGAACATGCTGAGTGCACCCCCCACAACCTGTGTAATGGGAGGAAAAACACAGAGCAGCGAGTGAGATCGACTCACTATAAAAATAGACGTTTTTTTTTACTGTTGTTTGCAGTGTTGTGGTGATTTTCCTTTATTTATTTTTTACTGTGTTTTTACCAGGTTTTGACCATGTAACTGCTTTTTGGAGGTCAACCAGGTGCCAAAAAGCAGCCGGACTGATTTAGAAAAAAGAGACCAAAACAAAAACTACTGGAACAAAATCAAATGCTTGCTGCTGTTCAGTGTGGTCCAGTTCACAGTTCATGTTTAACACACAAGAAAAAGAAAATCATGCAAACAAGAAAAAAAAAACACTCAAAGAAAATCAAGCAGACAAGTAAAAAAACACAAGAGAAATAATATCATGCAAACAAGAAAAAAAAAACACACAAGAAAAAGAAAATCACACAAGAGAAAAAACAAACCAAAAACACACACACGCATGCACACACAAAGAAAAAGAAAATCAAGCAAACAAGTAAAAAAACAAGAGAAATAATATCATGCAAACAAGTAAAAAAACACACACAAAGAAAAAGAAAATCATGCAAACAAGAAAAAAAACACACACAAAGAAAAAGAAAATCATGCAAACAAGAAAAAAAACACACACAAAGAAAAAGAAAATCATGCA
>JAPQRP010000028.1:9248440-9262664 GCA_037367295.1 Apogon hyalosoma
TGAATAACCCACCAAACCTGACATTTTGACATATGGTACAGCCTGATTGCTGATATTACCGCACGACGCCTTTAACAGTACACAGAGGCCAAATGTATTTAAAATTTTGAGTAAAAGTACAATTGTGTTCCCGTTGATTTGATCACAAATAGCATAATTATGTTAAGAGTGAGTTAGTTATTTGCAGTCACTGCCAAATATAACCCTTTAAATGCCAGTTTGAATATGTGATGCCACCAAAATGAGATATTTTCTATATAATACAGAGTGGAGAGATGTAGTACAATTGTATGAGAGTTTTGGATGTGTCTAAGTTCAGACTGCGGGCAAATGTGACCCAAATCCGATTTTTTTCCCTATATGTGACCTGTTTCCGATCTGTTAGAGACAGTTTGAACAGCACAAATCTGAGTTTTTCAAATCCGACCCAGACCACTTTCATATGTGGTCCTAAATCTGATACGTGTCTGATATTTTGCAATGCGACTTCAGTCTGAACGGCCAGGTCGCATTTATCCGACCTTTACGTCATTGAAATGCGACAAACGTCACAATTCTGCATCCCAGGAGCGTCACTTCCGTAAACACAGTGTGTGCCTGCGTGGTCACGTATTACATCAGGACCTCTTTTGCGAATGCAGGTCACTTCAAAGTCGCAGTCAGTTCATACTTAAAACTGATAGAAGTCGTATTTAATGTGTTACATGAACGAGCACACACACAAAAAAAAAAACGGATTTCACCAAAAAATCTGAATTGTGCATTAAGACCTGCAGTCTGAACATACTCTAAGTTTAGCAACAGCACTGATATCACTGCATTAGTATTGTTACGTGAGATTAAAAAATGTGGTTTCTATGGAAGTCAGTGAGGGATTTTTTGCTGTGAGGGTCCTGTACTACGCAAAAACTACCAATGCAATGATTTTTTTTTTTGTTTGTTTAATATCATCATTGATATACAGCAACACCAGTCTGATACACAGATCTGTTCAGTTTTCACAATTTCTCAACAACCTTTTGATTTTGGGCAACATATTGGAAGGTTGAACATATCTTTAAATTAAATCAAGAGACGTTCATTGAGAAAAATCACTATTAGAGCTCAACACATTGCTTTTTGTTAAACATCAGATATTAATACAGATGCAAAACACTATTTTAGTTCTTAATGTGTTTTTGAAAGCTTGTAATTATCATCCATTGTGTAAAATCTGTATCTGAAAAGTAACCGGTAATTAAATGTGTCAGATAAATGTAGCACAAAGCACAATATTTGCCTCTGAGATGTACTGAAGGATAAGTATAAATGGAAAAAAATGAAAATAGTCAAGTAAAATACATCACCGCCTGACTGTTAGTCTCCATTTAAATAATGCATGAGATCTTTTACATATCGAGTGTATTTGCACTGTTTTTATGAATGCTTACCTTGAACTGGATGGCAATGGTTTCTTCAGACCTTGCTCTTGGTATGAGCCTTCATATATATGGTTGATGACACTGTTTCCGAGCTCGCACATTAACTACAAAACAGAGATGCATGATTATTAATAGCATTCATGCCTATAAACACTTGTACATAATGTATTAACCCTTATGGATCGCACTAATTTACTAGCCGTCGAGGAAAAATGTACATGCACACAGACTGCTATAAAATCATCATACATTAATATTTATCAGTTTTTTTTTCTGTATTAATCTGTTAAACCACATCTGTTCTGCTCAAAATTACCACATGTTCAATAATTTTCAAGTTTTTAACCCTTTAAACGCCAGTTGGAATACACAATGCCACTTGATTTATTAAAAAGCACAAAATGTTACAGTTTCTATATAGTACACGGTGCATGAATGTAGCATTGTTTCACATTAGTTTTGTATATGTGAAAGATTAGCAATAACACACTGACTTCATTGCATTAGTTGTGTTTGCGCAGCACAGAATGAAACTTGTTATTGCTACATTTTGATATATCCAAGACGATGATGCAAAACAATGCCACACCCCTCTAGCATGTGTTATATGGAAAATATCTCATTATTTGTGTGTGTGTGTGTTATTTTGTTTAAATGAACCTAAAAAAAAATTGTGGTAATTTTGTGCAAGTGCGGTTTAAGAGATTTATGCAGAAAAAAGTTGATATATGATGATTTTATAGTGTATATTTTTGGCTTGAGGGTGTGTAGCAAACAACAGACCTGTGAAAATAACTGACCGGTTAAAAAAAACATTTAAAAAGAAATATTCTTTCAGAAATCCATGCCATAAGCTGTAACACAGCCATAACAATCATCATGTAAAAAAAAATAAAAATTACAAAAATGTATCAAAATGCCCTGAGGGGTCCTTAAGGGATAATAACTCCTCCTTATTTGACTCGGCAGATATAAACTGTACCTTTAATAATTCTGGTTCCCACGTATCCAGTGTGAGTGAGCGGACCTTTGAACAGTGAACTCCTAAACTCCTGCAACACAACAAAAAGCAGTGTTTTTTCACAAATGCTGCAAAATGTAATGGTGAATAATTTGCGAGTTGAATAGGTGCAAGGATCTAATAAATCACACAAGTGTTATCCAGAGGGAAATGAGAGATGCAGCTCCTAATGTCATGCAAATCACTACGTTCCACTGATGAAGCTGTCTGGTATCCAGGCAACAGTGGCACATTAGAAAACTGATACTGTGTCTCTGCCCCTCTTCCATCCTACATTGTAACCAATGGCCATGGCTGATCTGACTGTGAGAATACAGTCCCAAAAGGGAGCATGAATATTCAACAGGTGGGAATGCATAGAGACGGGGTTTGTGATTATGTAAGCGATTAAATAAGCACACAAACACATCTCCTGAGAAACATTTCCCACTGAAAGCCTGGAAACTAACCTAAATGATGCAACAATGTGACGTAACCAAACTAGAGCATGAAGCGCTGACCCCCATGATGATAGGATGTGTTTGTGTGCAGCAGTTAATCTCCATTCAATACTATTACATCATTTCACCATTGCATTCAGTGGCATGCATTAAACTAGTCGAGGCTTGTGTGTGCCGTCTTCACTTCCCTTTCTTAATGAAACTCTCAAATCGAGGCCAGTGGGATCTAATAAGCAACATACTCCACTTTAATCCCTTTAGCAGCATGTGTGGTGGAACATGTTCTGTGGCTTTAACAGTGAATTGCTGGCACCGTTTCCTGTCCTCGGAGCCAGGACCGATACAACACATGGACAGGATTGCGTCCATTTACTTCTGTCGTCATTCCGTTCTGCCGGGGCTCTACCTGTGGATGCCGGAGCACTCGATGCACAGCAGGATGCCCAGGTTGATGGAAGCCCAGCGAGGGTCGGCCTGGCCGCAGTCACAGCACTGTTCGTTACCCGGTAAACACTGGATCCGTTGAAGGATGGTTTCCCCTCGGGCGCTGCGCTCCCGTGGTTCACTGGCTGAGTCGATGCTACTGGTGGACGGGGACGCTGTTCTGTCTAAATGCTAAACATTGACACAGACGAGGCATCCATTAAGTTTAAAGTATAATCCCATAAAACAGGGGTCAAACTCATTTTAGTTTAGCAGAAGAAAAAACTAAATATTTTTATCTGTACAAGGAACTAATATCAGAGCAAATACATTAATAAATAAAGGCGATCAAGACAATATAGCCAGTGCCATGTACACTAGTAATAACAAAATAAATTCAGTATGTATTGCTCAAAAAGGAGTGAGAAGAAGAAAACTTACTTAATCCCACCCCCATCTCACATTTATACAACATAACACATTACTTTTGCTTCCTTAATGATAGGACTAATATCATAATAACATATAAATAATGTTAACTCCAAACATTTCTATATGTTTAGAATGAAAAAAGAAAAATTACATTATGAAAATGTCTACACCTACAAACTATCCTTTAAAAAAATGTGAATAACATGAACCTGAAATTTATTGAGAAAAATAAGTGCGATTTTAACATTTACATAATTTATCATGTAATTTAACTGTTTGGGTTTTTTTTTTTTTTTTTTTACACTAAAACACAGAGAAAAATTTGGAGTTGTCATTATTTATAGGTTATTATGATAGTATTTTACTGGTCTGACTCACTTGAGATTGAATTGGGATGAATGTAGCCCCTGGACTAAAGTGATTGTTAATATCTTCAGTGTAATTTTTGCATTTCACAAATTCATCCCATAGGCAGGATTGGACCCTTTGGCGGGCCGGTTTTGGCCCATGGGCCGTATGTTTGACACCCGAGCCATAAAGCATCAAAATTAAACCTCTGGTACTTTACTATGTCTTTCCAGTCACACTCATTGTTCTTGAAATAATACGTCTTTAAAGAGCTTAATTTTTCACGGTTATTATTGTAAAATTAAAAAAGTAAAACTAATGTATTATTTAACTTCCCTTTTTCAGACAAGAGCGATGCATGAGATGTTTGTTTTACCTTAACATGTTTCAACTAGTGTGATAATGAACATAACTGAGCTAAAGTTAATGTAGTACTGAAAACTAGATATGAAAAAAACATTATCAAATAAAAATCAAAGTGAGGTAAAAAATAATAATAATAATTTAAATGGTAAGCAACAGAAACTTCACTGAGTTTGCAAAATTTATGATAATAAACCAAAGTTACAGAGAAAATGTCTATAGTTTTCATATTTGTCATTTCATTTTACACATAAAGACACAGACACATCTTTTACAGCTGTGATTTGTGGATGGTTTTTGATGACAGCTATTTATTTGAAAGATGCAATGTATTTAGTAGAGTTGTTGCCCATAGTTTTGGCAGTGACACAAACTGACTCTTTGCATAAATGCAATTTATTCACCACAAAAACTTATAAAATACTTATAGCTGTTCTTCAATGAACCTCAGAAATACATGGAAGAAAACCTTAAAAAATTGCAAATCAAGCAAAAAAAAAAAAAAAAAAAAAAAAGCAAAACTTGCTAAAACACTTTTCACCATGACTGTTCAGCAGTTTTTCTGTCCATTTTGAATAATAATTAAAAAAAGCATTTTCATAAAATAACACAATTAAAAAGCCAAAATAAATAAGGCATTAATGAAAACTGGAAAAAGTATTAGAACCAAGATAATTATGTTTAATTTTTCCCAAAGGACTCCTGTGGTAAGAGTAAAATCATTTGAGCTCTAATCGTTAATTATGTCAGCAGGAACATGGATAAAAGATCAATACAAAATTAACTACAGTGCCACGCTCTTTGGAAAGTACTGTCACTAAAAAATCAGATACAATCCTGGCCTGTCGCTTACCTCGATGTAGTAGGTGTCTGGGCTCTCTCTGTAGGCTGACGCAATGCTCGCCTGAACCGCCTGGATCCAGGCCTGTCTAAGCTTCTCAGACTCAGCTTGAAGCATGCAACTCCTGAAAGAAACATCATCAAACTAGCATTAGCTTTCTTTCAGATCTATGACGTAAACTGTATCATGCCATGCCAAGACCATGGAAGAATAGGTGCTTATTAAAATTCCTAAAAAGAAGAGTTTGTTTCTGTGTGAAACCACATATTTATCTTGAATAACAAGGGCACAATTTAGAGAAGGTTTTATGTAATTTTGGCAGTGTGTCTCACTTGAAGGGAGAGACGACCTCAAAGCAGAACCTCCTCTCGATATCCTCACATGGTTTAACGGAGCACAGCCTGAGGTCTTCCACCACCACTGTCAGAGAATCCTGAAATCATGTGAAAAACATGTCATTTTCCTCTTCACAACAGCCCAATACCGCTCTAATATGAAGCAGCTGTTCCTCTCTGATAAGACATTTTCCATGGTGGTTGGATGCCCCAGAGTACCACGCTATTAGATATTTACACACGGCGATGTCAAGCAGAGGAACGAAAGTGACCTGAAAACCACACTCTGCTCTCTGAAGGCATCCGATTGAGTACTCTGGTATCAGCGTGGATCTCGCTTTACTCAAAAGGCACACAGCCAGTGAGCAAGTGATGGATTGCAGTGACGTTAAAAAACACTGAGCATCACTGTCAAAGCTGCACTTAACCTCTTAGAACCCACTTTGCTGGAGGAGAAGCTGATATCTGAAAGATAGGTTGAACTTGCCTTGAGCTTCTTCTGATCAACCAGCTGACTTTTCTGTATCTCAAACCCCCGCGTGCAGAGAGAGAGAGAGAGAGAGAGAGAGAGAGAGAGAGAGAGAGAGAGAGAGAGAGAGAGAGAGAGAGCGTGGCGTAAATAATACATATTTTAGATGGATATCTTTTCCGTGACATGAGGGTTAATGCACAAAGGTGAACTCAAGCACAAGTAAAAGGAGTTTTTACTCTGTATTCTTGTCAATATCCTGAAAACAATTCTTTCTGCCTGACTGATTTGCTGCAGCCTCTATCTCAAGTGTCTTCAAATCCAGTGTTGATGATTAGCTTAGCACTGTACCAATAAATGTGGGGTTTTTTTGTAAATCTGTAGATGTATAGTTACCTGTTCCAGGTTTTGAATGCATTGCTGGCCCTCTTAAACAGGTAGCCCTCCATCACCACACCATTAGGAGCGTCTACATTGAACTCCACCTTAGAGTCATCATAGGAAAAGTCCTGCAAAGGAGAGCCACAGATCCCCTGGGTTACCTCCAGCCATCATAAACAGAAAATGGCAGCACACAGCAGGATGTGTTCGGCAAAAATGTAAAGCAAATCCTTTTTCTGTGAAGATATTAGTGCTGCATGTATGATGTTTCTTGGAATACCAGCAGAATTCAGTGTGCGTTGTACTGTACACACAGTGCACAAACCAACCATATCAACATAAATCATGCATTCATGTAGAAACATCACGTGTTAGTACATGTATGCACTGGGGTTACATGCCATTTTGCTGTGTGGTCTAGTGGGACAATTCAGGACTTGAGAGAAATGACGCAAATTATTACATAAAGAGAGTGATTCACATGAAATTAGCCTCCAACCTTTACATGGGTTACAGCGTGACACCTAGAGATTTAATGCCAACTAACGCATAATGGTAGACTTGTACTTAGGGCTCAGGGCAGAGCTGCGGTGTAAGTATGTCATTGCAAATTTAGAAATCACTTGAACATCAGTGTTTTCGTCTTTAGAGAAGTGTGACGCAGTGCATCCTGAGGACATATCGTTTCATAAGTAATGTAATATGCACCAGGAACAGAAAATTAACTTAGTCAAAATTGAATTTCAGTAGTGCATGTGTGCAGCACTTCCTGTCAGAGTCAGTTTGCACACTTAAAGTGGAAAGTCACAAGAAAGTACACAAGAACATCTAATAGAATTTATATTTTACAAACAATCCTCTCAGACTTTCTTATCTCATGGCAAAATAATAGAACTTTAACAGCTTTAACAGTATTTTATGCCTGAGAACTCCGGAGAAAAATCTCAGTTGCTAATGGGAGAGATCCTGCAGCAAAAGCAATAATAGAATAGCAGAGACAGAAAGATAAAGAGACCAAGTACCAGCACTTTTAAAGTTACAGTTACAACAGTGCAAAAAAACAACCCACCAAAGTGTGATCCCACCGGCAAAAGATCTTCATTCTAAAGCGTTTAGTGCGTTCCAGCAACATTTAAAAGCACAAAAAGATCCCCAGAAGTAAAAGAAAAAACATAAGTCGGGCTCCAAAAAATGAATCCTCAGAGCGGAGGCATGTCCACAGAGACGTGTCGCATTCACGCATCAGAATCCTTTACTCTGTCAGGGCTCTCACAGCAGAGAGTAACACATTGTGTCACTGCAGTGTGGAGCGTAATTCCAATACTGACATGTGTGTTCTCCACTACAGCCACCTGCCCGCTGCCCTGTGAGGCTCAGGATTAGAGCTAATTACCATACAGCTGCCAATGCATCCATAACATGGAGCTGTGGAAGAATACTGAACTAAGACCACAGTGTACTGTAGCTGCTCCTGACCCACACACAAGCAGACTGTTTGGACACTTCAGCGCCTCAGTCTGCCTCTGTGTCTTTGCAACTCCCCAGACACACCTCCTTTACTGAAGAAGGTGGGGAGATGTAGAAGTAACACATTAAACGGGCAGGCCTGTTCACAAAAAATACCACTACACCTACTATGTACAATCTCTGCACCAGAAATAAAATATCTGAAAAAAAAAAAAATCGACACAGCTTACCTTAAGATGTCAAATTCCTTTTTTTTTTTTTTTAAGTACATAACATCTCAAACAAACTAACAAACAGTGCACACAGTGAGCAAGATGTGCTCTGGGTGGTACTCTGCAATCTCTCAAGCCCACAACAAAGACCATGTATTTTTAATGATGCAACGTCATAACGACAGAAACCGAACATCAGTGAATTATTGAACAAGCAGGGAAACAGAGACTTCAGAAATGTTTGGAACAAATAAGGAAAATGTATGGCTGTTGTGGCTTGGCAGGAAAAAGGAAAGCAGATTCTAAGAGCAGATGATGCAGATAACATGTCCTGATGCCTCAGCCACCTGCTGCTGCTGCTGCACCGAGGTCGGCCTACAGGCAAATACAGCACAGCTCTTACGTCAAACGGTCCAGTTGGTTTGCAGTGATTACTTTGTCTGCTGTCATATGCTTGTTAATTGTGCACAGGTTCCTTCTGTGTTTTATACAGCCTCCAACTTATAATCTGCTGAGCGCTTGCTGTGCATACGGAACCTGCTTGACATCTGCTTAGCCATCTTCAGCTAATCCTCCACCCACCTGGTCGACGTTAGCGAGTGCCACAACGGCTCAAAAGTCTTGTCAAATACTATCCTACTACTTTTGAGATTAATCGAGTCTCAACAATCCACAGAAATGCACTCAGTAGGCCAATTTAAAGGATTTTGCATCCTAATAGCAATGTAGATTAGAGGCTCAGGTGAATTCTTCAGTTAAAATGTTACAATTTGTCAGAGATCAATGCCCATGGTGTTCCAAAATAAATACTCCATATCTACTTTTCCTAAGCATTTATCGCTGACGACAGTGAAAAAAGCCATGGGGTTAAGGAAAATTGGACCGGAGAATTCATAAGGACATAGTATGCATTTACACTAGAAGGATGTTACACAGGTCAGCTGTGGTAAAATTGCAATGTTCTGAAGATGGAGTACAAAAAATGCATCTTGAATACTTGGCTGGTACATTCTTACCATGCTTGTTAAAGCAGGTTATAAACATAGCATTGCATTAAAACTTCATTATCTAGGTTGGAACAGAAACAGCCCTAAACAAAGACTAAAATCTGCACTAATAGTCCAGTTATATCAATCCATATGGATCCTGAATCAGCATAATTGTATCAAAATGCTACGTCTATACAAAAATAAAAATAAAGCTCCAAATCATGTCTATAAAATATGTCTATATCCCACATGCGGTCATGCTTAAGTTTACTTGGTGAATTGGAAACATCTAACATGCTGCATGAGACAAAAATGCACGTCCTGTCTGTCATGTTGATAATTTGTTTTCGTTAATAGTTGGATTTCCTGGTGTTGCAGCTGCAGTGAATTATGAGACAGCATTCTGTCCTCTCCTTTGGTAAAGGATGTTCCACTGTATCATATGGTAAAGGTGGTTATAGATGCACTGAAGCTCCTTCCTTTGCATTTAAAGAATTCAGACAGCTCTTATCATGGCTGACACTCAGATACTTCAGGGTCATTTCACTCAGTTAGGAACCTTCCCAAGGACAAAGAGCTTTTCAGATGCTCAATGTAGAGCTCAATAATTGATATAAATATCCATCCTTGGAAACACTGTTATAACTTATGCAAAAGTGGCATTAAAAATGTGTATATTTACAATCATCTAGCAGTGAGTCTGCAGATTGTAACACTCTACATTCGGTATTTGATTTGTTGTTTCTGGATTTTTGGGGATATTATCTCAGGTATCTCTAACATACTAGGAATGGTATTGCACCTTAACATCATCGTAACATTATAATTATAAATAATTAAGGTTAAAATGTGTGTTCTGAGGTACTGTAGAATCATGGTGGACCTAGTGGTAACATGAACTAAATATAAAGAGCTTGTTCTGAAAGGAAATAAAAACACTGCTGTGATTTATACACTAGTATTATTATTTCTAGGTGAATAAATGCTGCTGAATAAAAAACATTCAGATCAGACCCCTATATATTTTAAATATTTCTAACTGAAAATTAGTGCACAAAGGGAGAGATGAGGAAAATAGTAAAAAAGTAAAAATTTTAAAGGACAATTCTGTGTTTTAGGCCATGAGACTTATTCATGTATTAAACATCTAAGCAGAATTTGATTCTCCGTTGAAGTTTTCAGAATTTGTTAAAGTAACCGACAACATCCAACTTGAGTTACATATGTATGTGCTTCCTATGACCCTGATGCAAATCATTATTTTATTCATGCGTCTATAGTTTCAAGCAGTAAAAGTAAATTCTGTGACATACAAAAGCTGCTGATGTAAATGCAGAAATACAGAATGGGGAGCAGGGCCTAGTTGTCGAGCCTGCCGAGGACAGGACTTCCCCATTAAATGTGCTGTAAAAAATGAATGGCTGTGGCATTTACAAGCTTTCACTGCAGTGTGTGCCCAGGCAGCTATGGTGACAGTCTGTGGTGGGAGCACTTTAACTCCTTTTCTGCTCCCCTGGTTTTTGCTTGTACTGAGTCTGCACTGCCTCATTGTCTTGTGTAAGTTTACACAAGGGTTATTGCACAAGTTCTTTGTGATGAGCAAGAGAAGTAACATGAAGAAAAGAATAAATAAGTTGCCAGTACTTTTGTAGACTTCACAAGAGAATTGAAAAAGTCAGAAGCAACAAAAAAAAGTGTAATATATCTGCTAATACTGTGTCATTTAATATTTCATGATATAGAGAGTGACAGCAAAAGGACACTTGTATTATGTAGGTCTTCACCTATAAAGACCCAAACAGCCACTGGTGACTAAAACCATCTACTGATGTAAACGGTTTAATACATGTTGATCCATTAATCCTATCAATACATGCAAATAATTGGTGTGAAATGCAGTTTGTCGTCTTTTCATGGTCATCAGATATGACCCATTTGGACGTTCAGAGGCTCCATAGTGAACCTGGAAACACCGTCATCTTCTACAGCATTAATTCACCAGTAAAACCCATGGAGTTGGATCAATGACAATGGAGACACTTGGTTTTATGTTCAGTTACTGATGGATTTTACCGAAAAAGTCCATTTTTCTTCAGTTTTCACTGTTTGTGATATAATAACCTTCTACTTTAATCTAAACTTTTATCAACATTTATATGGCCAGTAAATTTAATATGGGAAAATATATGATTTACATTATAAAAATGCAAAATCCAGAGGATAATATCCTCCTGAGACCCAGCAATGCATTTTTGTCCTCTGTAGCAGACAAGAGTTTCACAGTTTTATAAAAAAAAAAACTAAAAAAAAACCAAAAACAAAACTGTCCACTACAAAGAACATTTCATTAAATAAAAAGAAAAAAAGATTATCTAAGAAATTGTATCATCATACGGTTTCCTATCAAGGCAATTATGTAATGTAAAAAACCCAAAACTTTTACTTACTGGGTCTCAGGAGGATATTAAAAGAAATGGTGATAAATCATTTAGGACAGGTTAAATAAAGAGAAAAATTCATTTGGGAACTGACACAAAAGTAGCACTGGATCTTTATGGGTTAAGCACAGAACCTGCTTATGTTTGTTTGGTTTTTTTATAACAGTGCAATTTTCCCCAAATGCAATACATGATATAACCAGCCGTTTCAGTCCACTGTTTATAATTGTTTTGTATAAATTATTCAGGATGCATTCCAGCCTGCCCTGAAGGTTTAGGAGTCTGACTACATCTGGAGAAAGCTTCAAAGGGGCTTGTGGATGTCTAGTGCGAGCACTGTGGACTACAGTGAAGACACGGTTTGAGTAGAAATGGGAATTTAAAGAGGAATAGAACTCGAGCACTCACCTGCATGAGGGTCTGGGAGTAAATATTCAGGAACATGCAAGCACAGAAGAAGAGAAAACGCAGTATTAGAGCCATGGGAAGACATTCAAGAACAAACACATTCACATAAGGATGATACAGTCATCTTAATGGTCTTAATATCCAATACTAACTAGGGTTCTTGTTTATTTTACTACTACATGTCCCTTGGTGATGGACAGTGTGTGAAGCTTAGTGTCTAACAGTTCTGGCAAAAACAGATCAATAACTGGCCCCACGCGTAACACGCCCTTCCCCACGGCTGCACAGACCACAGCACCTGGAGGGAGAACGCCGGCCAGAGCTGCCTGACAGATGGTCACTGATCCTGGGGTGCAGAGGAGCCAGACACTGCCCCACTGAAAATACACCTCCTTGAATTATTGAACAGGGAGACGCCAGACATGGAAAGAACATTTCTGGATTCCATTTACTGCTCTATTAATACAGTACTTTCGCAAAGTCCTTTAGAAATGTTTGCAAACAAGACTGTGTTAAAAGCTGCTAGCCGACCCAATTAGGAAAGATATAAACATCATTGCTGCAAAAAGCCAGACAAATCATGGGGTCAGCACTTGACAGGACTAAGAACAGAGATATGCCTCTTGCTCATGCATCAGCACATTGTTAAGACACAGATCCTCTTCTGCAGACAATAGTGGGATTAATATCTCTTTAAAAAAAGCACTTAACGCCACCTGATTTACAGCTTTAATCAATGCCTGGACTTTTCAAGGGAGATTAATTAAACACTTCCCAGTTGCCCGGGTCTAATCCCTCCCCAGTCACAGCAGATGCACTGAATCAAGTGGCAGACTGGATCCTGAAGGTGCGACATGAGCACATTCGCACCATGGTAGGTTCACCGTACGCTACTGAAAAGATGAGTCTTTAAGGTGTAAATGTGGTATTTGTACAAACAGTTTCAAGTGTTAAACCTCCTCCTAGTGGAGAAACACTGAAGCCTCATACTTTAAAGTTCTGTCTGATAAAACAGGCACTCACCCTCTGCTGAATGGTTGCATGTTTATGCTCCATTTCCCTCTTCTCCATGGCTGAATCAATCACAAGCTGATCCAGCTAAAAGTCAGTTCACACAGACAAAAACAAAAGACAGGGTCGGTGTTACTGAACAGCTAAGAGCACACATAAAGAAACTCTTCATTTTGCACTGAAGCACTGCTCACAGACAGCACTGGCACTGTCACCGCTGCAGTGATTCAAAGCAGCTGACTGTAACATTTCACACTCGAAAATACAGGATAAGCCTGCAATGACATGGTAGGTCAGTGTTTGGTAATGAAGCATCGATTCAACCCTGTTCAGCAGTCAACCAACCGTGACAAACAAGTCAGACCACAAAAACATGTGAACCCATGCTTTTTCAAAACACAGAGAGGTAGCCTTTGATTCTTTTTTTTTTTTAATTATTGATTATTTGTTTTAAAGTGCAGGAGACTCAAAATCATATCCTAACCATTTGGAAATAAAGAACATTTATAAGTGTCCGTTGTAATCGTTCACATGTAGATCAAACCCGTTCCAATCAGGACACAGTGGAGCGTGAGCAGAGTGGTGAAAGGATGCTGCGCTCACCTCAGCAGCAAGTTTCTTCATGTAAGGGTCGATCTCATCTAGCAGGTTGTAGCCCTGCTGGAACAGCGAATACTGGGCATGCATGAATGACAGCATCTGCAGAAGAGGAAGCCGTTTTTCATTTTGTATTAAGCGTCATGGAAGAGAGACAACTTTTCATTTTCAGCACTATTGCAATTTATCAAAGGAGGATACACTGGAAAAGATTTAGAAATACAAATGATTGTGTTTTGCATTGATGGAGACTGAACAGTTCTTACAGCATCTAGGATCTCAAATTTCTTCTTTGCTTGAAGGACATTAATCTGCAGGAAAAAGAAGTAGAAATGTTATCTGTCTGATGACATAAACACTAACAGCACATCCAATGCATAATGTGCACTGGCTACTGACACAGCTCCCTCTAGTGGACAACAGCAGCATCATTAAACCTGATTTAACTTAATCTGATGTAGACTATCCACAATATGTCCCATTATATACAGAGAAGAATTAGGAGCTGCAGCATAGCAGTGGGTGACCTTTTACAAAGCTATTATATATACTCCATCCATCCATCCATCCATCCATCCATCCATCCATCCATCCATCCTCTCCCAGCTTCGTTCCTTACCCTTGCAGT
>JAPQRP010000028.1:9275377-9286547 GCA_037367295.1 Apogon hyalosoma
GGTCCATCTTCAACTCTATTTCTGAGTAATGACACTAGAAAGGTCGTTTTGAGCGCTGGCCCTTTAAATGCACATGAGCCACTTCATATCCCACCCTCTCCAGGTTGTTGGCTGTGCTGCTCTGTCCCATTCAGCCACTTGAGTTTGTTAATACAACCAACAGCTGAACATTTTAGGCAATCGGCTCAAAGTTTGGACATATTTTCAGTATGGACTACAACCACTGCTGCTATCAGACAATTATGGCGTACTTAAAGAAATGTTCACTGGAAGTCTGGACCTTATATGTGCAAATGTCGTAACGTAACTAGTTATAAAACGTAACAAATTAAAAAGGGATTGAAAAAGGTTGTAGAAATCCACTCGATTTTTGCCGGAATGAATATAAAGATAGCTTTGCAGCACCTGGAGGGTTCAAATGCAAACTTTTTGAACTATTAGGGTCCAAATACACAAATAAATGCACCAAAGATTAATAAAATCTGGTTTAGTAAAATATGACCCCTTTAAGTCTCTGATAATCCATGGTAGATAGCACCACTGTAGGACAAGACAGAGCGACAGTTCTAATGACACATGTAAATCCATGTGGAATGCACCATACACCTCAACCTGACCCTTGGTATCATCTTAAATGAAATATAGGACACTAGAGAGACCTTCCATTCCAGTAAATGTCAGCGTTTTATGATGGGATGATATCATTAAACTGACAGACACAGGTCAATCTATGGGAAGCATATGTGAATGGTCTGGAGAACATTTAAACTTACCATGTGGTAGTTGATGATTTCTTGGAGGCTTTCCCCGCACTTTTCCAGGCACTCCTGCAAAGAAAATAACACACAATAGTTTGAGCTAACAAAGTTACTTAACTAGATTATGCTAAGGTTTCGTTTTATTTGTACCCTTTTAAGTTAAAGCTTGTTAATGTCACTGAAATGTTCTTTGTACTTTCAAGGACCTTTTTCCTCAAACCATGTACGGGAAAAGGAACTGTAATTGCAGGGTTGACTCAGTTCTTCTTCTTCCTTTCTTTTTTTTTTAAACAATGGAAACTACATATGAACAAGGCTTTAATAAGAAACTCGAAATTAGTCATAGAGTTGAAGCCAAGCAGGCTTTTAATAGTAGTTAATGTCAGCTGCAATGAAACTATTCCAGAGTTGCGGAGACGCTGGTGCTGCCAGCGTCTGGCCAAAAGTAAGTTTCCAGACCAGATCTGATCCTCGCTTACTAATCCATTAGTAAGCAGATTTATGATGCATATGACTGTAACAATCCAATGGACTGAATGACAGACAAATTACACAATACAACCACAATTAAACACTGATAGTTCATAAAGTGGTTAAATGAAGTGGCTTGGACACATTTTGTACTCATCAGAACCTCACCGAGATCATCTCATCCTTCTTGCACTGCTGAGACAGATCGCGGATGCCGCTGACAAAGAGCTTGTTGGCGCTGACGTACGCCTTCCCCGCTTCGATCATCCCACTGCATAGCTTCACCAGCTGTGGGGAGAGAAAGGCACATTTGGAGGACATTAAGACAGGTATAACACTGTACAAATGGAGCCCTCGCCACACACAGCAGTTGCTGAGTTTATATTGTTCCTTATGGGACAAGGCTGGTTGAGATAAAGGTTTCAATCTCCATGGGATTTTAACATCGGCGCACATGATCAGCCATAAAACTTCTGTGTTCAAACCTGTAAACCATGGTTTTTTTTTCTGCTTTCAGCACAATTTCTCATGATCAGAGATATATGTTGTCCTGTGTTTGTCTAATTACGGGCGGTCACTTACATTTTCAGGTGAGGTCCATATGTTAGCTGGTGAGATCAGCACATGTGTGAAAGCTACAGAGACTTAATTTCACCCAGGATCAGAGAATTGGTACCAGAATCATGATTCACTTTGCATGTTCTGTATATCTCAGCCCTGCTTTTCAGCACATTACAGTGTCCCTTCTCCCTTTGACTGTCAGCAATTTGTGTAATACCTACCATACAGCGTACATTGTTTTCCCCATGTTTTAAGAAAGGAAAATTAACTCCTTGTTATTTCTGTGTGTTCTTCTGCCAGGCTTCTTATTGTAAAATTTGCAAAGTTCCATTTCCTCCCAGCTGCTAACCAGACATGACAGTGGCCTTTTTTTTTTTTTTTTAATTCTGGGGTTGATTTTTATAACCTTTATAAAAAATCTTTCCGGAGAGGAAACATAAAAGTTAGAATGTGTGTATGTTTTAAAGAGTTATTTCAAAGCTTAAAGTGTGGCTACCCAGTTCAGAACCTAAAGCTAAGGTTTCAATAAAGGGCCCTCAGGCTAGAGAAACAAGTAGCACTGTAGCATTACTTTACATAATATTATATGAATATAAGAGGTGGAAATTACTTAAGCTTTAAAGTTTTAGCACTTTGGTTGTTTACAGAAGAAAGTCACTGCAAATGTCACTGCAAAATAAGATGCTTCTGGTTTTGCACATGGCCTTTCTGTTTGGAGTTTGCATGTTTCCTCCATGTTGCACAGGTTTCCTCCAGGTCCATTAGGCCCCCTCGCCATCAAAAAATCATATATGTAATCCCAAATTCTTGTCTTGTTCTTTACCCCGGACATTTGGAAGAAACGATGCATAAAGGAGACAGATATCTTGTCAAGATCCTCCTGGTGGCCGGGAAGAAGGCTATAACAAAGAACTGACTTAAGTCTGATGCTCCGTCTAACAAACAATGGCTTTCAATCATAGATAATATACTTGTCATGGAACATCTTACATATAAACTGAAGTTGAAAGAAAATTCCTTTATAAAAGAAACTAGGGAAAATGGCTGACATTCAGGGAAAAATGTGTCTATTAAGGGATCTAAACATATTCTGACACAAACACAGGCTGTTCTTTTCATTTGTTTGTTTTCTGTTCTTTTGGTTCTTTTCTTGCTCCTCAACCTGAGGAGATTGGATTGTATTATACTGGTAAAAATGATAAATAAATAAAAATTGGAAAAAAAAAAACAAAACAAAAAACATGTACGCTAACTCTCCTGACAATGTACAGAAGTTTCTACAGAGGAAAAATGTATTTATTAAATAGCCTACAGAATATTCTACAGATTAGAGACTAGAACAGAGCAAATGAAGACCACCTAACTAAGCCTGACCTCACACTGACACACAACCTACTGTAATTCAATGTCAGAAGGAACAGATGGACCTATGACATGAGCATTACAGCCCAAGCATCTGGCTGCCTTATTAGCGGATGCTTTAAGCCTATGTGATGTATTCTAATGTTCGCAGTCGGGCCCATCTCCAAACTGCTGCCACGTCACGTTTCAACGAACCCGAGCTGAACTGTTCAGCAGGGACTGAGGCACATTACGCTGGCCATTATGTAGAGTGCAGAATGCCAATAGAGACTCACAGCATGTGCAGTGTGGGATTAAGTACTGCAAAGTAATGCTGGGAGTGAGCAGCCGAGCATAGAAAGCAAACAGTATCTATAACGTGTGCAGTAACAAGAGTTATTGTGATAGAATGTGAAGAACAAAAACTCAGCTTTTACCCATTTTTCATACAGTATATAAACAAGAAAACTTATTAAGCATTGATTGTTATTATATTTGTAACCTAGAATAACAAAAGTGAATAATGTAATTTAACTTCTAAATGTATTCATTTACATATTTGAGATATTTTATTGTAATTTATGGAGCCAAACTACTGAGGTGAGTGACCTCTGAATGATGATGAACACAGGCATTTGGTCTAAAAGTCATTCCGACATACATTAATACTCACTAGCACATCTGTAAGTTAGCTGATATGGCCAATAATGTTCATACCAGTCGATAATATTGATATTTTCCAGTAAATGCGAAATTATTTCAAAAATCTGATTACGGCTTAAAAATGATTCGGTATATTCAATGTCAAAACTAAAATGAAGTAAAATAACAAAACTATGAGACATTTTGTGTTTTATTGGACAATGTAAACAACAATACCCTAAAGTAAATAGAATTCTAATAATTATTCTGATACAAAATTATACTGATAGTCCCTCTGTGGCTCCATTTTGGAGATGCATCCATGGCCTCCTGGAGGCAGTTTTTCAGTTTAAAATTTGTTTTGACTTTAAAATCATGTACCTCAATGATTTAGCAGAACTCAAGTGTGCAAACAGAGGTAAATGTATATTGAGACAATTGTTAGTAGCAAGAAGGCCCTGACCAGAAAATGGTTGAAAAGATACAAACCTACTATAAATGACTGGACTGATGTTGTTTACAATATATATGTTATAGAGAGAATCACATTTAAACTGAGATGTAAAATTGATTAAAATGGCTCACTTATGTTTCAACTGTAAGGCCTGCTTTTGTATAATAACAACGTGCCCCTACGGGGGGCATATCCTCAAACTTTATTGTAAAGAAGAAAATGAATATGGGTATATGAGCATATTGAAGTACGTGTGGACTAAATGTTACTTGAATGTTGGATTCTCCCCCTGCTGTTTGTTCAATTACTGTTTGTATTTGTGTTATGTTTTTCTCCAAAACAACAGTTAAAGGAACTAAAAAAAAAAAAAAAAAAAAAAAAAAAAAGATACTGTGATAATCATAGAAGCTGATCTCCAAGGAAAATTATCATGGTATAACGTAAATGTCACAGCAACACCACATAAAATCATATCACAATCAGCATAATTATCATTTAACTTTATGAGTTTGCATAAAATGCTAAGAATGTCCAGCTGGAATTTGCTTTTCCTTTTGTAGAGAAAATACAAAAAATATCACTGGCATTATTATTACTAACACAGCTTGTACAGCTGTCTCATTATTTGAATTACAGGTTATAATACAGTTTATTATGCAACAACATTATTCATCAGAGATTGTGAGTCAGTGATTTAAAACTTGCTGGACCACTTGGCCTGATCTCAAACAAGCATGTACCAACAAACTGGCTGTACTACCATTGCCAAAAAGTTGGTCAATAATTAACTGATATTTGTGGTTTTGTGTACAGTTTGATGTGTTTTACTATAACTTTCACTTCCTCCATTAGTGTTTTAGCCGCATTTTATCTTGGATCACAGCCTTGACCAAATACCAGCTGTGACATCACTTGTTGAGATGAAACAACGCAAATAACATATTTCAACTCAACTAGATTAAGTGCTGTGCTACTAATGTGTTGCTCTGTTGTTAAGTATTTATTTGTGTCCATGCAGTGGGAAGTGTAGATTAAAAGAACACAGAAACAGCTGAGTTCAAGGTAATGTGTATTGTATAATGAAAAATGTTTTACCTTATCTAGTTTTGCCTCGATCTCCACAACATCAGTTTCCACCTCATCAATATTTGCCCTGAAACAAAAAAACAGGAAAAACAGTTAGTGTAGTCCTTCTCTACATGTAAAATATACACTTTTATTTCTTGTTGGAAAACATTCATTCTCACAAAGCATAAGGACACTCCATAAATCAGTGAGCGACAGATGGAGTTTCGCCGTGCCAAACCCAGACATGTTCCAACAGCACGAGTTTGGGTTTGCTGCCGGGCGACGTTAAGTGAGTGAGACGCCGTACTGTGAGCAGTTCAGCTCTGTCAAAACAAAGTGGCAGACAAGGTCTCGACACAGTGAGGGGGAACACAACTGGGCGGCTCATCCCACCTACCCACTGTCAACACCACCACCACCACCACCAATACCACACCTAACTGCATCTGGAGTCTGGACCAGTGAGACAAATGTGATTTAACACCCAGAGGCCCACAGCTGAATGATGTAGGCCCTGAAAGCACCACTCCCCAGTGTCTCCTACACTGATGTCACTCAGTTCATGTAGGTTGTGGCCGGCTCTAGGGTCTGCACATTGTTGTGTTGTGCTATATTCTTATCTGTTTCCTGCTGCACAGCGAATATAATCTGTAGCCAGCCACACTCAAAGCATCCTTCAATATAATGCAGCTTGTCTTCCTCACTCGTTTTCCATTTGATATCAAGGGGAAATCGCCATACTACACATACAGCAGCTCCGTGATGAAAGTATCTGTGACATATATCAGCCGTATGCTACTTGGATATAAAAAATGTATCTCGGTATCATCTTTTCTCTCCGGCCTTGGGTGGATTAGCCCGCTTGGCCGGGCTACAGTGAGCTCAGAGGACGGAGGATGGCACGTGCACTCCACTCCACTCCACCCCCACAGCTTCCACTTTCACCAGCTCCTATAATATGAAACTAAGGGAGGAGTAGAAGCAAATACTCCAGGGAGGAAATATCTTTTAAATGCCCAGACTTGTGCAGAGTGGAAACATACATTACCTAAATAATCAATACCACATTATTCCACATGTGGGTGATATTTTTGTAACCTCCACTGATCTCCTACTGAACAGCGTTGAGCCAACCACACCCAAGGATAATCTTGCAGTGAGCAAAGCTGTTTTCATTGCTGATGTCATTTTTGAAACTGCCCTTTTAATGTGATAATGCAGAGCTTAGCGGGCTCTCGCTTTTGAGGAGGCTCATCTCCTCACGCCTTTCAGCAGAGGCGACAGCCAGACTTATTGGAAAATGTATTAATTTTCAGGTTTGTCTCTGGATACACAATCCAATAAATGAAATGACCCATTTTTGCAGAAGCAGTGGAATGTAGTCCTTAATTTTTATAGTGGCTTCAATATGAGGGGTGTGTACTCAGTATACTACCACTGTGAATACTGGGCGGTACCACCAATAACTATTAAATTCTGAAAGCTGGTTAATTATTTTTGTGGGGGGTTTTTTTGTTGTTTTTTTTTTTTTTGGATCGTGGTTAGTGTAAAGCAGTCAGTAGATGTTTAAACAAAACCATCTTTTGATTAGTGAAGAACATACATAAAAATACTGCATGTCTCTACATCAAAATTACCTCTAACTTGCCCACAATGGTTATTATATCCAGATTTAAAGTCGTATTAATAAATTACTTTGCTGGATTGCTTAAACATATCCAAATTTGTGGAATTTACTTGTATAAACTAGAGCAGGGTACCTTCCATACTGATTCTTACACACTACTTTTTATACTAAATTTCCATTTAATCAAAAACAAAAGTCAATTACACATTACACTACATCTATTTTTATTCTCAGTTTTTGTTTTCATTGTTATACATTGCATGACATTTTAAAAAATAAAAAATAAACCTGTTTACTCAAATGAAAGAGCTTAGCTGACATTATTTTGTTAATATAAATATATAAAATGCCTCTGAAAATAAGATTTCCTCCAAAGATACAAAAACTTGGTAAGAAACGATATGTTCATTTTGATCAAGTTGGACAGAGGAATAAAATTATTGGAGTTCAATTCCCAACCTTAATAATAAAAGAAAAAGGACAAAATTTTAAAAGTAAACAACACCCTTTTCTTTTACATCTTATTTTATTTGAACCACACTGACAGAAATGCAGTTTCATGCTGTTTCATATCCTGTGTGCTCACTGTGGGGACAGCCCAGCCAGCAGCTCCAGATGTGCACGGATGCTGGTCATGGGACAGCTGCTGCCACTGAATCCCTCCAGGCTCTAACCCCCACTGCCCCGTCTCACTGCACATGCCTCCCATAATAGATGCACACAGCGCCCCGGGCCTGTAGCCACGGCAACCATCTCCTAAGTGGGCCGCAGAGGTCCCCGATATACTTGTGAGTGGACCCTTATTCATGCCACAGGGAGCGGAAAAGCTAAGTAGATAATTACGTGAATCACAACAAGGCTACTGTGAGAGGAGTTGACCATCCTAGCACCATTACAAAGTCATCAAGTGAGTCTTAGAAGGTGGTAAATCTGCTTGTGGTTTACATGTCTACTAGTGCACAGACGTCACTGATTTACTCAAATAAACATGCAGTCAGTGATCGGGCTTAATGGCTGATTAGTGTGAGCGAACCGCACAAAACAATGTATTTAGAACATGTCTGGGTCGACTGAAGTCATATGCGCCTGTTAGGTTGCAAGATTAGCCTGGGATCATTTATCTAGGACTGTTAAGCAGTGGTGTAAAAACATAATAAACACTGAGATTGTGCTGAGAAAGCTGGAGCTGTGGAGGTTTCTGGCTGGTGACATGCTGACGGGGCATCCAGAGGAACGGTTGAGGTGATTTTTACAAGCTCAGAGTAGCAGAACACCTCTGTTTCTCTTAAAGTCATGCACTGCCCACAACTTAACTAACTTCACATGGTGCTCTGACTTTATTTTTGTTTTTTGCCCAAGTTATCCTATGGCACATTATATCTTTACAAGCATCACTTCAAAGAAAAGCATCACATTTCCATCGTTAGCTTTTAACACTGGCTTTGCTACTGTGCAAATGAGTTAACAGTGATGCAGCTGGCACACAAATGCCCCAGAGGGTTGTGTTTTGGAGGGTGATTCAGTGCAGAGCAGCCTGGTGGTTTGGGTGAGGAATGAGCAGGTGGGGCACTGAAGAGAGAGACAAAACTGGGTCCAGGTAGTGACCCCTAAAATACAACCATGGCTCCCTAAGCATCCCTCAAGTGTTTGCCAGCTGGGACACACCAGCTAAACCTACAGACAGCAGCTCATTGGGGAGAGCAAATTAACCAATGAGAGACGCAAGAGTGTCAGTGTGCTTCAGTGAATGTGCCAGCATACAAATGAGAACAGCTGTAAAGCAGACTGGATGCTAACTTCAAGTGATCCTCAGCAATCAACACACTGTTTGATATCATTCTGCTATTTCCAACTCTTTTCAATCTCATTATAATTCAAAACCTACTATAGAAGGCTGCATCAGTGTTGGGTATTTGTAGAAATTCCAAAGAGATGGAGTGGAGGAGGGGACCAAAGGGGTTGGAGAGAGGAGGGCTCTGTCTGAAGACCCCATTGTGATGTAGCCGCTTCCTGTCTGGAGAAACGGCAGCATTTTGCTATAATATTGATTGCTTTAGTGTCCTAATTGTGGCTGGATTGCAAGGCTGAATGGATGATTGGTGGGGGGTGGGATCCCTGAGCATATTCCCCTTCAGCTACGTTGAACAGCAGGGATTCTGGGGTTATTCTTAGCTGCATGCCTCCTGATCCCCCCCCCCTTTGCCTCTTCCTCTTTTACTTCCAAAGTACTACATGGACTAGTAATTCAGGGTCAAGGATGCACTCCTGACTATATAATGCAACCTAGTGCATTTTTAAAGCACCAGGGAGTCAAAAATATCTTAACTCACTGCAAAACTGACACGTACATAAACGGTCAGACCTCAACCCCCTGCCCTCCAGAGACACGTTACATGCATCCAGTTGCCGCTCACTCCCATCCTCATTCCAATAATTTACCATCCACTATGCCTCATAATCTGTAGAAACCTAATGCTAATGCCTTTAAGGTGTGGGGGAGCTTCAAAAGTCTCTAGTAATACCCCTTCCAACATGTGTTCAAAGCCCTGTCTATTGTTTCACAAGCCAAGGCTTTTATTTCCACTTGAAAGCTTAAGATGTGTTCCTCATACTTAAAACAGGTCTGCTTTCTGTTCTGAAACAGAGGAGCTGAGCCACACTATAAACATTGCTCACATTTCTGCTCCAGACTATGTCAAGTGTTCTGCTGTCGCTGCAAAAACTTCAAAACCTCTCCAACACACACATAACTGCACTAATGGCTTCACAGAAATGACATGTCTGCTGCAGCGATAGTTACTCATTTATGCTTCGATTACAACATGCTGAGAGCTCCAGCATCATGCAGTCAGTGAGTGCATAGATTTAGTTTTACATTATGGCTCTACAGTCCCCCACCCCCAATTGCCCAGTACCAAATACTTACATGTAGCCAAACAGCTGAGTGGCAACCATTTACCAGGCCCTGTTTCTACGGCAACCTTCATCTACCCTCGCAGACAGATGACCCCCCTGGCCCACCCACTCATTCAGTGAACTCAATACAGGGACCACCAACACTCCCACTATGCTACCTCCTCACTGGGGCCCTGTTTGTCTGATGTGTGCTGCTGCTGAAAGACCCTGTCTGATGCGGAGTTCATGAGAGGACAGGACCCGTTAGACTCTTTGTTTCTTTATTAATTGCTAAATAAATCAGGTTAGAATGAACCGATAAGCAAGTTACTGTGAGGCTAATAGTTTCACATTAAATTTTAGTCCTGCCCAGGGCTGGGTGATCTCACAATTTGTCAATGGATGGGCTTTTCAGAGGGATCATACAGATTTTGACATGAAATAAAGAAATAGCAAATCTTTACTATGTTAAAATATTTATTTTTACAGACAGCGTGAAATTATGGGTGGCTGTTGCTTTAACCCATAAAGTCCCAAACAGCCAATGACAACCAAATCATCTACTGATCTAAAATGTTTAATCATTTCTGAGCCGCTAAATCGATCATCACGTTAAAAAAATTGGTGTAAAATGCAGTTTGTCGTCTTTTCATGGTCATTAGATATGACCCATTTGGACGTTCAGAGGTTCCATAGTGAAAGTGAAACCACCGTCATTTTCTACAACATTCATTCACCAGTAAAACCCACAGAGTTTGACAAATGACAGTGGATGGAGACACTTGTTTTATGTTCAGATAATGATATATTTTACTGAAAAAACTCACTTTTTCTTCAGTTTTCACTATTTCTGATATAACCTTTGAATGTACTCTGAGCTTTGATGAACATCTACATGTTCTGTAAATCAAATATAGGAAAATACCTGATGTACACTGAAAAATGAAAAATACAGATAATAATATTACTATAAATGGTGATAAATCACTTAAGAAAGGTTAAATATAGAGAAAAATATATTTGGGAATAACCACAAAAGTAGCACTGGGTCTTTATGGGTTATTGTTGCAAGTTTGCTTTAGCCTGTTTATAATGATTCTCTCTTCATTTGCATAAAAGTGTTGGGTTTAGTCGACTATATTTGTAGGAGGTGTTTCTAAAGCTGAATAAAGACTAACTTCATACAACAAAGTTTTACAGTACATGTGAGCTACTGTCCCAGTTTGTGAGGTAGAAGCAAAACATAATATTAAACATATTTGGCTTATTGTAAACCTCTGGGTTGGTTTCATCATTTCCCAAAATTTTGCTAATAATAATAATAATAATACAATGTGAATTGAAATTACACAA
>JAPQRP010000028.1:9286647-9302280 GCA_037367295.1 Apogon hyalosoma
ATATATGATTCAGATCCTCATGTGACCTTTCGGCCCAGTTCTGTTTTGATATACGGTACTATATTGTGCAAAAGTCTTAGGCCACATTTAGTTTTGTTGTTTTCGTGGGGTCGAAATGAGCATACAGATTTATTTCTCATTCTCTTTTCTTCAGATACAACAAGAAAATACAGGAAATATGTGCACACCCTTTAAAAACACACACAGAAAAAATTACTAAATGGGTGGCACAAGTTAAAGTCAATATTTAGTGTGATCCCTGACCCTCGGACAAGAAGCAGCACAAACAGCTAGAAACATTTGACATAGTTAAATGAAACCTGGTATAAAACATCAGGTTCTGATATTGTCTGAACATAAGGGTTCAAGGCATTAAGCACAAAGGAAGGTCACACTAAACATTACTTCTTTGGTTTATAGAACCTATTTATTTCCCTGATTCTTATGTTTTTCATGCTGTACATACTTCAGATTGTATCTTAATACAGAAACTGAGAAATGCATATGTGTGGTCAACTTTACAAAACAAGCATACCTGATCTAGGCGTAGGACCGTTGCACAGTACTGTATTTCCAGTACATTTTCCCTGAATAGCAAGATTTATTAAATTAGAATTCATTTTTCATTAAATAGAGGATACGCTTGCACGTCCAAAAGTAGATTCATTAAAAGCAAAAAAAGAAAAACAGAATAAATGCCAAAACTCACACTTCCCCGGGGGGCTCTCAGTGAAACAGCGATTAAATGGACAGTGACTGACGTAGCTGCCAACTGGCCGAGCTTGTCCTCATGAAAAAGTCCAAAATGCAACCAGATCTACTTTAGCAGAAGGACATACAACCTCTCGCAACAAGTGGGGGCCTCGTAAATCAAAGACAAGGACAGACGTTCAGACTGAGAGCAGGACATTCTATGTCTGCATGAAAAGTTATAAAAAGACCTAATTACATGAGGGGCAGACATCTTACATCAAAAACACCACAGAAAGCAATCTGTGCCAAATGAGTTCTATTAGGCTAATTATGCAGTGTTTTGATGTTGCATGCGATGGGAATGCTAAGAGAGTGAAATCAGATTAGACACAGGCCTAATGTTGCAAAAATACAGAGCATGCATGCTTTATATTTAGTATTTTACTGTTCTGTCAAATCAGCAAACCACCACAGTGCAATGGGACAGTACTGCTGCAGGACGCTCATCTGTCATCCTTTATCCGCTCTCTCTCAAAGGACAGAGGGAGGATGATATCACAGCTGTTATGCCAGGTAAAATAAGGGCAGCCATTAACAACACTCTCAGTCTGGGCAGGATTTGGTCTCTTATTTTCCCACTGGCAGTCTGAAATCAGTCCACCAGACCCTAAAGCATAGATGCACCATGATGAAAATAACACTCCATGTGCTGCTGAGGCTCGAAAGCGAGGAGTTCCCAAGCCTGATCTGGGATTGGATGTCAAAGTCTTACAACACCTGCATGTGGAGCCCAGCTGAGCTTACGTTAAGTCTGACAGAAAACCCGCGACACACTTTATCAGGCCACCATCGGAACATCAAGAAAGCTGTCTGGACTGAAAAATTGTGAAGGAAAATTCAAAGAGGTAAGAGTGGAGGAAGGGGAAAGGGAGTGTGGCAGCAGAAAGAGGGGGAACTTGAGTCTGGCTGACACTACATATTCCTCCCTCCTGACTGCACCACGACCTCTCCAAAATCAACACTCCTGGTATTTTTTTTAACTGAAGGAGATATCTAGTCTGGCGGCAGGCTGAGTGCTCCACCTCAGATGACCAGTCTGCCTGCTGCGGGTGAACTTTTGCCTGTCTGCGCCCTACACCTCCTCCTCCACCACCACACCTCTGCTAGGCTTCCCTCCGGCGGCACTCAGGCAGTGTGGTGCTGCTACGTACGCCACAGACCACAACACATAAATCCAGAGGGAATTAACTGTCAGGGTGTGAATGTGAAAGGAGACCAAAAACCCTGCTGCTATTACTACACAAAAAACTGCAAATGCTCTCCTTCATATTTTTCCTACTTGTCAGGGTGAAGCATTAAGATCTCTACCCAAACCCCTCAGGAAAACCCAGAATTACATTGTCACAGAAATCAGAAACAAGTATAAAGTCACATTTTATTGCTGGTTTTCCAGTGGATTTTGTGTAGCTGCGGTCAGAGACTAACCTCAATCAAATCAGAGGAGAATCATATCATTTGCAAATATCCAGCATAGAGCTGCATAACATATCTTTTCAGAATCAAAGCATGTACTATGTCAAATCTGGCAAATTTACCCCAACATGTCATGCTACAACTTATTTACTGCTTCATACACAAGTAAAACTTGCATGGTTCTCATTTTTCCATGACGAATTTGTTATATCTGACTGATATAACACAATTTATTCTAATGTAATGGTTTTGCACACACAGAGTTGGTTGCTACGGACTAACATGCAATCTCTGCATTCAGAGCAAATCACCAATCAAAATAAGTTTATCAAAAAATTATAGCAGGCCCAGCCCTTAGCGAGTCAGCAGCCACAGCAACTGGAAAATAAGCGAGGAACAGGAGGTTAACAGAGAAAAGAAGATTTGGATGCAAAAAGGAAAGCAGTGTTGGTTGTACAATGCTATTTCTGCAACAGAAAGCATGTTATTGATCAACAGTCAAACTGTGTATTAAACTGCAAATAAATGGCAATAAAATAACTTACACGCTTTTCTATAAAATGTAAAATAATATAGGTCTATTATTATGTAAAAGCATTTTACCGGAAAATTTTTCCCCAATATCAAACAACAGTAACGCAGTATTTAATTTTAAAAATTCAATATCGATCTGAAAACCTGCAAGTAACTGGTTGAAAATTGTTGATGAAATTCACAAAATGGAGAGATTAGCATTTATGATGAGGCTGCAAGCTAAACTTTACATAACAGGATGGGGCAAAAGGATTATCTTCTTTAAAAACAATTAATGTGTGGTTTGTCTCATAGTCCTGTGAAATGCTACATAAACTGCTGCTCTAAAAATGCATCTGGTAACTTGATTGCTATTTCATCACTGCAACCTAAATTATCATTACTATTAGACTATTAGACTGCCGATTGTTGTTTATGTTCTGTATGACAAAATGATAAGTAACTAATAAAAATTAAGTGTCAAAAAAAAAAAAAAGAAAAACCTGCAAGTAAGTGTTAAAATTTCACAACTGAACTGAAACATCTGTCTTTTTTAACCGTTATCTGTCTTGCTGGACCTTGAACAACATGTGTGCATACTTTCGGACCCTCCCTTGGTGAGAGCCATTAGTTCTGCTGCCGTCCAACAACCAACGGTTCACAGGCAGGCAGTCGCTGAGCAGAGGATAAAGTTTCCACTGGATCTAAGCAGATGACTCTCATCCTCTGAACATGTTCGCATATATAGTGACAACAGAGAAGTAGAAAAAATAAAGTGAAGCTTGACACGTGAGCCCACGTTTACTCCTGCAAAAGTACTGCGAGGAAAAAAAAAGAAACCAGTGCACTTGACTCTGCCATAATTTACACCTCCCTCATTCAACACACATACAGTAGATGAGTTACCGGCTGCCAAAACCTGACTTATGACCCTGCAGCGACCCTGTGAGAATGACCTGACCCCTGGGGAGTAAGCAGCTGCCCTCAGCACTCGTCTGATCACACTTCTGGCTCAGGCTACACGGAAGTGCACATAGACAAGAACTGGGTTAGCCTGCCAACAGAAAGAAGAAGAAAAAAAAACACACACACACAGCATGCCTCCCCGTTTGTTTCACAGCCACAGAATATGGAGCTGGAGGGAGAGAATGACACGCTACTGACCAACAGCAACAGCTGAAGAGACATTTCCCGCTCTTTTTGGTATTCAGTCAATCACACCTACAGATTTAACAGGACAAATACACACAGTACAATAAGAAAACTATATCATCTACAATTGCAAAGAATATCTATGTGATAAAAAGCCCTTTCAAGTATAAAATATGCAAATATGACAAGCCTTTGCTGCTTTCTTCTCGCATGAATCGTCCACTGAGATTTGTTTCATGTCTAAAATAATGAAAATAGCATTGTTGCCGTTTTTAACTTGACCCAGAGATTTTTTTTTGCCTCAGACAAATGGAAAGAAACACACGGATTATCTAATTTTAGCCTCTACTCAGACAGACAGATTTAAGGGTACATGACCCAAGTCAAGTAAAGTTATTAGAAGAATAGACAGGCTGTTATTTCGTTACATAAGAAGAATGACAGACGTGTCAAAGCACATGCCTGAATAAGAAAATTATAACCTGCAATACGGCAGATAGTTTCTCTCGTGCTACACCGGAGTTGGATCTGAGGGTTTTCTTTCCTGTGTCAGTCTTTCCATTAATATTTCAAAGCTTTAACTATGGGTCAGCTTTGGAACACATGTCTTCAGCACAGTATTGCCTTTCATTCTGCAGTCAGACAGCTGGAGAGTTTTCAGTACTGAAGAAAAGACTCAAAGCAACATCATACTTTAAACTAAGGAGGGAAAAAAAAAGACATTTCATTCACACAACTGACTAATTTTACCCTGTTACAAACATCCTCTTAAAGTATCTCAAGCTGTTTCAATAACCCGACAAGATCACTGTTATTCTGGTCATTCCTGAAGGGATGTGATTGTTGGTGCAGCCCAGGTGGAAGGACTAAACAGTGGAAGTGGTGGGACCAAACCGAGGGCTTATCTGGGAATCAGACGACGGATTAGTAATGGTGTGGCTGATAGGAGGTTGTCCACGGTACCTCTGGTTGAAGGCCTGAGGAAGATGAGGGGAGGTACAGCTGAGGATGAGTGGAAGGAGTCAGTTAATGAGAGAAACTCCTTGGCGTCACATTACAGTAAAGTGGATTTGTTCTAACGGACTAAACAAGATATCTGATGTTGTCCACTGATCTTGAACAGTTGGTCTTTTACTTTTCATTGGACAGGATACTTCAAGAAAATACATTTTAGCATTATGTTTTAAAACTGAAACATCTGAAGCAATCTGGCCAAAAAGATCAGATGATGTCATGATCCACGATATAAATTACAATTTTCTCTCCAATCAAACCATTAGCTTCTTCCTAGTTTTCACTGGTATCTGAAGGTTTAAGCTGTGAGGGATAGATTTTTGTCATATATGATTGGAAACTGCATTTTTCATCATTTTGCATTGACATTATTAAAATATTAACAACATAGAGGGAAATAAACACTATTAATGGTTTCCTGTACATACTGCTGCAGTGTTTGCATTTACTACCTAGATTGTGACGACCAAATTTATACCACCACAGCTTAATAAAAAATCAAAGGTTAATGCGGACTGAAATGGAACCAGTGCATTAACATTACAGTGATATTAATGCTAGGTTAGGGCAACGTCTACATGCAATGCTCTCTATAAAGTATAGTAAATGGAGTGTTAGCTGAGTAGACAAGCTTTGACAGTGCGTTCATATATTTTTTCAATGACACGACCACTATGATCCCTCTGAAAAGTAGATCATATGACAAATTAAGACTATTCAAATCCAGTTGCAGCCCTAGTACTCTTTAAATGTTAAAACAGAGTCAGAAACTGTAATTACTGCTGTTAAATCCTTTAAAAAGATCCTTTTCAATGGAAAAATTCATCTCGTCACAGTTGGAAAACAGCAGGTGTATGTAACTGAAGATAATATAATACTAAGTGTAAAGTATTGAGTGTTTACACCAAATTGCTCTACAGTTGTTTGAGAGAAATACTGCGTCAACCAAAAATTCTGCGATGAGCCGGTCAAACACAGGAATGTGCCATCGGTACAGACTGTCCAGATGAGCACACTCTTCTCTAAAACTGCCAATTCAAGTTGGTCTTAAAGGTTAAACGTCATGTGGTTGGCCCTTTTAAGTTTTCCACAAAATATTCATGTTCCTGAAAGCCTCCAGAGCTTTGTGGTTAGTGCTGTATTAGCTACTAATACAACCACAGTACAGAAGATTATAGAGCTCAGTTGTCAATAACCGGTCACACTTTGTACCAGACAATGATCTGAGTCCACTGGGAGCGATGTGGCAGTGCACCCTGACAGAAGGGGAAAATAAAACAGTTAGAGACAGAGATTTCTATAAATGCAGCTGTCAATTTTAGTATCTGGTATTTACAGTCCATGTGGTGCTCACTTCCTGAACTTCCTGCTGACAGCACCGTTCTTGGAATCCCGAGATGCACGCAGCTGAAAAGAGACAATGTATGGGAATGTGGCCAGCAGAATGAGTCCTGCGTGACCTCGACTCGAGGGTCAGTGGTGAAGTCATTGGAGAAATCCCACAAGCAACAGCTTCCACTTTGATATGATCAGATAAGGCACTGAGAATCCTGCATTAACTCACTTCTTTAGTGGAACAAACACTGGCGAAAGCAGAAAATGCTGGTGTAGACTGATTGAAGGGAGGAGCCGGGAGGATGTGATGCAACGGCCTGTAACATTTAAAGTAATGAAATGACTCTTACAGGCTTAGTGCTCTTTGTGGCCAATAACTGGGATGAGAGAGCTACATGTTAACATAAATTACACAAAACAGTAGTGATGGGAAGTCTGATTCTTTTTACTAACTCCATTCTTTTGGTTCATTCATCTGTTGTGAATCAATTCCAAATCTATTCATTTGATTCACCAATAATAAAAATAAATAAATCATCTAGCGGGCATTGGTCCCGAACTGGTGGTGCCAAATTGCCAAGCATATGCTTAATCCACTACATCACTTGACAAGCGGAAGTGGCAATAACGCTAACCCTTGATATCTCTCTTTTCAGCTCTACTTGGCCCTTCTCGGCTGCTCTTTCATTCAGCAGTTCACTACCTCGGCTCGGTCCGTCCGTTGCCGCCAACTAGTCTCGCGATACAATCAGAGATCTTGCCATAGAGACTACCTGCTGCATAGTGCGTCACAAAAAACACTTTTGCCTCCGACTTAAGGAGTGATTCTAACTAGTTTATGTGATAATAAACAAAATATCAGCAAAGTGCTGCTGAATCGATTCAGCTGCTTTCATGAATCGATTCAACTCGTTCACTTAAATGAATCGAGTGTTTTGAACAATTCATCCGTGAATCACCCATCAGTACAAAACAGTAAGAAATAAAAACAGAATTAGTAACAGACAGATCTTTGCAGCTACCTATAGGCAATATATTATATTACATTTACAGCTAAATTACCGGTCTCTGATTACATTTTTACCATTTTATCTCCTGTATGTATGTGTTATTTATGTCCACTACTCAAACTACAGCTGCAACAACCACTCAGTCATTTGGTTGATACTATTAAATGAATCTGCAACTATTTTAATTATCAATTAATCAATTTGAGCAACTTTTTAAGGAAAAACAGACAAAATTCTTGACTCCAGCTGCTCAAGCTGAGTAACTTTAACTTCATTAAAAAGTAGTAAACTTAATATCTTTGGGGTGCAAGCGATTATCTTGGGCTCTGAGAAACACATGAAATATAAAACTTTCCATCTGAAAAATGCACTTTATGGAGAAAATGTAAAATATCTTGTTGTCAGATAGGAGGTTTTGTTCATCAGCCACTGATAAGACATTTAACACCATTTTATAGACAACAGGTTGATTGACAATGACAAAAATTTATGCAGCTCTAACTGTAACTGTTACTTTTTGCACAGTTTTGGGAAGATTATTTTAAAACACATTACTCAAATTGTACATCGAATCACCCATAAAGGTAAAGCAATTTGCAACGTAATAAAAAAACAAAAAACAAAAACCCAAGTCTGATTACAGTGACGCTAATGTCAATTGGAGGTAAAATGGATGCACTTTTCTTAAAAATATTCAGGATAGAGAGGACCTGAACTTCAAGCCTCACCTCTGAAAGTCTGCAAAATTTGGAACAGATCAGGGAGGAGGTTTTTAATATTGGCAGCAATTGGGGTTTTTGACAAACCAGCTGGGTGTAGTATCCATGCATAATGCAGTGCCAGCTTCATCCATCCCCCATCAGCTATGGGGGGTCGCGCAATTAGGCCAACACAGCCCAAGGGGAAATGGCACTTCAGACAGCGAGCCAACAAAGACTGTCATGTAGAGGATATGTGACATATATTAACCCTTTCAGCACAACAATACTCTGTTGCTTTTACACCACTCCTTTAGTACAAACTGGCCGCTGAGTTTGGTCTGCGAGGGTTTCCTGTGAGACGAACAGGGTTGAACGGACACTTTCAGAATGTGTTTATTATTACATAGGATGCAAGAGGATGTGTGCGACGTCATAACAGTATTGTAAGCGTGGATGGAGGGTGGGACGCTGTTGATTATTTGTGGGAGTAAACTGGAGAAGGGCTGACAGGCCACAGAAAGGTCAGGATATGAGAGGTCTCGGCTGGCGACGCAGGTTTATATTAACTCAGGGTGGTCTGAGATGACTCCAACACACAAAAATGTCAATGAAGATATTCGGGTGAAGCATGAGTGCGCACACACACAGAATCCTGCAGAGGTCTGGGCTGTGAGAACTGGCCTGGACAATGTTCCATTGAAGGGAGGAAGACAATAAAGCCCACAGACATGGTGCTTCTCGCAGCCTTTTTCTGGGCAACACACCAGATTATGGATAAAGTGGAGCAGAATAGAGTACTGCTCACAGCCAGGCAATCCTACAGTGTAACACCCTGACATTTTGGTGAAATAGCTGAATTCCCTCTGTGAAAATCTCTCACGTACACAGGCGTGATGTGTCCGGCAGTGGTGGGGCTGAGCTTGGGAGTCTTCCCGGCATTTTTGTGGGCTAAACATGCAGCTTGGCTCGCACTAGAAAGACATACCAGACGTGTGAAACATTCAGCTCTTTCCTGTCTGAAGGCTTGAGAGATGGGAGTCGCAGAAACAACAGCTATAACAACGGGCAGCTTCCACACGAATTAACCTTCCTTCATTCAGGATAAGCTTCAAAACTTACACCCAAAATTTCAAATTCCAAAAATTTTACACTTAGTCCAAAAAAATAAACAATAGAAGCTGCCTTGAAGAATCTGGAGAGCAAATTCATCACTGGAGCTGCTGTCGTTTCCTATTCCAAAGCCCATACGTGCTGTTGATACCAGCTTAGCATATTTGGTGCTAGATTTAGCAACTTTTCAGACTACCATAACAACTTTTTTTTTTCACCTAGCAACATATTTAGCTGCTTTTAAAATGTGCTAGAAACATTTTAGCAACTTTTGAAAAGTGACTCAAACACTAAAAAGGCACATATTTTCCCTCTTTATCAAAAAAGCGACTAGCAACAAATTTAGCAGTTTTTTCTGGTGTTATTGGAGACTTCTGGAGACTCTGATGCGAAAGCGCAAATCGTTCTTTGTATTGGTTGAATATAAATCACTCACATTGCCGTTGACAGTTTTCTCTATTGTCGCTTTTTGGTCCATGTAGATTGTTGATATGTACTGAAAATTAAAAATGTTATGGTTAAAATGTTCATATTTTGTCATTACTTGTAGGCTCCTAAGTGGACTGTAAGGTTAAAAATCAAACCAAACGTCAAAGAAAAACTGCAAAATAAAGTTACAAAAAAAAAAAAAATCTAACCAAACTTAAGAAAATTAGACTGAAAACTAAACAAACAAACAAATAAATAACTTAAGTAACTCCAGCAGAGTGTCTTTTTTGGGTCACTTTAGCCTGGATGAAAGAGGAGGGTTGGAATCCCAACAACAAATAATGAAAGAGTAGCCTATAGTTCATTTGTAGTTCTAAACATATTTTGGGTGTTTTTATACTTGCTTTTTGTCTCTCCCACAATGTTATTCCTCTTGTCTACATTGTTCTTTATAATTACATGCACATTTCCAATTTTGCAAATTTGGTGATGATGTCATTTCGCAACTTCTAGCAACTTTTAGGATGGCCAATAGCTGCTTTCCTTACTGAGGAGTCGGTAACACTGTATCATGTAAATATTACAATGTCAGTTCTGAATGACAGTAAAAGACAGGAGTTGGATCATCACTTCCTTCTGGTTTTACCCCAGGTGTTTCCTCTTGTTTAAAGTCTGCATTGTACCACTGACGTCAGCCTCTGGCTTTCCTCCATGCCCTTTGACCCCGTTCCATCAGCCCCCTAACCTGAATGTTGACGTGACTCCTGTGTCAACCAGCAGAGACTCTGACACTGACAGCGAGGATGACCAACAATGAGTCAAAGCATCAGGGGGATAATGAGAGAAAATGGCATTCGCTGCACGTTTTCCTTTTCAAACCGTGATGAGACCTTTCTAAGCGACAGAGGAAAAGTAAAGAAGGCAATGACAGCATTTCTTTGAACTAATCTTCCTCAGCAACCCCACAGACTTTGAGAAATATCCAGGAGGAGAATGAAAGCAAATAAACAGTGACACTTGATTTGCTAAACAATGAAAGCGTGCAGTCAAATAGAGCATGGGAGCAGCCTGTCTTTAGTTAACAATGCTGAAACACTGAAAATGACCCTCTGGAGAATTATACATCACTCTGCCAGCCTCAGTGTGGGGTAAAAATGGAGCAAATTACAGAGTTTTGTGAGAAACAAGCGACCTTGAGTCACAGCTCCGTGGTCACTTGAAACCACACTCTCCAACAAACATCAAGCAAGAAACAATGAGTCAAATTCAGGCTGATCTGTCTTTATAGTAAATGCAAATTAAGAGAAAGTTCAGAGAATGTGATATACTACCATACAAAGTTGATGTGACATGGAGCAAAAAAATACACTGCAGTCTGTGAAAGGCAGAAAAGCCAAAAAAAAAAAGCCTCTCACGATGGAATACAGGCATTTGCACATCAGCGAATTTGTACAATACAAAACGCTGCAGCTAGTTAACTTGCAAATTTGCTCATTTCTGTACTTCAAACAGACAGTGAAAGGCAGAGAAGAAAAATACAGGTGTTAGCAAATCAGCCATTTTGCATGCTAATTGCAGGTTTTTGTAAGCTAACAACTTGTTTTCTATGAATTACAACACTCTATATTTCTAGTATCAAATATCACAGTAGATACTCTTATATTTGTGAATATGAACAGTTCATCCTGGACACAAGTTTATTTTTCTAGACAGAAGGAAGAAAAGAAAAACATAGCTTACCCATGTTAAAGTACAGGCATTAGCAAATTAGCGAATTTGTGCGTTAGCTGCAGGTTTTTATAAGCTAACAACTTCATTTCTTTTCATTCCCTAAACATGTAATATCTCCAATACCAAACACTGTGGTAGATACTGTTTTACTTCATGAATTTGAATAGTAAAAGCTAGATAGAAGTGTTTTTTTTTCTAGAATGTCTATTGAAAGAGCTAACTGAGACATAGTATCGGTCAAGCTAGCAATAGAATAGCTAGCATTTTAGAATAAATAAATATGATGTGTTTCCACAAGTTCAGTTATATAACAGAAAAAAAATTAATGTTTAACGGAAATAATCAGTCTTCTCCCCATGTGTGCGATAGTAGAGTTCATGTTTTACTACTATTTGAAGTTGTTTAAGGGTGTTGAAGGGATTTATGTTATGACTCAGAGTTGGGTGTCATAACAGGGGAGTCAGCATCCTCCTCACGCACCATCTCACTGAGCTTTTGCCCTTTTACTCTCAACCTGCTTTTAATATTTGAGCAGACTGACGCATTTCCTGACCCGTCCCTAGACCCGGTTCTGGCCCAACCACGTCCAGAAGTCTGCCCCCGCACACAGAGGAAGGCAGAGAGGACGGAAAAGGAGAAAACAGAGAGGGGGAGAGTGTGAGGGATGGAACAAATCAAAAACAGATGCTTGTACACGTGTGATTCGGCGTTTCAGTACCGAGCAGACGAGCTACGAGCATGTGGAGACCGACCACTTCTCCCCTTATCTCGTCTTCACGCTTTTCATTTTTACTGCCTATTATTTGTCCTGGAAGTACAGCCAGTTCATATTCCCATGGTGGTGACAAACAGCCCCAGCTGTGTGGACGGAATCCCCACTTCTATCAATAACTTCATTCCATTTCCTGACCGGTGGGGTTATAGGTACTGGATCGGCATGGGCTGATGTTGACACACCTGGAAACCACCCAGCCGCTTCCCCCACAGGACTGACTCTTTCCAACGGGCTGGTCATCAGGGGAGAAGTTTCAGAGACATGACATTAAACAGTGAAATCTGTTAGTCATAAGTCTCTTTTCAGCTATTCCACTTGACCTGTCAAACACACATTTAACCCTTAGGAGTCTGAGTGTGTTTTGGCTGTTTTTGAATCTTTTTTTTTTTTCCCCCAGCACAACCTCACCTGTGTGACTTTACTGTTATCTTTTTTCATTTGACATGCCTGTGTTAACACACTGAAACTAAAATCACACAAAAAACATGAAATCAGAGTAGGAAAAAGATAGATTCTTTACAATTTTTTTCACCAAAAACATGTTGAACAATTCATTTTTATAACTAGAGTGAATATATAAATCAAAAACTTATTTTTTTTTTATATTTAGTAAATAAAAAGTTATATACAACTAGAAAATATAGGGAATGCCTCTTGTGTTTTTTAGGAAAAGAACACAGTAAATTCAGCAGAGTAAAATATAAGGTGATAAAGTTTAGATACACTGAGAGTTATATTAACAATAATTGGTGTAAAATGCGCCCCTGCGAAGCTCAGTGTTGAAAGCTTAAAATTTCAGTGTAAGATACACAGTTTAAACTTTACTTTACAGCAAACTCATTTTCTTTCAGAGGCCACAGTCAGCCTGATTTGATCTCCATTGGGCTGGACCAGTAAAATAATAGCATAATAACCTATAAAAAAATAACAACTCAAAATTTTTGTCTGTGTTTTAGTGAAAAAACAAACATTAAATTCTGAAAATATTTACTTTTATAAACTATCCAAACAAAAAAAACATGTGAATAACCTGAAAAAACTGAAATTTCTTAAGAAAAATAAGTGCAATTTTAACAATATTCTTTCTCACTTTATCGTTTCTGCATGTGCATTATGGATCGGATCTACAAAGACACTAAACACTTAGTAAATTGTGCTTAATTTTCTGTAGACATTTCAGGTTGTTCATATTTGTTCAGGTTATTCACATTTTATTATTACAGGATAGTTTGTAAATGTCAAGATTTTCATAATTTAATGTTATTTTTTGCATTAAAACAAAGACAAAAATTTGAAGTTGTCATTATTTATAGATATAATGCAATTTTTTTCTCACATCAAACCGAGAAGAAAATATGGAGTCATTATTTTTTGTAGGTTATTATGCTATTATTTTACTGTAGATCATATTGGTCTGTATGTAGAACCTGAACTAAAATGAGTTCAACAGCCTTGACTGTGGAATTTTTGCACTTTAGCAAATTCATCCGACGGGCCGGATTGGAACCTTTGGCGGGCCGCATTTGGCCCCTGAGCCGCATGTTTGAGACCCCTGCTTTATTGAGTAAAACTCAATCAACACTTTCAAGTGTAATTAAGTGCAAAATATTAACTCGAACTAGAGTTAAATTGACAATGAATTTTTACCTTCAGTGCAACTTTGCCACTCTGTAGATAAGGACCATATGTTCACGGACTCGTGTTAAATTTGCACTGCTGATTTTATTGTGTTTAGACAGCTATTTACAAAACAATCTGGTGTCACAATATGATGCTACAAACATGTTCAATGAACCTTTTTTACAACTCAGAAAACTACAAGTATTAATAAAAACACATCTGATTGGTTAATGTAGTTCACTTTTCCACCAAATGCAGTGACATGTTTTTGTTTTTTCATGAAAGCACTTCCATTAGAAGCCAGTCTTTACGGTCTCTTCTTGCACCAAACACACACCAAATGTGATGACAATATTGGTGAAAATGATGTGTTTATTGGTTATCATACGTCTGGTTTTACTTGGCCTTTCAACACAATTGGCTTCCCAGTATTTTGACATCTGCACTTTCCACACGTGTCGAAAGGAAGACTCAGCAAGGCCTCGTCCTGTTGCTACGTCATCTTAAACCGGTTATGTGATTTGGACTCCTAAGGGTTAACTATGAGGTCTGATTTCTTCATGAAGTCTGGTGTGGTACAATGACGGTAAATGAAAGTCAACATTGTACGCTGTCTGACAGTCTGCTGACAAATGACGCACACTAACGGCCAAAGCCCAGTCGCTGAGGACAACTCCTCACATGGTGTCTTTTCTGAAGGGCAAGCGCCTTAAAAATATCTTCAAAATCTCCTTCAGCTCCGTCAAAAACACAGCAGAAAGATATGACCTCGAGATAGGAAAAAGGCAGCCATTATGTGAAGAGGAAATTGGGTATTTTCCAGTTAATGTATATCTTAAATGTAAAACTGTACTCACTGAAACACTGTCCAGGCTCCACTCGCTGCATGCTTAATGAGAAAACCTGATACAGATTAATCTGATTTTTCAAACCTAAAGCTGAGACCACTGTGTTATGTTTCTAGGTCATGCACTCATGAGAGAGAGGAAGCAAACATTTTACACAATCCAGGCTCTCTAAGCAGTTAACATGATGTGAAAGCAAAGAAAAAATGACTGGTCAGAGGAGAAAGGAAGGGAATAACTGCTGTGTATTACACTGGTGGTCTACACAGTCCATCTGACAGCGCCACTTTACAGTATGTATAATCCACCAGGAACATTAGTCAGACTATTTATATTAACTCAGAATTACAGGCATGCAGCCATGAAGTCACGTTGCATCCGAGGCTTAACTCTCTCTATGCAGGTCAAACAGGGTTAGAGGTACGCAGATGATACTAATCCAAAAACGAGGGATTCCAGCAACCTGCTTGTTCTGCTTCAGCACACACACACACTCAACACCTCCGTCATGTTCAGATGCTCCTAAAATATACAAAAAAAAAAGAAAGAAGGATGATTGGGCCAAAGTGAAGCCCTACTATTAGAGTTGAAACAATTAATCGATTAATCAACTCGAATCGATTAAAAAAAATATCCCGTTATGATTTTTCTCAATCGAAGCTTTGTTTCCTTAATTTCGCTGCTTCTAAACATTGGTTCCGCCCTTCAGTTTCACACAGACACTTATTGTGACGCACATGATGCCAGAATTAACACGAACAACGTGGAGAGTAGCTCAGAAGAGACAAGGATAAAAAGGCAGAAAATGGCTATCTGCTCACTTTTCTTCAGTGCAACCACCACTAACTCTTTTAAACTTTAAAGCTGTCACACAAACATTAAAAATATTTTGGAAAAAAAAAACATACACATATTTGGCTTTATTTTTTTTTTAAGTTGTATGTTAGCTCCATTTTAAGTTGTTAGTGAGTTAGTAACTTGAACACAAATTTGCAGAAGACTGCAGTGCACATATTGTTAACAGATGTCATTTGGCCTGTTTGTTTTTATTTCTATACAGATTTTTTTATATATATCCTTTTATTTTTATACTTCTTGTGGTTGCTGTTTCAACTTTTTCTGGGAAAAAAAAAAAGACAAGTTGTCATTTTCAGACATGTCTTTTTCACATTTTTACTTTTTTTTTTTTTTTTTTTGCCTATTATAATAAACCTAGAGTTTAGATTAGATTT
>JAPQRP010000028.1:9303372-9322330 GCA_037367295.1 Apogon hyalosoma
AGATTAGATTAGATTGATCCTTTGGGCAAAGCAAAAGTGAGGTTCAAATAACAGCACAACACCAGATATACACACAAGAAATACTACAAAAAAAATAGCAAAATAACTATAAAAAAATAAAAACAGTATTGAAAAAAACAATGATGAAGAAGAAGAACAACTATAAATAGCTAATGGAATTTAATCGAATTGAAGTAAATAATCTATAAATAAATCGATTACAAAAATAATCAACAGCTGCAACTGTACTCTCTATTACTATAATCCAATCTGCTAGGGTAAATAAATGAAGAATTCTTGTGCGATTTTATTCACCCACACTGTGAAGTAAGACCAAAGGCTTGGATTATCAGCGTTAAAAATCGCCACAGTGTGATACTGCGCTCACAAGCCCGACTCTTGTTTTCTGAATCCCCTGCCTTGCATTAGTCTTTGCCAGTTCTATTCACCATGGGTTGTGATAAGAATACTAATGCCAATTTACTACAATTCATCCATCATTTAGAGATCAGGATGTTGCCATAGTGCTGATTCAATGTCTGCAGCTCAGCATGTGCAACCTGTGGCAATACCGGATGGCTGATGTGAAAGAGAGACAAGAGGAAATGAGCAGAGTAGCAGCCATGAGCTCTGACTATTAGATTTCATCGTACTTAATAAACTGTTCACACTCTCCCTGGTAGCCGGTCCTGTGTCGGTGCTGGCGCAAACTCTGGGTCTTTGTCACCTCTCAGGATGCCCAGTAGAAGCAGATTAACAGTGTTCGCCATGAAACACACTGCTTTTCATGGATCTCTGTGTGTGTGTGTGTGTGAAATGTTTGGCTATGTATTACAATGGAAGAAGAAGGGGGGACGGCCAGGACCCATGCAGTGATACCCCCCCACACACACACACACACACACACCAACACCAACACAAAAGGCTCTAGGATGACATCATCCCTGCATCTCAAAGACATTAATCTCCATTTACACAAATCATCAATTAACTGTGGATGTAAAGAAAAATGCCGTGTAAAATATAACCATTCTCTGCGCTGGTCTTTTAACATGTTACTTAACTATATATTAGTTTTTACTTTCCATTATGACTTTCAAATATCTCCTTTTGCATTGACAGGTGTTTGCACCCGTTTTGGATTCAAATTCTGACCTCCTCCATCCTTCCCACAAGTGGAGTCAAATCAATGCACTTTACATGTCAATTTGTACCTTCTTTTTCTATACTTCAAATGTATTAAGTATAGTGTGTTTGCTCTTGGGTTCTATTTTTCTTTCTCTTTTTTGTTAAATTGTATGTCATGCTACTGCTCCACTGTAATTTCTCAGTTTGAGATCAATAAAGTACATCTATCTGTCTAAGATTAGGATTGGTTATGATTATACAGTATTACATCCATTAGATTTGAGGTTAAAGCCACACCATGCAACATTGAATTGAACTCCATCTAAAAACCAACTAAGCTTATGTTTTATATTTTGTTGACTTGTGCACTTACATCACATCAATAATGTTCAAATCCAGACAAATAATTGATATTTTATTCAACAACTCATTTCTATTGATCACGTCACATTTCTTGAGTAAAACGAACTTTCGAATAGCACAAATCTCTAAACTTTAACACATTATTCAATCGATTTTTATGTGAAATGATACTAAAGCTTCTCCCATAATCTAACACTACTTAATCTATGTCTTTTCTTGTAGTTTTGATTAAGAAACCAAAACATATACATGCTATATGTTTAATTTATACTGAAAAAACTTGGTTTGGACTTGAGGTATTGATGCTTCCCTGGTTTTTAGATATATCTGGTCTTAGTTACTATTAGTTAGAGTTATAACGTTAACATGAATAGCGCTGGTTATTGTTATCATGATTGTTATTAGTATTTATCAGTACAGCACTGACATGGTATACACTTGTATGTAGCCAGTCTATTTCAGCCTATGTTTGCCAAGAACACCTAAATTCCTAGAAACATGCTGATAATCAATGAACAGCCTTCCAGCAGCTGCCCTACACGCTCTGACTGGCGTCCTGGTGAGCTCTGAGGCGCCAAGTAGCCCTTCATCTGGTCTCATTTAAGCAAGATGAAAGCAATTGTGCTAATGGTGCTGCCCCCGCTCCATAGGGGGTCAACAATGCAGTAATTAAAAAACCATATTGCTTGATGTATCATTAGATCACATTACAGTCCTTCACATCAAGAAGACACTAGTTTTACATTAAGGTGTGACACCTTTCTGTCCTGGGATTGAGCAGAGGAATGTGGGCTAATCCCTGATTAGGACACACGGGCATCAAGCTGCACGCTGCCGGCTTTAATCCCTGTCACTTTCATTACCTGGAGTTGTTAGCTGCAGCACACAGAGCTCACTGACACCCTTAACAAGATGCAGAAATGCATGCTGGGCAGTGCCACTGAGCCTCTTCTGTCATTAAATCAAGTGCATGGATGAAAATTAAAGTAGCAGAATAAACTCAAATGGGTAGTAGAGACAGTAGCAGAGCATGAGTTTAATGCATCTGACATAGACATCACGCACAGAGGTCATTCAATCAGGATGCACGTTTTATCAACTATATTTAGTTCAAAGCTTAAATGCTTCACAAAGGGCAAACTGTGCAACTGGTCCTTACAATTTCACAATAAAGCTATGTTTGCTGCTGCTTGGCCAAATGGATGTGACAGGGTACCCGCTTGATATGAGCAAAGTGTTATTTTAATTACAATAATAGCATCCTCCCCCTCCAGTCTTACTGACCAAAGTGACAGTGTTGAAGAAACACTCTTGGCTGAACATAAGGGCCACTGACACAGATTCAAAGATGGAAGGAGGTCAGTCTGAAATAGAGCAGAAGCAACAAGACCACGTTGTAGAAATCCCTTCCAGCTCCATGCAGCTGGAGATGCAGATCTTCCAGGAACACCACCCAAAAGACGATTTGTAACAACCATGAACCAAGATGAATCTGATCTTTGGAATTCAGCATCCCTCCAAGCACTAACGCCCCATCTCGGATTGCAGGGAACATGTTCTTAATAAAATTTCTTTCAGTTAGTGTGTATTAAATATGCCAGCTAATGTAAGCCTATAAATTCCTTCCCCACAGAGAAGGAAACAGATGGGTAGAGAACATCTTAAAATATAAAAATTCCAGAAGAAAAAAGAGTTTGGTACTTTCCAGTTCACTAAACAATGCACAGTGTCCATAAATGAACTCAAGGGAGGCCTAAATATTGGGGAAGGGTTTGGAATAATGTACATTTAGAAGCCCTGAAGGCTTTGATCTTAGCTTAAAAAAAAAAAACAATCAGTTGGTTGGAGATAAACCAGGAAGTCACCCAGAAGAAGCATTACTATAGTCCTGTGTGCCGTTTATTTAGCATTTGTGTGCTTTGTGGCTTAGCGCAATTCAGTATCAGAGTTAGGCTATCTAGTAGCATAAACAAACAAATATGGAAATTAAGAACCGGTTCCAGCTCAGAACCAGTTTGATTAGAGCCGTTTGCCTTTAAGCCTATCAATTCCTTTTAACTGGCATGTTTTCCTGGCAGTCGCTTATTGCAAAACACGATGTTGAACTCATTCATACACATACACTGTTAGAAAGTTGCAACAAGACTGAGTCATAGAACAAAGGACAAAACTGAAACCTTTCACAAAGCAAGATACAAACAATGTTTAATGAAAGTGTTTAAGATAAACATCTTTCTATACAATAGAGAGCTTAAGTCCTGCTTTTAACAGTTTTGCCCCATTTCAGAAAAACATTGCATTGCAGTCAATAGCACAACGGACAAGCTAGTTTTTGATCCTATCTGAATTATGCATCACTCACACATATGTTTGTCAATTTAAAAGTTCATTTTGTAGGCCAAGAAAATCAGAGTTTGATGTTAAACTGTTCAAGTATCGGATTGTGAAAATACATAAAGCTGTAGCAGTGATGCCATCGTAACCGCCTCTCTCCATAATCTGGTCAGAGTCACTAAAATGACAAAAACATAGTGATTTTCACATTTTTATGTTAACATTTTCTCCTCGCTCTTTAAGATTAAGGTTAGATTCTCTAAGACAGCAACCATTTTGATGTAGGTGAGAAGAGATCTAGTTCATTGAGCTGTTTAGGCAAAAATTTCATAGATATGTAATGTGTGTCTTTGTAATGTAATGTATGAAATGTAAAATGTAATGTGTAGAGTGGTCTGAGAGGACATGAGACTTCTGCATCTACTCCTTTTTTATACTGTAACAAATCTAACAAAAGTAACAAATCTATATCCTGACACAGAGTTTGGCTAAATCCCAGGTCTTTTCTGTCATGTATGGGTTTAATATGTGATATTAATCAGTTAATCATTTGGTCAACAAAAACAGGGACACGGTTTCCCAAATCCATCCTAAAATGTCTTGTTTGATTCACAACTCTTTTTCTTGAAAAATTACTGATTATCGATTCTCAAGAGTTGTCAATTAATTTCACTGTTTAATCATTGCAGCTTATGACTTGTGTTTTATCTATACTAACTTTTTCTGCACTGAAAACTGATCAGGAATAAACTACTGAATCAATAAAGAGTCAGATTGGTAAGCAGAATAATATTTCCCAGACCTAGAAACATCCTACTGCCTATAATGCGATTACTTGCTTTCTAAAAAAAAAAACAAAAAAAAACACACTGTTTTGACATTTTTTACAAAGCGAGACATTGCACCAGATGCTTACATTCCTTCATACCAGGCTTCTCCATTTGACATGCCCCCCCCCTTCACCCTATCATGTGAGTCTGTGTCACAAACCCATCCATGTCGTCGTTCTCTCACAGACTCACATAGACACACAGGCTGCAAGCGCCACAGGTCATTGGCCCCAGATTTCCAGCCTGCCCATGGTTTCAGCTCTACTGTGAGTCACTGACAAGCTCCAAACCATGAAGGCGCATCTAGCGTCTTCTCTCCACCCCCAGCTGGTCACATAGGAAGGGAGGAAGGATCATCATGGGCTCCCTGCCCTGGGCCATTCAGACCCAGTGAAAGGAGCCTGTCTCCCAGCGGAAGCAAGGACCTCTCCGGACAATAGTCATATTCTGCAGAAGGACTGTTAGGACACGGGAACGGGCCGTAAAGCACGCTGAAAATCCCGCCAAATGAGAAAAAAAGCCCATTGATGAAATAGAGGCTCAAGCTCTGAATAAATATTGGAGGCTTTAATAGTGGTTCTGACTCTTAGAACCACAATTGGAACCTGACTGTGTATCAAGTATAATAGAAAACCAGGAGGATAAGAAGCAAAAGGCTTGATTAAGAAAGTCTTAATGCCGTAAATTACTCTTGTACTTATGTAAATATTCTTACAAATTCTTATACTAATTCATACATAAATATGTATATAACATATAGAGATTTATTATAGAAGTAGACCGATATATTGATTTTTTTTCAATATCAGCCTTACTTTTTTTTTTTTGGAAGCCAGTATTTGAACAGTAATTCTTCTCGTTTTAACTGGACTGGTTAAGCTCCTTTGAAAACTGGACTTATAAACTTGCAGGGGGAGTGTTCTGTTTAGGCCACTCCCCCTGCAGGTTTATAAGTCCAGTTTCCCCCACCAGTTATTAGAACTGAAGAAATCTCTTGGATGAGAGACGAAATATTTTCAGAAGAACTAAACCAGTCCAGTTGAACCAATAAGAACTACCAAGAAAAACGATGACCTAGGCAAATGAGAACCTACACAGACATTGGATCAGTAGTAAAAATGTTATAAGATATTTGATCAGGCACCTGTATGGGCAACACCTGAAGTTCAATAAATGTTAAAAGAGTACTATGTGTACGTGTATTAATTATTTCATATATATTGCTGCGTAAAAATCGGAATTATCTGAGTGTTTTAAATGTATTTTATGGTCAATGTGGTTTTAAAAAAAAAAAAAAAGTAAAAATCGGCTGTAAATATCGGCCTTCAGCTGACCAAACTTTTTAAAAATCGGCATCGGCCTTAGAAAAACCCATATCAGTCGACCTCTATTTTATTACTTATTTGTATTTTATTACTTACATACATACATACATCTATCTGTCTATCTGTCTATCTATCTATCTGTTTGTTTAAACAGCTATATGTGCACCACGCTGTGTGTTCCACAACATTATCTTCCAACAGAGTGTGAGTGGAACCTCAAATTAACGTGTCAGTGGGGAGAAAACAGCTCAAACGTTGTGTGTTGCCAATGTTGTGCCGGAGCAAACACAAACACACAAGTTCCTGCGGCCGTGTAATCATTACAGACCACTTTCTCAAAACAGATGTGGCGAGGAGCATCAGCGGTTGCAATCTCACATCTGTCCGAGTCGGCGTATCCATAGAGACTAAAACGCATAATACACCCCGGGGAGTTTGTCCAGGGGACGTTCAGGGCCTGAAGTGGACAGTTCATTCATCATGTTGGTGGAAAGTGCCTCAGCTGCATATTGAGAGTCTGCTGTAGAGTTTACTTTATTCCACGTGGTCCAAGTAAAAGAACCTGCAACACGTGACGGATAATTGTGCGGAGCTGATTTATTTCCCTAACGGTTTTATACATGTGGGAAGCAATGTTTCATGCAGATGCGAAGAGTGAAAAGCCTCGATTTTCCTGCATCCTTCCAGTCATCCACCTCCGGGGTTGTTGCATAACACTCAAACCTCTTTTAGCTCCACAAAAGAGCTGTTTGAATGCCGCCTCAAAATGCTGTTACAGGCTTCAGTGGCTACGAGAACATGAGTTTACTTTGTGTCTCTCTACATCGCTTCTAGTCATTTAAACACTTTGGCCCGCAGATAAAAGACTCATCATAAACAAGGGGATTTCTTACAATAACTGCATATAGAGCACGGGAGCATCTCAGTACCTCCTCTGTGGGTGTTTGATCCAAAGAGGCACATTTCCGTAGAATCTTCTCAGCTCTAAATAACTAGTGGCTGTTTAGAATGCAGTTTGTTTCACTCTGCTTAGCATATGAAACAACGAAACAGAAGAAGGTTAGTGCAAATACCATTCAGTCAGCGCTTCCTGAGATGTGCCTTTCTCCAACACAGATGGCAGTCATTAAGGTGCTGCTGCCAAGTCTGGGAAGTCTTTGATTTGGAGAGGAGATTCTATCTCTGGGAGCGCACAAACACACACATAAGTGTAAAAGAACCCTGGCTTAGAGAGGATCTGAGACACCCCTCACCGCCCCAGGAGACTCTTTGGGGGGGGGGGGGCCGAGAGTGGCGAGCGAAGGCCAGGTTCAGCTGTGGGTGTAGAAAATTCCTGTCTTATTTATGTAACCTTTAGTTCAGAGCAGTCAGAGTCTCTGGCACGGGCTGTGTGTGAAAACCTTCAGTTTCCTCTGAGTCTGTGATCAGTTCTGTGACACAGCTTGAACCTCATCCTCTGGGAGCTCATAAATAAGGAAAGTCAGAGTTAAGAGGAATTCCTGGAATATAGCATTACTGTAAATTATTTCAACCAATTATCTTTATTTATCCTGGAATGCCTCTAATAAATGCAGCAGAGACCTGATCCCTTTGGACACCGATAAAGACATATACAAGGCTGTCAAACGGATGATGGTGAATCAGAAAAGCGACATGAGGACAGATATGACTGATCTGAGAACATGTGACAACTCATGCAAGACCGGTGGCTCATCCTCATACCCTCTGTACCCACTGACTGACTGGGAGTCTGTTAAAAACACTAACAAATGCCTATAAATCTGACTGATTTGCCAAACTGTAATTGTAATCCAGACACCATTTATCGGATCAGGGTTTTTAATCCCAACATGTCGCCAGAATTAAATCCAACATAAAAACAGTGCAGGAAACACAAGTTTGCGTTGTATTCTTACTCATCCATGACGAATAATAGGAGTTTAAGGCGCCTTTTGCAGACACATGGGCTGCATGTTCTTACCTAAACCGGGGTGAATCTTTAATACAGTCTTCAAAGTCCACCGTCATCTTGGGCTGGAATAAAACGCAACGCGTCTAAAATGCAGATATCATGTCCCGGGTGGAATAAAGCACAGATAAGTATCCGATAGCAGGCTGAGGTGGTCCGTTTGTGTGCTGGTCCAGCGGTGGTTCCCTTCACTCAGTCAGTCCTGGTCTGAGGATCCACAGCGGCTTCACTCAGCCCTGGAGCCGCTGACGCCTTCACGTACCACACATGAGCTCGGAAAGTGTAGCTTCCCCATCCGACGTTTCTCTTCTAGTGCTTCTGCTTCCCTGTATGCATTTAAGAGCAAAAGACAAACTACAAGGGCGCACATGCAGAATTTTCTGTCAAATATCACCTCTATACAGCACCATAAGGGGGAGAAGACTGATGGTGGTTCTAATGGTTCATGTCAGGGGCTTTAGAAAACAGTAGAATGGAATTTTTTTGTTTTGTTTTGTTTTTAATGATGAACTTATCACCATAAAAGAATGTTAGCTTCACAAGGCACATAAACATATTAGCTCTTTGCATCATATTACTTCTCACCCTTCCTTATTTCATGACATGGTCTGGTCCAGGAGCTCCTAGCTGATGAAGTAAATATACTTCCATCCAAAAAGTAAAACTATATTTTATTTGCATTTGTATATTAAATTTTTAAAAAATGTACTGTTACTGATACAATTATTATTATTATTATTATTATTATTATTATTATTACGTTGTTTTGTATTTTTCCAACTCTACTACTACCACTGAAGTGAAGTAGATTACTTTTACAACCTGTGCAAGTCAAGCAACTACCACTTATTGCTGGTACACAATAAAAACAGGTGTATTATTGGAGCTTTGATTAACTTTCATACGCATCTTTGCATAAAAATAATTAAAAACAAATGCCGAAATGCTGTGCAATATATATTATATTTTGTTTCCTAACCCACTGTACTGTTTTTTGTAGATATTGTAATTTGCAGACATATTTTTTAGATATTTTATGTCTCATATTTTATTCTTAGATTTTATTTTGTTCTTAAAATATACTAACTTTTACATGGTTTTCAACAATAAAGCATTTATTCTATTCAATTCTTGTATCCTCCTGAGACCCCGGAAAGTAAATGTTTGGCTTTTTTACATTAAATAATTGTGCAACAGTTTTTCAGACACAATTTTTTGTATTTATTTATTTATTTATTTTAATGGAATGTCCTTTGCAGTGGAGAGGATTTTTTATTTTTTTATTTTTTATTTTTTTTAAGTAAAGCTGTGAAACTCTTGTCCCCTACAGAGGACAAAAATGCATTGCTGGGTCTCTGGAGGATATGTTACTTTACAAATTATCTAATACTACTATTTACAATAGTCATGAAGGCAACACTTGTTCGGAGTGCTGCATGAGAATAGTTCTGACGTCACGTTACTGCTGATGGGAATGACCAGGCACTGCTGCACATGATTTTAACATACAATATACAAACTACACTAATGCACTGTATGTATTATAATATTTAAGTTTTATTCTTTACGGTTGAAAAGTAGGAATTTGCTTTAGGGAATCTCAAATGCTGACGATGGAGTTTCAGTCCACTATTCTTTACAAGCAAAGACATTAAGAATAAAATAACAATGAATTTCCCTCTCCACATGTGAGGTCACGGCAAGGTTTGATTTCCTGTGGCTTATACTTCATTCCTCCTAAGTTAAACCTGTTGTACCCATTAGCAGACACACAATACTTTAATCATTGTAAAAACATGAGTTCTGGGAAGTCTTGTGTTCGGTGTGTAACATGGAATGTGTCTTGTACTGGCAAACTAAACCTAACTTATCCATCATTTCACACAGGCTGATGAAGATGACAAAAAGGATATTACTGTTGTTTTGAAGGTGTAATTAGTTCTAAAAGGGTCATCAAATCTAAATGGTTTTTTTGCACAGCCCTAAAATAGGCAATTTTATTCTGTTACACACAGTTGTTATACAGTAAAATAAACCTATTGTCCCCATATAAAAGCAGAAAATTGTTAAACAGCTACAGATAAGGCTTAGTTTTTATACTTATTCATCCCAAACTCAATAATTCAGGCAGGGAATAAGCTCCAGTTCATCGGTCCAAGATGGTCTTCACACATTCATTATATTCATCCCTCTCACCTCATGTTTTTTCCACCCTTGTTGCAGCATCATGTGACATTATGACATTGCTGTGAAAGCTGTGAAATGTAGATAATTTTATGTGCCAGTCACACTAACTGCCTCATTCTAAAACATGTTAAAGCGTCACACCTTTAACACCTCATGGAGTAGAACGCAGTCTTTTTAAATGATCATATCTTGAGTGCATCCATTTCCCAGGCAAGGCTATTATTAATTCACAGGAAATGGGAAAGCTCTGAGAGAGCGGCTGCTTGGGTTTTCACTGCAGGTTTTCATAGAGCTCCATTGTTCCGATGCTATTCTGGCTTTAAAAAGGCGGCAGCTCAGGCCGTGAATGGAGATGATCTCACCCACTCTCAGCAGAGGTATCTTAACTGAAAACCACCACCTCTGTGACAAAATCACATCTCACAGGAATAATGAAGACCTTAGCTGTGTTTTTTTATCATTATAGTGAGTACCTTTTATTGTGTTAAATGTTTTAAGAGCAAAAATTCACTCAGTTATGAAGTTCTCCCTCTCTTCACCATCTTTGCTTCAGTCCCAGCTCATTTTCGTGATGTGAGATCAAAGCGTCCTCTGCGTCTTTATGAAGCTGTAGTGTCAGCAGTTGGCTGATATGAAAGTGCACACTAGTAGAGAAACTTGAGCACAAACTTGGTTGCAGGCATTTGACTGTTACCATTCTTCAGTTCATGATCTTTAACCCTGTAAAACCTGAGTCATTAAAAACTAGCTGCAAAATTCACATTTTTTGGAACTGACATGTTTATTTATTAGCCCTTTTAACATAATCCAAACAAGAAGATTTACCATATAATTTTGTTTATGATAATTTTTTTGTATCACATTTGATACACTGGGCATTTTTGGCAAGTCTACCCTCACCACAATGTTAACTTTAGATACAGAAATAAATTTTACCAGTAACATTTCAAAAATATAGAAAATGTCAGCTGTTTTTTTTGTTTGTTTTTTTACACACTTTTTTTTTTTTACAGTCTTTTTATTTTCCTTGAATGGCAACATGATTTCAATATTTTCCAAATGTTTCAGTTCTCAACAGAAAGCTAATATTAATGTTCTTCTTAACCCTTTATAGGGCATTCATAGAAATACTCTGAAATTCAAGATTTCAACCTAGTGTGTTATTGGAGGACCTAACAAGACTTTATTACTTTTCTGAATTTTTTTATTTTTTCTTTATTGTTATGTAGAAAATCAAGGTCAATGAAGTTATCATATTTTGTTCTTTACCCATAAGTGGCAAAAAAAAAAAAAAAATCCAAGAAGCCAAAATAAAAAATTACAAGAAAAACACATGTAAGGTGAAAAGAACAGAAGGAACAGGCATTTTAAAACTGTTGCTGTCACTGTCTTGTAACATATGCAGAAATTACCAAAAAATGGTCACTTGCCCGATAAAGGGTTAATGTAACTTTTTGAAAATTAGCAAAGACTTTCCTACAAAATATGTGTTAGATGATTTACTGATTGCAGCCATATTAAAAAAAAAAGGGGGGGGGGCTTTCCACCTGCTTCAGTGGGATGATAATCTACCAGGGGACTGAAAACATGTCGGGTGATACAACAGGTTTTTAAGGAAAGTATTGATCTTGTTGATAAGATAAAGGTCTCAGAACCTTGTGTAACAAATATGATACAAATGGTTTTATAGGGTTAAGTATATTATGACATTGATACATGTGCTTTCTTTTGCTTTTGTATAAGTATTTGCCTTCTTGACTACAGTGCATCATAATGTTCCTATCAGCTTTAAAATGTGTTGATGCCAGTGAAGCTTTTGGGTCAGATTATCATCCAGGGGCTAAACCACTTCTGGTGCAAATGGAGATTGTATTAGCTATCATGTCAGCAATGTAGTCTTCATGAATCCATCCCCTGCTGCTTTTATTCCCAACACAGTAGCTGCATGGCATCTGCAGTGATGAGGCTTTGTGCAGCGAGCTGTCGACTTCCATTTCTGCTTCTATCAGAGGTGCTCTTATGGCAGACACAAGCTCTACTGCAGCATGGAATCACTCGGAGAGATGTGTGGGTCTCTGGGAGGGTGACCTACTTTTGCTCCCCACGCTCCCCTCTTTGGTCTGCTGGAGAGAGCTGCGAGTTGCATTGCTGAGCACAAAGCTTGTAATGTTATCCCTTCTGAATGCAGGTGCAAGGCTCTACAAGCTCCTTCCACTGAGGCATGTACACATGCGGCATGGATGTTCTGTATTATGCATGCTAGGAGTTATCTGAAAATATACCCACAAGTCTATTTAAAAGCAAGCTAAAACCTCAACAACTGCTGAGTGCAATGAATGGATTTCTGCTCATAGAGGAGATGAGTACGTGATTACTAAACCATTTCAATCGACACAACAGAAAGCGTTTTTTAAAAATTCATTTTTTTCCCCTTGTATGAGAAACACGGCGCTGAAAAATGCATTCACCTTCTGCTCATTTCTTTGTCTAAATGCCTGAAAGCATTCTGAAAATTGTGTATTTTTCATCAAGCAAATGTGTTGCAACAACTAAAAAATATCACTTATGAGAAATAACAGCGAATAAGCATCACTGTGTCCCCTATTACTAAGATACAGCATTTGGATGGTAATGTTAAAAAATAAAGGCAATTGACACATGCATGCAGCCCTGCTAATGTCAGTGATGACTTATTCAGTACAACTGTCAGTGGTGATTAGCTTGTGTAGATAATGTCTCAGTCAGTGTGTCTCTTTGACTGGATGTGATACGCCATAACTATCATTGCCAATTCCCTCCACTGCTGCAACAAATATGTTTACTCCACTTTGGTTACTAGGTACTCTAAAAAAGTGGCTCCTTTTTAGCTTATTATCTCTTAAAATAGTAGAACAATTGCATGACTGTGGATTACAAATCAACATAAATGCAATCACCAGGTCTCTTTAAGACACCTGATGTATTATTTAGAATTTTACTGAAAGATAGTTTAAGATACAGTATTGTACAAAAGTCTTTAGCTTTGTAGTTTTTGCAGGGTTGAAATGAGCATACGTGTTTATTTCTCGTTGTCTTTTTTTTTTTTTTTTTGGCTGCAACAAGAAAACACAGGAAATATGTGCACAGCCTTAAAAAACACACAAAAAACTGAAATAATTTTTTTTTAAAGGTTAAAGTCACTATTTAGTTTGACCTCTGACCCCATGAGAAGAAACAGCACAGACAGTTAGAAATATCTGACGTGTTGAATGAAACCTGGAATAAAACATCAGAAAATGAACGCAGTAAATCTCATATTGTCTGACGTTATGTGTAAAGGGAGGTCACACTAAACACAACCTCTTTAGTTTATAAAAGCTGTTTTTTCCCTGAAACTTTAGTTTTTACTGCTGTACATACTTCCCATATATCCAGACTGTATCTTAATATAAATGCATATATATGATCATTAGAACTTTATTAAACCAACAAACCTAATGTTGGTGTAGGACTTTTGCACAGTGCTCTATGTTTAAAGAATTTGTGCAATTTATGTTATATATTCAATTTTCCTGACCATGATACTGCTGGTATCATAAACACCACAAATGCATGGGACTCAAAATTAAAACAAGTCCAGTCTTTTAAATGTTCGTGTTAATTTTACTTAAATTCAACTAATGTACTGACCCATGGAGAACTATGGGTTCTAGATCCTGAACTTCATCATTGTCAGTACCGAGGGTGGGATTCGAAAAGGGGGGTTGGGGGTCGGGGGGGTGTGCTGCTTTTAAAATCCACATCCCGACCCTGAGGGGTAACATCCCAGTCCCCCAGCACAGATACTTCTTGTGTATTCAAGCATGCTGTACCGAATTTGTCCAGCAGTCACCGCCAAAGCATTCAAATAATTCTGGGCATAGCAAAGTGATTATAAAGTTACTGTATTCCAAAATTACTGATCTCTCCCAAAATATTGGTCCTATTAACTTGCCATTTTCGCTAGTCTCTTCCTTGACCAAAAATACATATATAGGTCAAACTGCAGCAGTCAGCTCTATCTGGATTTTGTGTGATGCCCCAGACACACACAAACAGAATCCACTTACCTTTTATAACATAGATATCTGTCTGTTGATATGGGTTTGTGGTTAAAAAAATAAATAAATAAATAATAATAATGGATTAGATTTCTATAGCGATTTTCAAGGCACCCAAAGCACACAACATAGACTAGTTGAGGATTCAGTCTAAGTGGTTTTAGACAATACTATACATCTAATGCATTAAAATGGACTCTTTAAACACTTCAGCATTGTGTTATTATTAGTACATCAATCCTTAAGTAGATACTGTACAAACAAATAGACTCTCTCTGGAGACGCATTAGAAGTTGTGACCTTGCCTCCACTGTGTGTTAATCCCATTAGGGTTAAGCCTAATTGCTGAAGGAGTCATCAACTTTACAACGAAGTCCCATCACCTCTGGAGGCCTTTTCGAATGACTTCAATGTGCCGTTGGTGTTAGCGAGGACTACAAAGACAATAGCAATGGGATCCTGTCAGTTGTGGATAGGGTGAGTACTGGGTCAGATATGGAACCGTTGGAACTGAAACAAAGGAATGTTCTTTGCAGGAAATCTGTTTCACTGTGTCAGCTGGACTTGAATCAAGCACTAAGATGTCAAAAACAGTTCAGACTGTTAACACCAGGTGTACGGATGACAAATTTCAGTGACTGATAACAGGGTCATGCGGAGTAACAAGGGGCAAAAAATGCAAATATCACCATCAAGTTGGCAAATGTTAGATACAAATTAGATTTTTATTGCACTTGATATTTCATATGTAAAATAAAAGCCAGAGAGAATGGAGTAAGAATAATGAAAGGATCTGATTTCCTTCAACCCTTAGGTGAAGCAGTAAACCAATATACAAGTGAGTGCTTTTCAGTGTATACTTTACCTTACACGCCTTACATTGTCTAGATATTTTGTTTCTTCAACCATTCTGCTTAGCACACACGACTGGCCAATGAAGGTGAACATTTGTTTTTCTGTGCACATTGTTTTGGGGAAAGTAGGGCAAGATGAGCTGCAGGCTTGAAAGTCCCCGCCCACTGAATCACAACAGAGCACACTGATAACCACACACACACATATAAGAATGGAGTATGGATACAGCTGAAATACAATGACTGTAACGTCAGTATAAATCCCAGGGGTCACAAAGCGGACTTCGGTAATGACTGTGCTCTGTGGATGTCATCTTGAGCATCTTTGGATCACATCAGTTCTTTTATTTGTGGATCTCTTGAGCTGCCCTCGATTTGAATTCCCTTTGAGAATTAATCACAGCGTACGGTCTCTGTTTGACATCAAAGTGTGGGTCTATCACTAAGTCGCCAGGTCTGTCTGAGGCGGCTTCTTGGGCGCAGCTGGATGGGGTATTGAGGAATCGCGGAGGCTGTGGTTGCTAGGCGATAGCTCAGTGCTGCTGACAAGAGGTAGGATGTGGAAATCCAGCAGAGAGGCCAGAGGAACCAGAGGGTGATCCTTTGATTATCTGACATCCCAATTACCTCACAGGGTTCCCTCTGTGAACGCCAGAAACATCATGTCTCCTGTGTAACGGACAAGTAATAAAACTGTCATTTTGATTCTGTAGGCATGAATGTGATATTCCTGTGCTGAATGCATCTATTTTGAAAGCTCCCATTGCTGGTGATTTGTAGTAAGGTTGATTTACTTTGCCTGCAACATTTCTGATGGCAAAGAAAAGGCTGCATAAAAACACAGGGACGCACCAACAGGTTTAACAGTAAGAGGCCACTTTATTTGACCCTAAATCTAACAGGTAGAAAAAGTAAAAACAGTAAAAACACAATAATAACGTCGCTGAGTAAATATAGCACATCCCCCTGAGACCCAGCAAAACAAAAACAAACAAACAAAAACAAACACCGCTGTCAAGGACATTCCATAAAAAATAAAATAAAAAAAATGTATTTGAAACCGGACTGATCTCATGAAATTGTATTGTATGTCACGCCAGTTCTTATGGCATTTGGCGTGCTAGCCTATTCGTATGCATTTTCATCCTTTCGTGTGTTATTCAACGCCATTTGATCGCGTGGAACTGCTTTCCCTAACCCTAAACCTAACCCCTACCCGCTCGTGTGGTATTTGACACGTGTGAACATACATGCAGACATCTTATAATGTGTACAGATAACACGCCAATTAAAAGTGGCGTGTTATCTGTACACAATTCATGATATCACGTTGCTGAAACAACTCCTGCATCATGCTGTTTCTAATCAAAGCAATGACTTAATGTAAAAAAGCAAGAACTTTTACTTTCCTGGGTCTCAGGAGGATTTCACATTCTTACAGGTCTCAGGTCACACATGATGCTGAACTGGAATGTCAGTAACATCAGTACAGGAAATCTGGTGACACAATGATGCCACCTCCTGGTCATTTCTATCAGGAGCACCTTAGATAAAGTTGATGAAGATTTCAAGTCCCTCCGTACTTGGGGCTTGCTTGTTGCTGAAATCCCAGAACATATTTCTCTTAGTTTTTCTTTTCTCCAACACTGTAAAACACAAACACATACATACGATTATCCTGAATATCAATCAACATTCAGACTTTTGAAGCCCCAGCGGTGTGAGATAAGAGGTCCTGACTTACTCCTGGACAGAACCATCCTTGGTATCACTTTGAGGAAGAAGGTCATCTGTTGTGATCACATGACTTGGTGCACGTAACAAGTATTTAGGTACATGCTGGGGAATAAGAGAAAACAAAAAGAAGATAATTGTGACTCCCTAAATGCCAACATTAATTGACAGCAAAGAAAATGGCAATGTGATCCGAATATTACTGACAATGAAATGAAAATGTGCCGATAAAAAGTACACAATGTTTTTTTGCAGTAAAAGACTGTATGTTATATTAAGCTTGACAAACCTTTTTGACTTGCTCACTTGGCCTATTTTATCTCAAATGTCCAGAGAAGATGAACTGTCTGCTGTTACACATGATGCTGTGAGTAATACTGAACTGACCCAGGAGGTTTGAGGGGGGTGTGTAGGATTCTCTGTGGCTCTGCTTTGGATCCTCTCGCTGTGCCGTTGTCTAACTGATCCTCCGGGCTGATTTATGGTGGACGGACGAAGACGACTGCTGGTAGATGCAGTTTCATCTACTTCAGCGAGCAGGTCTGTTAGTTCTCCATCACTGATTTCATCCTCACCAGGTAAGTCGTCTGTGAAAAGACACAAAAATGAGAGAAAGATCCTTTAAACAATCTAGAAAGCTGGCAACAACTAAACTTAAGTACATGGGTAACATAAAACTATAAGACTAAAGAATATTTTAGAGATTTAAGCCCAAGTGGATTAAAACGTTGCAAAAAGAGCTTAAGTAGACTGTCTTTTTTGTAATTACTGTATATACATGATTTGATATTCTCACTATTATGGAAAATGTTGTGCTATTAGTTTATTTGCTTATACAGTGTAAGGACAAAAGTAATGGGAAAAATTACCCGATATATTGGGCTGATATATTAATTTTTTTCAATATTGGCCTTCATTTTTTTTTGGAAAGCTGGTACTTGATCAGTAGCAAAAATGTTATAAGATATCTGATCAGGCACCTGTGTGGGCAGCACTTGAAGTTCAATAAATGTAGGAAGTCCAGCAAACTGTAGGTGTGATGTGTACCAATATTTTTTGTCCTTATTCTAATTATCAAGGAAAATGCAGAGATTACTTATAATTTTGAATTAGGATAAACTAAATACAAAAATTCTAGTATCTAGCGTCACTGAGGTATCATCACACTATAATTGTGTTTATGATACAAACTGTGTAGCTCTGATATATACTATGTTTGATAAAAGGACTAGGTTGAGGACTAAATTACTCAAATAAATGTAGGCCTATTGCAACTCAGTGTGTGGGACTATCAAGTAAATTTACAACAAAATGCAAAGACACCAGTAAAGTCCTTCAGAAATCAGCAAATGGTAAACAGAAAATAGCAAATGAAAAACAAAATACAACATTAGTGTAAGTTACCTATATTATTAGGGTCGAGCTCACACTCAGGACAAATCCATTCACCCTCAGGGAAGATGTTTAATGGCGGCGTCAAGCAGAACATGTGAAACCTGGAAACATACATTTAACATATGCAACTACAGGAGACAAAAAACTGAATAAAACTTTGAGATGTGCAGGTTTTTTTGCTCTGTAATGCCATACCCTGAATCACATCGTCCACACTCCAGCATCTGGTTCCTACGATCATTTCGTCCACATTTCTCACAGTTAACACTATTACTCTCCTCCTCATCATCAAAACCCCTTTTCGGGGCTCTCACTTTAATCTGCAACATAAACGGTTCAACAGCCAACACTGATCACATGATCACTGGATGAAATTTTTCTTAAGCAACAAGAACACACACTGTGTCCAATTACCTTCTTCTGTACAGCCCCTCCTGCACGTGGTCTCTGGTGAATTAAAGTAAAACTGGTCCGATCCACAGGGCAAGTGTTGGCGGTCTGAGATTCAAGACAGATACTGAATTGTATGGATCAGTTTTAACTGATCGGGTAAAAGTATCTATGCTGAGAGGTAACAGTGTTATAACAGCTGTAATATTTAGAGATGCAGCAATACATCAGGCAGATATCAGTAGAGGCCAAACTGTCTTTTCACCAGTAGCAGTGGCCTTTATCTGTGCTGTTATATCAGTGGTATTCCCATATTTGTATGCTTGAATCAGTGTTCATTCAAAGATAATGTGAGGAAGAGCTGAAAGAC
>JAPQRP010000028.1:9328628-9359364 GCA_037367295.1 Apogon hyalosoma
ATATAAAACCTTCTTTCTTGAGTCTGTTTGCTCATGCAAAATGAAACCCAATTAATAAAGATTAAAAATGAATATTTAATCATGATTAACTGAAATTAATCCACAGCAAAACTGTGATTAACTGGATTAAAAATATTTATTGTTTGACAGCACTAGTATATATACTGTATATAATGTGCACACAATATAACAATTTCAAGATTACAAAAATCTTTGCAAAATGTTTTTTTGAACACTGACAGTATTGAGATAGAAATCAGAAAACTTATGCAGTTAACCTGCACATAGAGACTGTATTTATTGGGTTATTATCATTTCATTAACTATGACATTTAACTACTAATAATAATATAACAGCATTAGAAAGAGGTACTAATGAAATAGGGCCAATATTAATGTTATTAATAATAAGAATAAGATTTCAGTGTGCTTTATGCTAAAAAAATTATTCCTGCAATATAAGTAGCATTGAACACACAGATATTAAATCTCATTACGTTCCCAGTCTCAAACACAATTTAAAATCAAACTGCTTTCATATTGAAATTCACAGGTGAAAAAGCCACAAAACATGTGACATGTCAGGTTTGAGTTCAATAGTAAATAATGAATATGACACTCTGATTGTTAGGGAAGAAACTGTACAAAATGAAGTAGAAAGTACACACAACTACGATGTTTTACACTGTCTTTGCCCTTTGGTTCTGCACGGAATACATGAAACCACAGACAGTACTTTCCTTCCATTACGCAGAGATTCAGACAAGCGATCACACTCTTCATTTAATGCTTTCAAAGCCCCTACTTTCACATTGTACACCCACACAGGCTTTTTATGCTTCTCTTGAGGACTCTGTGGGCATGTTGTTTAACTGTACATACAGGCATGGAGAACCTAACATTGTGGTCAGGCAGCAAGCTCCTCGTGTGCTATCTTGAACAAATCTAGGACAGCTTGAGTACGATGGTAAACACAGTCACTAGTTTGGCATTTTAAAAATGTTACCTGGTAACTCCAGGACAGCAGCAGAACTTTGGTGTTGGGGTCTTCAGCAGAGGAGGACACTTTGATGACAATAGACTCCACCATGACTGTGCCATCAGGGAGGTGTTGGATGGTGTAACCTTTTAACACACTGGAACATAAAAAATGAAAAATCATGACATGTGCTGGTATGATAGAATCCTAAAGTGGCAGAATATGTAGCCTCAGATCAGATATTGGACCTGCATCATTGATGATTTTATGAATTATAAATATGCAATCATATATTAGCAATATATAGTCTATATGCAAAATGTTGTCAGAAGCGGGTGATGCCAATGTGGTCTGATCAGAGAGTGACATGGTGCAAAATATTCTGGAAATTGTCCCGCATTTATTACAGGGACAATTCCACTCTATTTCAATTTAACTTGCCTGGTACACAAAATAGTACCCAAAAAAGCAGAAGTAAGAATTTGTACACATTTCTCTTGCACTTTTACTATAAATATTCAATTTAAAAACCTTATGACAGAGTTGCAAATTTAGCACTCTACTCTCAGAAATTGTCTTTTGACCTCCACCAAACAGGCAATTTGATCACAGTCAGATCCATAACTATTTTGACAGTGACACAAATTGTGTAATTTTCTTTCTGTACATCAATAACATGGATCTGAAATGAAGACATGACTCAAATCCACTGCACTTTAAAATTTGTGTCACAGTCCAAATACTTATGAACCTAACAATATGTGTCTGTCTGCCTGTCAGCAAGTCATAAAAACTTGGTGGAAGGGAAGGGTATGAGCTCCTGACAACCTGATTCATATCTGCAGTACATCCATAGAAACAGGCAGAGGCTGAAATAGGTTTTTACATTTTCCTGATCCCCAGGCAGACCTGACATGAACAAAAAAAAAAAAAAACAGTTCTATTATTGAATGAGAAGGGCAGACTTCTGGTCTTCGTGAAGGTCTACACTCTGATTGCACTTGCAATTGCTTTTGAACTCACGCAGAGAAATCAGCTCAATAATAGTTCATAATACATTGCTGCCCACTTAATTTGTTCATATTTGTCTTAATGTTAAAGAAGTTGCCATAGAAATATGCACTCCTACATATGTGGAGACTTAACTTATTGTTCCAAATAAACTGCCTTGGAAGACATATAAATATGCCGCAGTTCTCAATACTCTTTTACTTGTTTAAAAAGTAAAGCTGTGCAATTCCTTACATTTTCATGTATCCATACCAATTTACCTACTGGAACTGGACTGAAAGAAAAGGATTAATGTCACTAAAGTGTGATATCTCTTAGACATGATAAGCTTTTAAAATCACTATTTACAGAGAAATTGTGACTAAATAATGGGAAAATTCAAAGATATCATTGATCAAAGATATAGGTTAAGTTAAAACCGTGAGAGAAACTACTTTTTTAGAAGGCAAAACCACAGGTGATGTGGTTTATGAGAAGAGCAAAAAGAAAAGAAAAAAAGAACCATTTCGCTGAATTTCAATGTCATGCAGATGAGTAATGAGATAGTGGAGGCCCTGTGACATCTCCAGTGGTAGCGCTCTTGTCACCTCTTGAGGTGTGTGTAGATCCTGTGAAGTGTGTCAGGGTCACTGTGGGGGTCCTGGAGCTGCACACGGCAGGTGAAGCGTAACTGGTGTTCGTTGAGGCCCAGGTCCTTCAGGGCTTGTTCTGAAGACACCAGCTTCAGACTCTATCAATTAAAGACAAGAACTAGCTTTTGTCAATAAATCCCATTAAACTGCAAGTTCTTTATAAAAAGATAACAGAACTACAGAACATTTAAAAGATGAAGAAATGAGGGCACTATTACTCATCTTTGAAGATTTGTACGGTCAAGTAATAACAGGGAACTTACATTTTCTTTCATGATGAGAGTTCCGTGCATTGTCCGAGGTTTTTTTGGATCAGGTAAAGGCCCTAAACAAAATAGCAAAAATACATAAATGAATACATAAGATGCCCATGCTGATGGAATATCTGAGGTAATAAATCTAAGGTATCAATAAAATGTACATTCAGACATTGCATTCATTGAAGTGAATTGAATTAAGTAAACTACAGTGTCCTTTCATCAGTCATATCATTCCATAAAAAAGGAAACTTCTAAATATCAATCTCTAATCTAGTCTCTAATCTTTTTTTCTTCCACCAAATGACACTTTCAGGCAAAATATTGGATGATTTTAACATGGTTTATGTGATCCACCCGACCACTGGAAAATAACACAAATGTGTGAAAACATTCACACTTTCAGTTCCCTATGCAAAAAATAACAAAAACTTAGTTACAATTACTATGGAAATATTATATAAACAAAGTATAGTTATTTTCTCTACAATATAAATAGAGTATTTCATTTTTTAATCTATTAAAAAAAATCTATTACATGGTTTTGATGACTTGATAATGATGATGATATGTGAGGCTGCATTGTAGAATTTTCAGAGATCCAAAATTTTTGGGACAAGTACAGTAGAGTTAGTTTAGACTGAATTATCCATGTAGGGGGGACACATAACAGAACACCCAGGGGAAACCCACAAAAGCATGAGGGGATGTACAAACTCCACACAGAAAGGCCATACTCCAACCAAGGCAGTGCTACCCGCTGAGCCACCGAGCATCCCACAAAGACTAACAATGACTCGTCGCCACAGGAGGCTGTTCCACTGAATCAGCATGTACAACTCCAAGACTTCAAAATGATACACTTGCATTGGATGCTTTCATTTTTGTGAGAAAAAACTATTATACAAGACATCACACCTTAGACACTCTATATTTCAGGAAATACTGTACTATACTGGCTAAATTTTCAAGCTTGAATCATATTGGGAAGACACTGAATGTAAAAACATGACATGACACATAAATCTGTTAACATTAAAGGTGTTATAATATGTAGGTGGCAGAGGAAGAAGTGTAAATACTGTGGAATACACCAACAACGGAAGGCAAATGTCACACCCAACATAAATACATAATTCTGAAAGTGAAACTATGTGGGCACATTGGCTTAGTGCTGTGTGTTTTCCTCCTCAACAACACCCGGGAAAAACCATCACCATCACATACTGTACCTCCAAGAGCCATTTCCCTCTTGAGCAGATTGAGTGAGATATCCACAGGCACGCTGGGGTTTGTTGTCACAGTGGTTGTTTCTCCGTTAGCTGGCATGTAACAGTTGATGCCTGTCATATAAAGACCGAAGCACCGGTCAGATTGTTGAATCTGTGTCCAGGCGTAAAGTAGCTTCCATTAAGAAACTAGTGTGTGGGTGTACATAATAACTTACTGAACTCCTGCTCAATCTTGCCCTTCAGAAACTCCATTTTCACTGCCTCCCCATGTACGAGCAGCATGTTACGGGGCTCAGCCATACGAATGAGCTGCATTATGCCCTTTGCATCTGCATGGGCACTAAAGGACATATACTCCACCTGTAACTTGACATCCAACTATAAGAATCACACAAAAATGAACACTGTCAGTTACTATCCCAATTTTAACATTCTTTACATTATTCCAGTGCATTTTTATTTTGATCAAATCTGGCATTTGTGCAGTAAAGTTAACAAACCCTTTGAGTTTAGTGTGTTGAATATCATGCCTTAGCCACTTTTTTCAGAAACCAAGGTCACATAAATGCAGGAAAAATATTAAGTAGGAAGTATTTTGTTCAAGGAAAAGTTTTCTCACTGTGGCTCTCCCCTCCATCTCCAGTTTCCTCTGTCCATTTAGGATTTTGTGGCCAATTGTTCCTTGCACGCAGTAGCCAGGCATGATTACCTAAAAAAAGGAGAACTAGTTATTTATCAAGCATTGTTAGCTTAAAAAAATATTTTATATTGCCATTAGACATACCATATTTTTCTCATTTCCAGCCCATTTCTTGAAGATTTGTAAGGACTGACCAGCGTGCAGCATACCAGGTGTGGCAAACACTACCTGAAAGTGTATGTATTGTTGTAAATCACTGCCATTTTATTTCTTGCTGAGACATTGAATTGTGAAATAATTTGATAAACAATAAAGACATACCATTGGTCCGGGATTATCGGCATAGGAGCGATCAAAAGCTTTGATATGCTTAAATTCAAACATGTTTCTCTGTACAAAGGTTTTTCTAATCTTCTGGTTGGTCCATGTTATGAAAAGCTTGTAATAGTGATTAGCTTTCTCCGTCAGTCCAGTGGAGAAGTAGATTGGAGCCTTCAGGTTCATTCTCTCCCTGTGGAGTAGAGGTGATAATTAGTGGGTGCCCACTGAGCTGCTACTTAATTAAAATAATTATATACCACATCAGACTTAATGAAAAGAATAAGCTATGTTAGGGATATGCTGTGGTTTGTGGAAACTTTGAAGCCTACCAAAATGTTTCCAACAAGATGCAGAGTTCCTGTGCTCTTCCAAGGGCAAAAACTGGAATAAGAACCTGAAAGCAAAATATTTCATGGTATGACACACAAACTCAAATGTTTGATGGTGGCTTTTTTGCTATATGTTTTATTCTAGCCCTTCTATGCTCTTTCTCTCTTGACTCTGAGAGCTGTGCACAATGAATACCTCTTGTGCACACTGAACTCTCTGTACTTGAACAAACTCCTGAATTTCCTCTATCATAACCTACGTGGTTAAAGGTAATAAAACTAAACCCTCCATTCCAATATACAATACAGTGTTAAACTGGCTTTACCTTTCCTCCTCTCTCTATGGATTCATGCACTTTTTTCAAGAAGTCCCTCTCCCTGCATCTCTTTGAATCACGGATGGTGGTTGCATATGTAGACTCTGAGATCAGGATGTCTGGACGACACTTATCAATCCATGCAGCTCTAAAAAGGTGAAGAACATATAGGCATTCACACAAATAATATACAAATAATCATTTAGCACAATAAATGTCACTTACCCTAAATGCCTGTCTGGTGTCATGTTATAATCCCCCTAGAAATTAAATACAGTGTAATTTATTGAGGTGATCACTGTCAAATTCACACACTCTAATGCAGTACAGAGTTGTGAACACTCACAGTATAGACCACAGACTCTGATCCAACTTTGATGTGCACCATAGCTGCTCCCAGAACATGGCCAGCATAGTAAGCCTTGATCTCCAGTTCATCATCCACCTGCCATCAACACAAACTGCGTTATTTATCATCAAAAGAAACACACAGCTGGTGCAGTGATGATAAACAGATGGATATCTGGGCACATCAAAATGATATCAACTCTGCACCTGAACAGTTTGGTGGAGGTTCAAAGGTATCACTTTCTTCATGCAGTCCTTGATCATCTGTGAGGTGAAGAAGTTTGTTTCACCCTTTTTATCTACTGTGATTTTACGAAAGTCTTCCAGCAAAATGGGGCAAATAGCCTTGGTGGGATGGGTCATGTAGATAGGTCCATCGTAACCCACCATCTCACTCATATAGGGTAGAGCACCACAATGGTCCAAGTGGAAATGGCTGAGAATGGAAAGAGGGGAGGTGTGTGAAAACAGACAGCAGATTTGCTGACAGTAATTGCACTCTAAGTAAATTAGACAACAAACCTGATGATCACACAGTCTAAAAATTCTGTCAGACGCCCATTTTGGGTTATGTATGAGAAGTCTGGGAAACGTCTCTGGAATGACAAGACAAAAAGACTTGTAATAACCTGGGATTATGATGTACACTGTTTTCTTCAGGACCTCACATGTGGATTTTCTTTTCTATATATGCATTTGCTACAAATCTTACATCATCATTATATCCCATGTGCATCCCACAGTCTAGCATGATGTTTTTGCCTCCGATGGAGACAAGGATGCAGCTGCGTCCAACATCCTGTCCAGCACCTTGGAGAGGGAAAAGGTAGGTGTTGAAAGTGAATGAACATTCATTAGATTCACACAACTGACTTTTGTACTGCTGGTTACAACTGTTTAACAAATAAGAGGAGGAAATTAAACACCATGTTACAACACTTTAAAAGAAAGTACGATAACATTATAGTCTAATTAGAACTAAATTTGGATAAAACGGGAAAAATGGACAAACTTTAACACACTGATTGTTGACGGAACTAGCAGATGCTAGCTAGCTGCTACACTCACCCAGTGGTGTTACTTTTATTTCAGGCATTTTTAGGACAGCCTGCTCAAAGGAAACGGATGGGTGACTGTAACGAAACCCGGGCTACTCGATATTTTCTGATGAATTCCGACTTATTCACAAAGAAATGTTTATTGTATAACTTGCACACATGTGGACCATCAACGCAGACTCGGTGGTAGAATCAATTTACCATAATAAAATAAAAGCATCCGGGTGGCATTTTCAAAATAAAAGTAAATCTTTCAGTTCGAGTATTTTTTTTTAGTACCAAAAGCAAGTTTCAATGTCACGTTTAGAAACTCGACGTATCCTGCACAATGTTCTGCATCTTGTTACCCTTTTTCTCTCAAATAGCCAATGTATTTGGAAGACTGAACATGCTTACCAAAACAAAAGGAGAAAAAAAAAAAAACACTCCAAAAACATTATTTTGAAGGCAACGCCATCTGATTCCGGTTTTTCCCAGGTTGCGCCTGCGCAGTAGAAACGGATCAGAGCAAAGACGGACCAGTTTATGGACCGGTCGTTTCCAGGAGCCTAGTAGAAATGCTTTCACTTTAAAGTTTTCTTGAAGGTAATATGTTATTTTTCATGCGATTCGTCTTGTTTACCTGGGTACATACATATGTAACGGTCTCTGTTGTGTTGGAATCTGTAGGACACATTCTTTCATTCATTTTGCTGTTGTTTTTCTTCCTGTAGGCAGCAGTGACATATAAGAAACTATGGCTGATTCAGTGGAAGTGGATAGTCAGAAATTCTGCTTACAAGAGGTGCTCGACTCTTTCAAGTTATGTCTGTCTGAAAATAAAGAAGTCTTTCTTGAACACTACGTTGCCGGCTGGCGTGGTCTTGTAAAGTAAGTATGAATGCTGTCAAACAGGGACAACTAGATTTTTGTGTCCCTGTGTAAACTTACTGTAACAAACCTGCTAGTAATGGTCTCTCTGATCATGTCCTTGTTAGGCTTCTGAACAGCTTGGGAAGTGTTTTCGGCTTTATTTCTAAAGATGCCGTCAACAAAATCCAGATCCTGGTCACTTTCCTCAATGGTGAGAATGGGTCTCAATACGTCACAGTCCAGTCAATGGTAAAATATGAATTGGACAATCAACTAGTGGACTTGACCAAGAGAGGCAGCTACCCAGAGTCAGGCTGCCGTACTCTGCTGAGGCTTCACCGGGCACTGAGATGGCTGGAGCTCTTCCTTGAGCGCCTTCGCACCAGCACTGAGGACAGCAAGACATCAGCCATGTGTGCAGAATCCTACAATGAGTCCCTTGCCCAGCACCATCCTTGGGCGATCCGTAAGGCTTCGGGCTTGGCGTTCTGCATGCTCCCTGGAAGGCCGGCTTTCTTTGAGGTGATGAATGTAGGCCCACCGGAGCAGGTTGTAGCTATGCTAGGGGAAGCTCTGCCTCTAATCTCTGAGGTATACCAGATTACAGAGGATCTTTATGCTCGACATAACCTACTTGATTTACCTTAAAAAGCTTGGAGTGCTATTGTTTGACACTTTGTACTGTATATTAAAAGAAAGGGTGAAGTATTCAAACTTTGTACCTGGTTATGGGTTGTGAAGATAGTTGCTACTCTTGCTTTGTGTTAAAAGGTTATTTAATCAATCATACTTGTGACACACTTAATGACACTAAATCATTTATACTTGAAACATTACCTACTTCATTCCTAGTTTTTAATGGAAAATTAACGTTGATTGTAATGCGGTATGTTTATTACTGTGAACAGCACTTCCCTGAATGATTATTTTCTCTTCAGCTTTTCCTTTAGGTGTATTTTTTTTTAATTAAATGGAAGCAGGGACCTACAGTAAAACCCGGTAGTCCTTGTTCACTATTAACAGCTGATTGGTTTGTCTGTGTATACAAAAATATTACATTGCTGTGGAACTAATTACACTAGTTAATTGGAGCAAATGTACAAATAAGAAAAATTGTTTACAGTATGATCTGACACATGATAAAAAGATAATACAATATCTTGCATGACATACTATAGTTGTGTGATGAAGGATAGCAGCTTTGAAGCATCACTGCAATGACAAACATGCAAATGTGCCAACCAAACCAAATTGTCACGGAAAATTAATACATGTAATGGAATATCTGGAACAGTATGTACCATAGAAATGTTGCTTTGGAATGCAGCTGTCATACCAAAGGTGAGAAAATTTTACTCTTACCAAATGCTTCTTTTTTCTTTCTATCCAACTGTACTAAATGGATATGTAATCTTGCTGGACATGTTAAAATCATAAAGCAAAAGTTTTTTGCATTGGGTTTGGATAACCCCCCTGTACATAGTCACTTAATTAAATCTACAAATGATTAAGCTTAATATGTTTATTGACCAAGTAAGACAACCTAAATGTTTTACTATCACTGTATCTAAAAATGAACATGATTGTACATCATTTGAAGGTAATTGTGTTTTATTTTGCAAGAACTAGCCATATATTATTAAGTTTAAGTTAAACTATGGGGTTATATGAGACTGTAACTTAATACTTCATTTATCTGACAATAAATTGAGGTATCATAAACTCGTATCTTGTTTTTATGCCATCCTGAAAACAGTTTGATTGAATTTTGCAATGGGCAACATGGTGGTGCAGTGGATAGCACTCGTGCCTCACAGCAAGAAGGTCCTGGGTTCGATTCCAACACCAGTTGGTGGGACCTTTCTGTGTGGAGTTTGCATGTTCTCCCTGTGTCTGTGTGGGTTCTCTCCGGGTACTCCGGCTTCCTCCCACCATCCAAAGACATACACTGATAGGTTCATTGGTTAATCTAACTTGCCCATAGGTGTGAATGCGAGTGTGTTTGTTTGTCTCTATATGTCAGCCCTGTGATGTATTGGCGACACGTCCAGGGTGTACCCTACCTTCCCCCGTAAGTGGCTGGGATAGGCTCCAGTGACCCTAGTGAGGATAATGCAGGTTCAGAAAATGGATGGATGAATTTTGCAACAGACATAAAAAAAAAAGTTTCTTGAAGCTCACTAGTAGTCCCTCTAAGCTTTATCATGGATCCCCACCCCCCATAATGCTCATTTAGTCAGAAACATAGTACTTGTCCCGATATAATCACGCTATATATCATTAGTAGGATTATATCCTTTTTTTCCCTTTTGGGTATTTTTATGGTAATAATGAGCACTAAAGAACAACTCATCATAAAGTCAAGACATGTCAAGGATTATTATTGATCCTTTAGTTCAGGGTTAGTCATTTATGATTTGAGGAGTCTGGAATAGAGAAAATTTCCTTGTCTACAGGTCTGCAACATCATCATGTTTAACCCATAAAGACCAAAACAGCCACTGGTGACCAAAACCATATACTAATCTAAAATGTTTAATACCTGTTGATCCATTAATCCTATCAATACATGTAAATAATTGGTGTAAAATGCAATTTGTCATCTTTTCATGGTCATCAGATTTGGACGTTCAGAGGCTCCATAGTGAATGTGGAAACACCGTCATCTTCTACAGCATTTATTCACCAGTAAAACCTATGGAGTTGGATCAATGACAGTGGATGGAGATGCATGTTTTTAAATTCAGTGATTGATATCTTTGCTGAAAAAGTAACTTTTTCCTCATTTTTCTGTGTTTCTGATTTAATAACCTTTGAATTTGTGCTGCGCTGTTATGAACATCTACATGATCAGTAAATATCAGAAAATACATGATTTCTCTGAAAAAAGGCAAAATACAGAGGATGATATTATGATAATGGTAATAAACCACTTAAGAAAGGTTAAATCTACAGAAAAATTCATTTGGAAACAATCACAAAAGTAGCACTGGGTCTTATGGGTTAAATTGCAATATAATTTAGTTATACATAAATTCATATATTTTTGAAGTAGCATTGTCATTGTATCAACATCTCCACAGTGTGAAGGTTATGACTAAAACCAAACGAAGAAAGATGAAATTCAATGTCATTTCAGGGATATTTTCGTCCAACAGATAATCCACTGTAGGCGTCTAGTTATCTTTGCAGTTACTTACTTCCAACAACAGGGGCTTCCATGTCTCCACCCACCAGTCGTTGTCAAGGTAACCAGGCTGTCATGGTTACTTCGCTGACGCTAAAGAGGACTTCCTGCTCAAGCTGGATGAAAACGACTCAAAAGTACTGCGCATAAACGGTATTTTCAGTGTTTAGCCTGTTCTTTAGTATCTGTCTGTAGATCCATGTATGACGGCAGCTTCATGTTCTTTCCTTCCGGCTTCTACAGATCAGGTTGTAGTTTATGTCTGGGAGCTTTTTGTACTTTTTAGACAAAGGACTGACGCTAAGAAACAAGCTCCTCATCGTTCTTCTTGGTTCAACAGGGAACCCAGCATCTTATTAATGCATTTAACCAGGCCAAAGTCCTCTAAAGGGCGAAGCAGACCCACCGTAAACGACACAGGCAGCATCCCGAGGCCACCTTCGACTCCTAAATCTCTCGTGTACGGTGGCACGGACAGAAACTTCCGCTCCCACTCTCAGCCCGTGCTGTGCCAGGCCGGCCTGAGCCAGGATGAAGTTCTGCAGATGCTGCAACACGTGCCTGCTGCTCCACCACAGTCCTTAAACAAGTATAAAGTCCTTCCTTCCATAGAGAGGAGTCGGTCAGAGCTGGGTGCTGGGATAAGCCTGGACAACAGGATGTCCAACCTGAACCTGTCGGAGCCGGAAATACCTAAAGGAATAACTGTGAGGAGGAGCAGCAACATGGTCTCTGCAGGGCCTCCAGATCCAGGACCAGCAATGACCAAGGACCCCAGAGTGACCGGTACTTTGCTCCTAGCCATCCGAGAACCATGGGGTCAGAGGTTTGAGCAGCACTTTGACCCATCAGACACTCTGCTCAAGGTCAAAGCCAGTGCAGAGGCCAAGTATGGAGCAGAGTATGGAGAAGCTTCCATTGAGACCATGGATGTCCCACGCAGGACCTTCACAGACATGAACATGACTTTAGCCCAGTGTGGCATACTCAACAAATCAGTGCTGTGCATCTTTCAAAATGAGAATATAGTGGCTAAGGAGTAAGCACAGCTGATGACATTTTAATAGCCTTTACAAATTCTCTATATTATGTTGATTTTTTTTATTTTACCAGGAAAAAAGATCCCATTGAGATGAAGAACCTCTTTTTCAAGGCCGAGAGGCAGCATGAAATACAATACACAGTAACAACGTGCAAGAATTTACAGGACAAACTATGAAAAACAAGCGTAAGTCATTGAGTTAGTCTCTAGCACTGAGTTTGGATTTAAAAGTATTCAAGGAGATCAGTCAGTTTCCAGTCTTTTAGTCAGATATTCCATGTATGAGGAGCAGAATAGACAAATGCCCTTTGACCCAGTTCTGTACAGGCATATGGCACAGAGGAATAAATGATCATTTGATCACAGACAATAAGAATCAACACTTATTAAACTAGATATAGGACTGATAGATACAGGACAATTACATTTAATTCATCTGGGTTTGCTCAGTTTTTTTTGCATATGGACCTCAAAGTAATGTTGATATATAATAGAGATAAACTGTAAAATTGTGTTCTCTTGATCTTAAGGATTTGGACATGCAGACAGATGTAATTATTCAGGTTTGCAATAGTACTGGTGTTTAAGACATTACTAAATATATGCACACATCAACAGGCCTGCTGACACACTGTAAACAATCACCAGATGCCATTATTAAAGGACTTTCCTTGGCTGTGTTGTACGCCAAATTAAGTATATAAATAAGCTGCAGAGGCTATTCAGTTTATCACTATACAAGACTCATTATATAAGCTTTGCCCCCCTTTACAAAAAGTCAGTAATAGTCATGACTCAATAATTCATCCTAGTCATAGCCTTAAAACAGCTAATTTATTAGATTTACAAAGGGGCAGCATGTTCTCTCAGCAACAAGTGTTTGAGGTGATCACTATTATGAGAGAACTCTGCTTTTCCAATTGTTTAGATTGAATGCAATCAATTTTATGCATCAATAACATCAATTTCACCGTGATGTGCTGCTATACCTGGTCAGGGCCTATAAAAGATTTAAGAGGCACAACAGATTACTCTGAAATATTTATTTTAACACCATACAAATCACACTATAAAGTGCAGAGAATACAGGGATTGCAGGATGACTGTTACAGGTATTGAAAATGTATTTTTAACCATCAAGTTCAATAAAGCCAAGACAACTGATCCATCATTGCTTAATCTTACTTGATCAAAGCCAAAACCACAGAAGAAGCTGTCAAACAGCATTTCCAACAAAACAGTTTTTTTTTTTTATGCCAATGTCCTTTTTTCCAAAGAAAACTTAAACTAGTATGGTCTAATATCTGAACATCAAACTGAATAACAGGGAACCCAACAGTCCACTACCAATATGCTGAAATACAGAAGGCACTTTAACCTGTAATAGATTCAAGTCACTTAAGGATTTGTAAAATCTGAACTCACACCATGCAAACATCTATGGATGAGACACAGCAGATATCCCACCCATTCTAGGATAGTGTTCACTCCACTTAAAGAAATCAAGCACTGCAAACCATCAACAGGAGAGCCATTACCATCACTCTTAATGCCATTTTAACAGCTAATTAGTTTAGTCTCAAGGAGACTATTATAAAGACTTACAGTCCCATAAAATTAAATCCAAGTCTTAAACATGCAATTAGTGCGATAAAGAAAATATCTATAAACAATAAACCCTTTAAAAGAACTTAAGTCAAATTTGAGGTACAAAGTCCAACTGTTTCAGTTACGGGTAGTGCATATTAAAACGCATTCAGCTCAACAGTTTCTCCATTTCTTCAAGATTTTCAGTGTCAAGTTTTGTGATTCTTCTGTCTGTGGGAGAAACAGAGGGGGGGAAATCCTGTTAGTTTCAGTTTACCTGCTGTTTTGTACATTAAATGGCAAACTAGACACAAGAACATACTGAAATGCATCTCAATTTGGGTAAGAAGATCCATGCTGTGTTGACCGTCCACCAGGTTCACAGCAAATCCCCTTTTTCCAAAGCGTCCTGTGCGGCCAATTCGATGCAGGTATGTTTCACTGTCAGCATTCCCAGCCATGTCCATTGGAAGGTCAAAGTTGATCACGATAGATACTTGTTCAACATCGATGCCTGTTATAATTACAAGCCCAAATATGTTTGAGGTATTGATCCTCCACATACAAATTATACATTTCATTATCAGATACAACTTAGGCTGTGATGTTACCATTAACTACATGCACAATAGGTAAACTATTACTTCTGCAATTTGCAGCAGTTATTCTGAAATTTTGCTAAAACTGTTAAGTGTGTGGAGATTTTATTTAGCCTTAATCTTTCTTACCTCTGGAGCACACATTTGTTGTGACCAGGACCTTTTCTTTGCCGTTCCTAAACCTTTCGATGACGGCAGCTCTCTGTTCCACAGTCATCTCCCCACTTAGCAGAGCCACCTGGTGGCCCTCTTTGGCCAGCTCTGCAGTCAACCAAGCAGCCATCTTGCGAGTCTAAAGAAAACTTAAGCTGAAAGGCTCATGCTATATTTAGAATATATGGAATATAAATGTAATAACGTGAATAATAGATATTAACTTCTTACAAAACAAAGTTAATGCATCAGACTTACATGGCAGAAAACCATTGCCTGTGCAATGGTAAGACATCCATAGAGATTACAGAGCGCAGTGAATTTGTCCTCCCTCTCTCTACAGACCACAAAGAATTGCTTGATGGTGTCTAGCGTCTCCTCTTCACGCTTCAGTCTGATGATAATGGGGTCAGGGACCACACGCTCTGCAAACTTCCACACCGACTCCTCAAAGGTTGCAGAGAACAGGAGCATCTGACAGTCCTTTGACAACATTCTTGATCCACATAAGGAAAGTGGAGGAAAAGAGTGAAAAATTATTGCTTGCATTTGTATCTTAAATACTATTGGTACAAAGTGCAACAGATACAAGTACAGAAAATTAAAAAGGAATCACTTTTTTTTAACATCTGCAAAATCTGATGTGTGTTTGTATTCATTTATTTTACCATTTTAGTTTAGGCCCGATGTCTTTTGTTTAGAAATGTGACCACAAATTTTAGATTTGCCAGTAGATTCCTTCCTTCCTAAGTATATGCTAAAAGTGTCTCACCTCCATTGCCAAAAGCTGATTCCAGACAACTCTTGCACAAGTATAAACATAATAACTTTAGGCTGTTATGCTGACCAAGCGAGCGAGCGTGAGAGAGATACTTTATTAATCCCAAGGGAAATTCAAGGAAATGGAGATGGAACAAGAAAGAAGGGCAAGTGTAAGACAAGCTACAGGTCAGGTTTGATTTGATCTTTTGTCAGAATGTGATTTTTGATTTCTAAAAGAGGCCTTTTAGTGAAAAGGCCAACAGTTTTGTTACAAGCCAAGAAAACAAATTAAATGCTTATTTTTATCTTTTTTTTTTTTAAACTGTGAAATACTAAAATTGAAGAAAAAGATATTACTCTAGTTATTAGACATCCAGCAGTAATAAAGGCATGTACATGTCCTAAGACCAAGAAAAATCACATGTATAAATAAATGAAATCCCCAATCTCAGTAAGAGATGCTGATTCATACTACACAATACAAATAAGTGGGGTAAAAGTTAAGTAGCACTTTTATAGTTCATTTATGATTTACTTTATGCTTGAGAACAAAAGTATCAAACCAGTTACAAAGCATCATATTTTTTGCATCAGGCTGAATTGCATTATGTTAAATCAAAATGAGTAGAATTAACCTACATTGCAATAATAGATGAATCACATGGGTAGTTTCCTCATAGGCATCTAATAAATAGTAGTGGAAAAAAGTTTTTGAACACCCTTAAAATTTTACATAATCTCAAACATTATCATGAAATATTTGCAAAAACATCTTTTTGTGTTTATGAAGGCGTGGCTGCATCAAACAGACAAACAAATTTATTTTTTGTTATTGTTAATAAGAAAAAAATAACAAAACTAAATTCTTGACAGTTTCAACATTTCATGTCCTGGATGTGTTTCATTATCTACTAAAACATCCAGTTTTGGCCTTGACAGAACAGCGCACATGCAGAAGGGAGCATGTGGGTTTGGAAAATGGAACAATACTTGATAGAGTTCAATGACTGAAGAGTTATTCTTAATGTAATATATTACAAATGCATGGGGTGTCCAAAAACTTTTTTCCACCACTGTAGTACACTGGATCACTAATATCACAATGTGTATCATTAAAATAGCCCACCTATGGATACGGATACTTTGGTCCTGATGACCCTGTGTCGCAATCATCACGTCAGCCTCATCCAGCACAAACACAGAAATCTTCTTGGGGTCGATTATCTTGAACTTGGCACACAAGTCCAGGACTGTGCCTGGCGTTCCAATGACAATCTGCTCCTGCAACTTTTTCCCTCGCTCCACTGAACAGATGAAGACAGTCAGAGAACTGTACAACAACACTGGTTATATCACAGTTTGCTGAAAAGTCACTTTACAGCAAATTACACCAAAGGTTATTATTTCATTAACATGATCACACTGTTCTTACATTTGTGTCCCCGAATGGCATATGCCAGTTTCACCTCAGGATAGAATTTCCCCATCTGCTCTATTACTTGACCAATTTGCAGAGCGAGCTCATATGTTGGAGAGATGCAAAGGCACTGAAAGAAATAGCTTGTTAAAACATCTCAGAATGTACAGCTGATGGTGGACAGGGATTCACTCTGCAGATTACATGCTGAACACACCTGAGTCCACTTATTGGCAGGGTTTACATGGCTGAGCATGGCCAGAGAAAAAGCTGCAGTTTTACCCGTGCCAGACTGTGACTGGGCAATCAGATTTTGAGGACTGAAACCAGAGAAAATTAAACACAACAGTAAGTCTACAACCTCCAAGATAACCTGACAGAACACATTAAAACAGGCTTTTAAATTTGAGCTATAACACAATGTGCCATTTGCGAAAATTAAATCTATATTTGTAAATGACCTGACCAATAAATCAATCGAGTCAATAAGTTAGTCAGTTAACTGACCAATTGTCCACATAACAGTGCTACCAGCCTAAGCTTGCCCCTTGTATTAAAATCTAATTGAAACAACTAAGCATCAGTATGTTTCACTTCTCTTTCAATTATACATAGGATATTCTTGGAAAACTTTAAGCTCATGATAGAAAAAGTATAAATACCTTTATTTAGGTTTTTATATGAGTTTTAGCATTATTTTGCAATACAGAAATCAAACAAGGATACCGTAAAGATCTAGAAACATTAAGAACAGCAGTGAAATCTGATAAACCACTGGCCTGGTTTTCCAAAAATGCATCTATGTATTTTTATTTCTTGTTAAGTTGGTATTTTAGCTCAGAGGCATAGGCGTAATGAGACACAAACCTCTTTCCAGACAATTTCATAAAAATATTTATGAAAGTCAAACTTAACGCCTAATCAAGTCTCTGAAGTCCACAGAACCACTAAAGAACAAAATGCCTGAAGCCACTTTCTGCACCAAAGATATGTGATCAGAAAGTGCTATTAATAAGCAAATATATCCAGCAAGAATGATTCAACTTCAGAAAATAACTTGGAAAAAGAAACTCACGGCTGAGCCAACATCATGGGCAAAGCATTCTCCTGGATCCTGGATGGTCTGTTGAAACCCATGTTGTACACTCCCCTCAGGAGTTCTGGTTTTCTACAGGGGAAAAAAAAAAAAGTCAAAATAACAGGTGTAATGTTATTTTTTAAGGCTTATCAAGTGTCAAAATGTGTTTGAGGTGACAATTAAAAACTCACAATCTCAACTCCTCAAATGTCTTTACAGAATACAGAGGAGAGGTGGGGTCCTTCTGCAGAACCTCCACCTGGTTCCTGTTCTTCACCAGAGTGTGTCGAATCAGTTTATTCAGTAGAGATTGTTCAGCCAGGTCAATCTTGCCGTTATCTCCTTCTGCTTTCCAGTCTGCATGGCCCAGTTTGTCCCCCTCTTCATCTCCACATGTTCTTTTTACATTTTCAGACCTCCTCGGTACGATGTTTCCTAAAGAAGTGAGGGGGAGAAATGACTAAAGACCACCAAATTCCACTGCATGTTAAAATATAACTGAAGTTAGCTGCTAATTCAATTAACATTTAGCAAAGTTCTTTACCATTTATATCTGCTCTCATGTTTCGTGGACCACCCAGTCGGCCCTTTTTCTTTGAGAAATCCAACTGGTCGGAGAAGATAAAGTTTGATTTAATATTAAAAGATAAGTTAGATGCATAAACAAAAAAAAAAAGTACGTGATTAAGTTAGTGTGCCATTTTGTACTGACAGCAGAGATGCTATGTAACAGGTTAAGCTAGCTTGCTAATGGACGACAGGCAAGTTGTTTTTTTTGTTTTTGTTTTTTTTTTTTATTACCTATCAGTCTTACCTGTGAGGGCACAGTTGTGGCTTCTTGAAATTCGACAGCAACCGCCCACGAGTCTTCTGACATCTTCGGGCCTTCAACTCGAACCTTCTTTCCAAACAAGCGACGGATATAGCAAAAAGTTTGAGTGATGTGCGTGAAAGTAAAGTGACGAAGCGCCGCTGACCTGACCTGAACCAACCGCAAACCGCTGGACCACACCACCGACGGTGCGTTCACAGCGTAGGACATATGGCAACTTCGGGGCCTGAGCCACATTGACAACGACAAAAACGAATATTTCTACGACTAGAAACACACACAAATATGTATTTTTTTTTTTTTTACAATGACAGCCCTATGAAAATAATAAAGCTATTTTTTTATTTAATTTGAGGTGAAAGTAGCAAGAATATAAATAAAAGTAAGGTCAAAGTTGCTTTATTATTTTCACCTCTATGTTCATATTATGTAACTTATTAAATGTTAGAATTTAAGTCTTACTGCTACTAAACCTAAGTAACACAAATAATCACAATGTATGTTTTGCAATAACGGAAAATTTTTTTGATTTGATTACAATTTACATTTTTACGAGGTTCTGTGAAGGCATCGCATTTGCCCAGCCGGTATTCAGAGGGAGCCATGTGACACACCCATCAGAGAGGACCTACAGAAACTACTAGCACCTATGATCAGGTATTTTACACAATAAACGCAATAAATAGGTTATATTCAGACATATTAAATACCTTATGTACCTTAGATTTCCTAAATCACGCTTATTATTAATTTTAATATGTGTCTTTATGCTCATTCATCTAAGGAGTGATAGAGTGATTTATTTTCTTCTTTTTGCCATATTATGAGATTATCAAAATAATTTATTAGTTGTCAGCTGTAGCGTTTGTATAAAGTAACTTTTAAATTGTTAGTGGATTTTCTATTTGTTATGCTCTCTTGCTGTGAAACTGAATGTGTGCTTGTATTAATGTGTGTGTGTGATAGTGTGTTAACGTGTTTGAGAGGCATGAGCAACAGATAGGCAGTGAGAGGGAAGAGGGGGGTGTACAGACAGAGTTTTATTGGCTGCAGGTTAATTCAATTTGGAGGCGGATGCTGAATTTCAGCCAACCCACCCACACCCATACACACACACATACACACACATCTACATTCTCTGGACTACCAAATGACTTTATAAACACATATTAATTGTCATGGTAACCTCACAAGAAAACAGATGGATCAAACCAAGTGATCACAACACACAGAGGCATCCAAACACCCACACTAGATTTGCAACATTAAGGGCTTTCCAGAGGAAAATGAAGAAATAGATAAAAACTAGACCGACAGGAAGAGAGAGATTATGTATGATAAGAGGAATACATGCACTCGTCCCTCACCTCCTACCCATCTGTTCCTCCAAGCTTTTATTTGTCTCACCTCCAGCCATTTACCCTGATCTTTAGCTATTAAAAAGGATACCTGAATGGTTCTTCTTGTCATCGGTTTCAGTGAGGGCTGATGTGAGTGGGTGGTGCCGATGCTTTGAATACGTAGGGGATGGGAAAGGGGATGTTTATTGGTAGAAGTGGACCCTGTGTCTCAGCCCCTCTTTATCTCCCTCTGTCTCTCTCTCTCAAACCCTCTAAATCCAGTAGCCTCAGGGAAGAAGAGGAGGAGGTGGAGAAGGAGAAGGAGGAGGAGGAGGAGAGAATAAATGAAACAGTATTTGTGACCACATGTTGCTGTGCTTGATTGAACTGATGCAGCGGCTGCTACCTACCATCCCTGTCTTTGCATTGTACATCTAACGATGTGGCTGCTGCATCTGTAGTTTCTGCCACCTGTGGCAGCACTCCTATTCCCTCTACGCCACAGACAGAGAGAGAACAAAAAAGGGGAGCTGAGAGAGGTCGGTGAGGAGGAGAATATCTTTCATGATAAGTGGACTTCTGACAGAGATCCTCGCTGTATACCCAGTTGACACAAATGAAAGGTAAGGTAATGAGTCAGATACTGTGATGAGATCAGATGCATTTTAATGCTGCAGTCTGCCTCTCTGTACTTCTTCTCATTGATTATGCATATATTATCCATCACTGTCATTTGTTTAAATAAAGAAGAGGTCAGCCAGATGGTGATTAAAACTGCCAGTGATGCACGTCGATCTGCAGATTCTCAGGCACTGTTTCAACAGGTGGTTACTACAACACTGCTCACAGTTTTGACAGTAATGAGTGCAGGGGAGTATGGCAGAGCTGATAAAAAATGTTCAGAGTTGATGGTTTGGTGGTCTTTTAGCTACCCCAGAGAGGGGAAGGATGATTCATGTGACAGAACCAATGAGGAAAGAGGCACCTGGGGACTGACACTTTAAACACTAATTACTATAAGATGAAAGAGCGTAAAGATGTGCTGGAGAAAACAGACACCTGCCAACAGCAGCTCCCGGAGAATTAGTTTTTTTAAAGCATGATGCTTACTTTAAAACTCTAATTTATTAACTTATATATGGAATGGTATTCTATATCTTATTTGAAATGATATATTGATGTTAGAGTTATCTCATAATGTGTAAATTGTTCCTGTAAATGTACCAACGGCTATATTCCTCTGTCTGCATCTCCAGCTGTGTTTGTCTGGACACATGATGGCACTGTTGAGACATAACAAAAACCTCTAATTGCATCTGTATGACCTTTTCCTCACCATAAATAACCATTTAGTGCCTAAAACCCTTCATGACTATTATAAAGACTGATCGAATTTGCAAGTGCATTAGTGATTCAGAGGTACTTATTGAACTTAATGGGAGTAAAGTTATCTTATCTTGTTTATAGAGACAGCTGAGCATCCTAGAAATTTATTTGAAATTAACATCGTTTTGTAGAGAGAAGTGAACTCCCGATGTTTTAATCTTAATCTCAATCTCAATCTCAATCTCACACTATTACAAGTGATGGCACACTTTGGAGCCTGGTCAGTCTGCAGGCAAGCAAGCAGAGCTGTCTCTATGGAAATTGCTTTCGTCATAACACTTCCTATCAAGCCCGTGCTGTGGAGCTGGTCGTGCAGCAGACACAGACCCTTGACAGCAATATAAGCAAGATTGCTGTTGGAGGAGGCTGCATTCACTCTTCAACACAGCTTGAAGTATCACATTTTTTTATGGTATTTCTAACTTGATTAGCAAAACTGCACTCTGCCATGAGCAATTGTATTTTATCCTTTTCAGCCTCAAATGGCACCAAACATTGGTAGTTCATGATTATGTTTTTCTCTCTTGGTGTATTGCAATGATATTCCCAACCTTATTTGGTTTATTGCTGTGATGTTTTCCTCTAAATTATAACAAAATGCTCAATGAAACTATGTCCTCTGTCATATCTTTGAGATTACTGAGGTTTAGATACTTACAGAACTCACTGAGCTGAATATACATCAATCTCATCTATCTTTATTGTCTACAATGAGACTTTATGTGTTTTATGTTTGAAAGGAGAAAAAAAAGAATGGTGCTTTTCTGCAGATGACTTTATATGCCGACATATTATTACTGTTTAATGATTTTTTTTTCTGGATCAATACACAAGAATCTTAAAGCAGCAGCATGCCTGGACTCATTAATAAGGAGACAAGGAGCGCTCTGCCCCTCAGTGTCTCGGACATCTCCTCCTGTGTCAGGGGCTATACCCTGGCCATGACGACTTCTATGACCTATGAAAACATTGAGGATCATGCAATTGAGGGTGAGGATGCACCAAGATGCTCGTGCTGGTTGATCTGATCTCCACCCGGTTAAATAACACCCTACTGATTACAACCATTTTGTTCCTTGTCTTGTCTTTTAGGAATCTTTATCTATCCTCTGGAGGAAAATTCCATTGTTGTAGGATTTGAAGCAATGATATCCACTCAGATAATAACACTGCAAATTAAAGACAAGACAAAAATTGAAGACTGTCATCTGGATTGCTACAACACATCAAATGGAACTCTACAGAATTGTAGCGGTAATCAAATATCACTTTTAACATCTAGAAAAGTTTAGTCATGCTGGGTTTTCCAAAATATTATATGGCTTGGGAGCAGCGCAAAGCCATTTCAGGCACCACCTAAGCTAATTTATTGTAAAATCAATGTGGAGAGGATCTAATAACTCAGTGTTTCTCAACCTTTTTTAAACAAATGCCCACTAACGGCATCAGGAGTCTCCTGCCCCCCCCATCCCCGGAAAAAATTTGCAACAGTGACAGACCTGTTTGCAGGTTATATAACTCTGTAGGTAAAGCTCTCCTCATCTCATCATTGGCCACCTGCCCCCCCCCAAACAAAAATATTTAGGATGGTGTGTGTGTGCGTGTGTGTGCGTGTGTGTGTGTGTGTGGGGGGGGGTGACGTTATTCTACAGATAAGGCGAAGGACCTGTTTGTGGAGGACGTGGCCCCCCTCACCTCATCATTGGCCACCTCGTGCCCTCCGAGAACAAATTTGTGATTTGGGGGGGGCTCTGTTATAGGTCAGACATAGACTTAACGGGGGGGGGTGGTTAGGTATAATATTGTAATGTACAACAATGACTAACGCCCCCCACTTGTGCCTGAGTGCCCCCTTCTCAGCTTTGTCATTCCAAATGCACCCCAAAGATATCCCAACCCCCCCTTGGGGGGGTACTACTCCCATTGAGAAACACAATAATAGCTGAAGCTGGTCCCCAACTGACTTTATCAGCAAATTTAGTTGTTTTTAAGCATTTTTAGATGGTCTTTATTATATTGCTAATCTAGTGTTTCCGCAAAGCTGTGCATGGGTGATGTATGATAATAATAATAGTTCCCATCCCGGCATCTTAGCCTTACACAAACTTTAAGAACACACTGAATCCCGGGAAACACTTAAGCACCTAAACACCTAAGAAAGCACATGGAAAAATCTGGCACGGGATTTATCTAGTCACAAATATTTCATAAATCCTTTAACATAATGCAGTCTTTTGTTACAGGACATATAGTGATGGATGAGGATTTGGAGAGGACAGTGCTAGTGGTTAACCTCGGGATCATCCCTCCTATGGAGACGGTCCATATTCTGGTTAGCACCTCCTCTGAGCTCTCCACCCTGCCCAATGGGGGCATCAGAGTCTCATCCCCACCTGTGTGTACGCCTCGGGTTCAGAGGTCCATCAACGAGGAGCAGGGACTGTCCCCAAACTTTTCCAGGGCGTAAGTCATGAAGACAATGACGTTAATACCACTGTGATGAATGTGGTGTCGTTTAATAACTGACATGTCGGTGACTAATGGATAATGTCTGTACCATTTTTATCTATGTTCACTCAGTATGGCTCCAATATGACTGTAGTTATGTTTCCATGTTTAGGCGGGACCGACATACCAGTGCCTCAAGTCCTCATGATCAAACTCCTAACTCCCCTCAGCCCATTTTAGCCTCAATGCTGGAGGAGGAGACCATCAACTCCATGGACTATGAGTTCAACTTCCAGATGGAAATAAGGGCTCCATATCTCCTTGCAGGTCAGAGAACTAATCAATACCAGTTGTACAGAGTAAAGAAAAGTGCTGGTATTGTTATAAGCCTTGGTAAGTTTATTTACAGTATATAGTACTGTTAAAAACATAACACATCCTTGTCCAAAGTACTGAATAAGTTTCATTCAGCTAAGACACAGTCCAAGTAACATAATTCAAACACATTAAACCCAATTAATATTAGTATTTGTAAGACATGAGCACTAGAACAAAATTCTATTCTATTCTATTCTATTCTATTCTTTTTCTGTGCTACTGAGGTGATACAGATTTGAACACTTTGTTCTGAGTCAGGCTTCCTTTTTCTGTTCAGTTCAGTCATAAGTGCATAAATATTCATAATTTGAGAAATTGAGTACATTTAGTTTTACTGTTTTAGTGTTTCATTTGTTACCTGGAAAGACTTTATTTGTGGAAGCTGAAAAACTAGGGATGAATGAATGTATGATATTAAATATGATTTAAAAAAAAACATTGTTTATTAAAGGTCCTATATTGTGTGAGGCCAGTTTGTTCTTGTTCAGTTTGCTGTTGACAGTTGGGGAAAATTAAGTTGTTTTTACCTGTAATTCTGTTTGGTTTTGGTTTACATTGTAATATTCATTTCAGTTTCATTTCATTATTGTTTTTATTTTAATTAACAAAACTATTTGTCATTGCTAGTTTTATTTTTTGTTGACTACAGTATTATTAGTAAAATTAGTAAAATTTACAAAAAAGAGAAATAGGAACAATATAGACACAAAGCCATAAAAGCCTTCTCTAAGAAAAGCTCCCCTAAGTAAGAAATTTCACTCAACACAACTTAAACACAGGGGAATTACTGCCTGGTTGGATTGATCCCCCTGAGTTTGCAAGTACAGGAAAAGGTACCAGTTGGAGAGCTGGCTCATGCAAAGCCTTAAAAGTTATCACTGAGACTTTAAATTAGATTTTAAAACCAAACCAACTAAAAGTGGATTTGATCAGTTTAAGAGTCTTACCGTAACCATCTGTACAGACTGAAGATAATCAAGACCATATAAAACTGAATTACAGTGATCTAAAGGGAAGAATTAAAGCTATAGGATAATAACTCCTTTGATGATATGTTTTAAGTCTTGTTAAATAAATAATTATTAAAAAAAAACAAAAACTGTTTTGAGCTAACTGGAGATGATAATCCTGGGACACTGATGCATCAAACAGAACATCTCAGGTCCTGAGGCTTGACTGAAAAGAGGACCTTAAAGAATAATGACCCTGTGCGGTACTTGTTGTTTTGTTATTTCTGGAGATGGAGCCACTTGTTTTTTGATCTGTGTAGGTGTGGAGAGCCCGTCTCATGCCATCCGAGCTGATGCGGATCCTCTGGCCCGCTCCGCCACCAGCATCGTCGTCACCCTGGCTGACAAGTACACTTATGACTGTCCTGTCACCATCCTCATCTACCCCAGTGGTAGGTCCACAGCCTCCACATTCACCATCTGCATGCCTCTCTAATTAGTCTTTCCTCCCTCTCATTCTCAAGTTCAATATTTTGAAACTGTTTGCATCAGCTCTGCCACATTTTTCACACTATATTTTTTGTGTTAAGTGTTTAATCAGATCAGTGACAAGGTGATTCACTGCCTGGCTTTGTGAGCCTGAATGCCTCCTTGATAAAAGTCCTCTTATTAATATTTGACATTCCTGTGGAGTCTGACTGTGTGGGTGTGCAGTGTCAGGTCTTTTCTTTCCTGTGCTCTATTCTCTATGCCTTAACGCTGTCTTGACCTACAGTGTGTGTGGGACTGTTGTCTCCCAGAGGCAGGAATGAGCCCCAGCCTCTATGATCCAATAGGCCTCTTATGAAGGCTTTGTTCACAAACAGACCTGCGGCCAGAGCTGCGCAATTTAGTCGAGGTCAGGCTGCTGCAGTTTCAATCACAACATGGATGCTCAGCTGTAGCAGAGTAAACAGGCAAACTGAGCCGCTTGACTGGTTTAGATGCCTTATAGACATACTTTACATTGAGAAGCAACAAAGAAAATAAAGAAAGGCTGTTTATATTTGCTGACAATCTACTATGCAGTAAAATATAAATAATCAAAATCAAATCAAGTTTATTTATAGTGTCACATCATAACAAAAGTTATCTCATGACACTTTACATTTAGAGCTGGTCTAGAAAGAGATGGGGGGGGTACATGGATGCACAACAAACTGCACTACAACTGTCAAAGAAAACAACTGGTGCTAATATAATTACCAACTGAAATACAAGTATTAACAGTGGATATACACTACTACTATAGCTGTTAGTACAAGTAATACAAACCACTACCATCTGTGTGATTATGTAACAAGTGTTTCCAGGTACAACAAACCCCGCCTCTCGCACATATTGTAGCTTATTATGGCATCAATCCAGATGATGTTATCATGTCTATGCATGTGCTGATGTCAGCATATCAATTGCCTCTATGTATGTGCCAAGTTTGAAGTAAATTGAAACAAAATTTATGTTTTTATAGACGTGAACTTTAACCCATTATAAGTAAATGGGAGAAAAAAAAAATTTAAAAATTCATAAAAAATTTGAACTTTGACGTATGATTTCCAAAATGTAATCACATCTATTTTGGGTCACTTGCAATCTATAAACCCAATTTGGTATGAATTCAACTGATTGTTTTTCTGCTACAGACATTTGAAATTTCACCCATTATAAGTAAATGGGGAAAAAAAAAGAATAAAAAAAATAATAAAAAAATGTGAACTTTGACCTACTTTTCCAAAATGTAATGACATCTATTCTGGGTCACTGAAAATCTATGAACCAAATTTGGTATGAATTCAACCAATAGTTTTGCTGCTAGAGTGTTAAACAAAGAATAACCCCTTACCTCCCCTTCGGGGGGCGGGGTAATAAACACGATCACAACTAGCCTATATAGATAAATGAAATCCTCAGGTGATGTTCAGTCCTCTGAGCTCATTTGTTTTCCTGAAACCCAGATGTGATACGATACATTTTCATATCAGTATGAGGATTATTCTGCCCTACACATTACGCATTCCTCCCGATTGCTGTTTCCCAGTATCTGTGATCGGTATTATCCATCTTCTGTATGAGATAGATATGATATTTGTAATAATGACTGTCCCAACTGATGGTGTCGCTTCAGAGCCTCATCTGCCACATGTGCTCATTGAGAATGGAGACATGACACAGGAGGAGTACGATGAGTACCTTCACGGCCGCAGCGATTTCATCAAGGCCACCAAGAAGGACTCCAGCAATGAGAGGAAAGTGAGTGTGACACTGACACCAGCATCACACTGACAACAATATTGTACCAGTGGGGCCCTAAAGACACAATGCACAAGAGAGTGAATACTACCGTGCAATAAACTGACAATATGAAGCTGCAGTTTGTGTTTCATTATCCTGTCTTGTCTTACAAGACATGTGTGAATGAGATAATACATTACTGTCCAGTGGTACACATTACAAAAAGAAGATAAACATAAGTTTCATGTAGCTCCTGTTGGGTAGAGTTATAATGCAATTGTTCAGTGTTACAGTTTTTGTTCATGTATTCTGCTATAACACACAACCATTATTTTTCAGCTGTTATTAAATGTGCTTTTATCAGAGAAGCATTGTTACTTTTCATCCTACACTGGTCCAGCCACTATTTATTTATGAGAAACATATGTGACCATTCAACCCTCAGCTATGATTAGGTTGTTAAGTGACCAGCGGACCTAAACAGGGGAAAGAGAGCACTTAGCCATAAAAATGGGTTTCTATGGAAACACTCCAAAGGCTCACCTCATTCTGCCTGGAATTTCCTGCACATCTGAGATAATTGATGCTCTCTGTCTATCGACCTGACCTATTGTGTCTTTTTTTGTCTCTATTCTTTAGGTGTTTAATTAAATCTTGAACAAATTTACAACAAGCCTAGTTGTCTCATGGCATCTAAACCAATTTAAAGTCATTATTGTGCATTTTGATTGGTCTGTCCTCACAGGTAGATGTCATTCACAAGCGACTCCATAAGGATATCCTTCATAATCCTGTGGTCATGTTGAATTTCTGTCCTGATCTCAAGCCTATCAGTTCAGATCTGAGGAAGGTGCACGGCGAGTTCATCTTCCTCATTGACCGCAGTGGCAGCATGAGCGGGGTCAATATCAACCGTGTGAAGGTATTTAATCTCTGGCTGTTATTTTTGGTTTTCTTAAAAGATGCAGATTTATTCAGAAATTATTGCACATGTTGATAAACTATAAATTATAATGTCTTACACCCTATCACATTTTGAAATTGGGTATCACTTCATTTATTTTTGTTAAGAAAATGCTTCAAAAGAAGCACAATGAAACTAGTCTTTCACAACTGGAAAATTACTTTTTCGACACTCATAACAGTAATGAAAGGATCTTTGGAAGTAATTAACATGCTTAATCAACTGTGTGAACTGCATCTATTCATATCAGTCACTATTTACCAAACATCTCCTTGTGTGTCCTAAAGACAATATTTTTTAAAAATAAGATTGTACATTAATTGGTTGTATTTATCTGTCTGGCTGCTGTTCGCTTGCTCTACTTTCTGCTGACTGATGTTCATTTATGACTCAGATTTAGTCTTTTGTTAAATGTGTTTGATGCAACAGATTCTGGGCTTAAAGCCAATGTGAGTCTGATGCAGATGGGATGACATTTTAGCACAAATCTTCCAAAGAAGCCCCACAGAATTCCTCAAAATCATCAATGGTATATTACATATCATCTCAGTCTATTGTAATGTAGACTGGGTGGTGGTGTGTTACTAGACTTAAAAAGGCAAAGATAGGTATTCCAGGAAGTGCCTCTTTACTGGTGAAGATGCAGTGTTGATTGAAATCATATGTTACAGTACAGATTTCCGCACCTTGAGAAAATCTGCTTTACACTGATAACAGCTATGTAACCGCTGTTCTACCCTTCAACCAGACATCAGTGGACGTAGCCATGTTGCAGAGGAAAAAGCAAAATAGCTTAACTAGACATTAAACACCTAATGAGCAGGAGAGTTTTTTTTTAACATGTAGCCTTTTTCACTTAATTTTTTTGCTCTGTCGCCATGAAAGTAATCTGCTAATTGTCTTTTTCTCAGGACGCCATGGTAGTTATTCTAAAGAGCCTTGTTCCAGGCTGCCTGTTCAACATCATAGGCTTTGGCTCTACATTCAAGTCACTCTTCACAACCAGCCAGAACTACGAGGAGGTATAGCTGCTGCATACAGATACAAAAAACTCTTTTTGTTCTGGTAATTGGTCATTGTTTGTTGTCTTTGTGCATATGTAAAAAAAAAAATAAAATAAAAAAACAACAACCTTATGCCCACAATCTAGGATGCTCTGGCCTTAGCTTGCGAGTACATCCGAAAGATCAGAGCTGACATGGGGGGAACCAACATCCTGGCACCGCTCAACTGGATCCTGAGGCAGCCCATGTTCAGCAGTCACCCACGCCTGCTTTTCTTGCTCACTGATGGGGCTGTCAGCAACACAGGCAAGGTTATCGAGCTGGTCCGCAGCCACGCACGCTATATCAGGCAAGTATTGCTTTGAATGGACTCAAGCTGATAAGTGAGTCTAAGCCTGAACCTGCACTGTAGGATAAAGGGAAAAAAAGAGATCAATATGAAGCAACATTGTTATTGGCATTGTCATTGACTTTTTGTGAGCTGTTATAGCCTCAAAACACATTAACAAAGTGACCTGTTTGAGAGGGAATTTTATTATCTGCAAGCATTGTTATTCATACTGCACATTGACATAGATATTTGTCTGAGTTAGCTGTTATGTTTGAGTGCATGCTTATTATTAGACTCCACTGTAGATAGAGCTAAATGTTTATCATGTTAAACTGGTGATAATATATACATTTCCTCAAAGCTTATTTGGGTGCTTCTATGAAACTGGTCCTAAAAACAGGACACAGGGGCTAAAAATTCAAATCAGATGTAGACTAATGTTATGAAGCAAGTTTGGAAGCACTTCGGGTCTATTTTAAAAATGAATATTTGCTCATTTAAAAGAGAAACTATTTTTCAGACAAAACACATTTTTATATTTTTATATTATTTTTTTATACATAAATCCACATGTAACATGGTCAAAAGGACATGAATTACTATTTTTTTTAAATATCTTTTTATTCTCCCACAGGTACATTTTGGGAATTTAACTAATTATGCAAGGCAGAGTGTTTCACAAAAATGACCGCTGTTGCAAAATCACTCATAATTCATTTCTGTTTAAATGGGCAGGTTCCGCGTGTAACGCGAGTGGATACGATGGGTTACACAAGAAGCCTGGAATGAGACTGAGATTCATGAAAAACCCACGTCTGGATTAGAAAAACCACTAGGATTGACAAATTTACAGACACAGAAAAAAAATTTAGACCATCAAATGTCATCAAAAACAGTGGTTTTTGTTTTGTTTTTGTTTGTTTGTTTGTCAGCAACTTTATGCAAAAACTACTAGATCAATTTCCATGAAATTTTCAGGAAAGGTGCGAGGTGGTCCAGAATAGATCCCATTAAATTTTGGTGAATGTAGG
>JAPQRP010000028.1:9364245-9387510 GCA_037367295.1 Apogon hyalosoma
GAAACACCATCATCTTCTACAACATTGATTCACCAGTAAAACCCATGGAGTTGAATCAATGACAGTGGATGGAGACATGGTTTATGTTCAGTTAATGAGATATTTTACTGAAAAAGTAGCTTTTTTTCCTCGGTTTTCTCGGTTTTTGATATACAACATTCAACTTTAATTTGAGCTTTTATGGATATCAATTATAATCTGTAAATTGAATATAGGAATATACATGATTTTCACTTAAGAATTCAAAATACTGAGCATAATAGTAAAATAAATGGTGATAAATCACTTAAGAAAAGTTAAAAATAAAGAAAAAATCATTAGGGAACTGCCACAAAAGTAGCACTGGGTCTTTAAGGGTTAAAATGACTTTGCCTCAATCAAATACTCAATTTCTGGTTAAGGTTTTTGTGTTTCCTGAAAAATCTGAATTAAAAAAAAGACAAGTGATTATTTTAGGAAGATGACGATATATAAATCTGCTTTGACACATAATTCAATCAATAAATAAACAGTCTTTGATTTCAAGCTTCAGTCCAGTGGATTAATTCAGTCTGAGGATTCAATCTCTTAACCCATAAAGACCCAAACATCAACTGGTGCCCAAAACTATCTACTGATGTAAACTGTTTTATACCTGTTCCTCTGTTAATTCAATCAATGCATGTAAATAATTGGTGTAAAATACAGTTTGTCATCTTTTCATGGTCATCAGATATGAACCATTTGGATGTTCAGAGGCTCTGTAGTGAACATGGAAACACTGCTATCTTCTACAGCTTTGATTCACCAGAAAAACCCATGGAGTTTGATCAGTGACAGTGGATGGAGACACTTGATTTATGTGCAGTTATTTATATCTTGCTGAAAGTCACTTTTTCTTTAGTTTTCTCTGTTTCTGATATAATAACAATAATTAAATATAGGAAAATACATGATTTTCACTGAGACAAAGTCAAAATACAGAGGATAATAGTATAATAAATGGTGATAAATCACTTGAGAAAGGGTCGATACAGAGAAATATTCGTTTGAGAACTGCCACCAAAGTAACACTAGGTCTTTTTGGGTTAAACGCATAACTGAAATTACTCACATCCGAAGGGAGGATTGTTTGTCTATTCTAAACTGAAAGGCAAGACAAAAAATGTCCACAAGATAAATGGTTGAGAAACCTGAGCAGCAGTGTTGACAAGAACAGCTAAATGTCCATTCAAGCAGGTTAAACACACAGAGCACTGCTGCAGTAGATGAGAACATCTGAATATCAAACATTCAAGGGTAATATATTCTAGAGATAGAAATATGGGATTTATTTTTAGTTGCATTGTTATTGAATTCTATTTTTTCTTACATTAATAACATAGCTTAAAACAAATTTGACTTGTTTTCTGCTTTGTAAATAAAAGCAGAAGCAGTAGTAGCAGTAATCGTCTTATCTATCAGTGAAGTACTTAGGGATTTTTTTCTTTTAAGTACCAGTTCAAAGTTTAAATGGAATGTACTCGATGGGAGATTGAGTGAAAGTCCCTTTGAGACGCTACTTTTAACCATATAACGCCAAACTTATCATATTTGATACATGAATTTTGAAGCCCTCTACATGATCAGTGTGATTTTTTTTTTTTCTTGAAAATCCTGATGTATACAATTAGATACATGCAATACATGGATAATCCACCAGGGGGGAGGGATTTATTCACCAGAGGCCTTTTCAGTGATACTATGAGACTGTCATTAATGAGGAAGGAGTCAGAACTTTGCCAGTCTTACAAAGGAATTACCAATTAGTTGGACATGTTTGTGTTATATTGTTTTTGTTCAAAAATAATATTTGAGCATTGAGACCCGATGTATCAAATATGATACAAAATTGAAACTCATACATGGAAATTGATATTTGAAAAACTTTTTTTTTTTTGGTTGTTCAGAAGGACCAATAAAGGCTCCATTTTCAAAGAGCTGGAATTTTTTGTCGATGATTTAATAGTTCAGGCTTTACAAGGTTAAAGTGCCTCTGTTAACACTCACAGACATGGAATGCTGTTACACTTTTGACACTGTTAACTGTAATAATTTGTTGAAGCAGGTTTATTATATCATGTAGGTGTTCTGACATCTTGTCTGCATGAAAGGCCGACCTTCTGATAAATATTGTTGGTGATTATTAATTTACATACCCACTCGCAGTCTTTCTCTGCCATCTATAAAAGAGGAAACAGCGTATACGGTTTTTATCTGTACCCCACTGTGCTTCACCCATGTACGATCATGAAAAAAACGTCTTCTTCTGTGATTCAGATGGATACGGGCACCAGTTATGTCAGGCGGAAACACCACAGGAGTGCCAAATGTCAGAGCTGGGTGCCATCAACCAACACAAAGGTGACTGCAAGGCTGTGGTGTCTGGACTGCTGTGTGGGAAATCAGTGAAGTGGGAGGTGGTGTTTGATATCAAGCCCTACCTGAGTGGACGGGAACGCGAGGAGAAGGTTCACGAGGAGCTGTGGAACGAGACCTTCCATCACCTGGCCGGACGGTCTATTATAAATGACTTTGAGCACATGGGGGATATGGAGTGTGAGATTGAGCATGGTGAGCACTGATGAGGCTGTATTGAAAAAATTACTATTGAAACAGGTGCTTCTATGAAACTGGCCCTAAAAACAGGACATGGGGCTAAAAATTCAAACCAGATGCAGACTAATGTTGTGAAGCAAGTTTGGAAGCACTTTGAGTCTATTTTAAAAATAAATATTTACTGAGACAAAAGAGAAACAATTTTCCAGATAAAACACATTTTTATATATTTTTTTTACATTATATTTAATACAAAAATCTGCTTGTAATACGGTCAAAAGGACATGAAAATTTGGCACTGCTATTTTTTTTTTTAAATATCTTTTTATTCTCTCACAGGTACATTTTGGGAATTGAAGTAAATTTGCAAGGCAGAGTGTTTCACAAAAAAATGACCGCTGTGGCAAAATGATTCGCGATTTATATACGTTTAACTGGGCAGGTTCTGCATGTAAAGTGGACACGATGGGTTACACACAAAACATGGAATGAGACTGCCAATTCATGAAAAACCCACATGCCTGGATTAGAAAAACCACTAGGATCGACAAATTTAACAGTGTCTTTATTTATAGCAGTATATAAGACCATTTGAAGCCATGTGGTCCAGATTAAATGCACTGACACTTTGGTAGTTTTTCATTTCCCAATTTTGGTCACATTTTTGGCCCCAATATTTTATTAAAAATTCATTAATTTTGGGATGGCTCAGAGCAAGAGTATAATTTTTTTTTTCATTTATCTGAGGTCATCATTCGGTACATCCTGGGGGGAGGGTCTGTCTAAATTTCTCTTTTATTATTGGGTCTAAAAAGTGCCCGGTACCAAAATGTATCCAGTTTCGTAGAGGCATCCAAATCACGTATGACTACATTACATTCGATATTATGTGTGTGCCTGATGTAATATTTTGTCATTCTATGTTGTGTAATAAATGTATAATTCACAGGTTCTGGGAGGAGGTACCAGATATATGCTGTTCACACAAGCAAAGCCTGCAATATACTTAGCAAATACACAGCGTTTGTCCCTATCGACCTGGACACTAATGAGTATTTGCACACATGTATTGAATACATCAACCCTGGTAAGTCATACAGATTTAATGTGAAGAAGTCCTGTTAGCTGACAAGAGCAAAGCAGTAGTCAATGTACTCTAAAGAATATGCAGTAAGACTACAGGTCAGACTGAAAACGTTGTGATGTACTTACAGTGTGTTCTAAATTGTCTCTAGGTGAAGGACTGAAGAGAGGCTCCCACTCCAGCTCTCGGTCAGGGAGCAGGAAGAACCGAGGCTACTCCATCGGACTGGGTCGCTCTCAGTCTGGTGGTATGTCTGAGGACGCTGAAGATGGGCTGCCACCCAACAGTAAGCTGAATTTTACACGTTTATTTCACTTCACTTTGATCTAAAATATCCCCACAGCTAAAAGAAGTTCAAACTAATAGGTGTGAAATGCAGCAGAAAGAGTAAATAAAGCGGTATAAATGTAGAGAGAGATTTTCTTGAAAACCCCAGTACAATGTAGAAGGAATATGGTGCAGGGGTAAAAATAGGCAAGGTTTCATAAGGATGACTTTTCGGCTTTTAAAAGGCACTGATATGTATATATTTACATGTATTTACATGTTTTCTTGATTTGAAAACGTCACCAGCAGCGTCAGTGATACAACCAATATTTAGAAACCTGCCTGTTTTATATTAAAGATATTCCCACTTCCACAAAAGGGCACAATATTTTAATTTGGTTTCCAGCGGTGGCATAGCAACAGCAGGAGCTAAGACTAGCAACATGCACACGCATCTGCTTTGCACTTTAGAAAAAGAAGCGTGGGCAAAGATTTATTGATGTTCTCAACTCTATGTGTTTTTAATTAGAGGAAAATAATGGTAGGTTTTGATGCTAGATTTAAGCGTTTGTTATGTGAAAAGGGCAATTTACATTTTCAGTCTTATAAGTCTTTCCAATTTTTGTCATAGCTGGAGAGGATGGAGCGTCTCCGTGCAGCACCCCCTCCTCCAGCTGGGAACGATGTAGCTTCGCAGAGGGTAAATGCAACACAGGCAGTCAGTGGATTTACACCGGCTCATGTTTTTCCCCCAGAGAGACCTTCAACATAAATTGTGTTGCGGTTTGTTGTCATTTCCTGGGCAACACCCTTTTATTGTTTCGAATGTGAAATGTGAGATTACTGACATTTTAGTCTCTCTTGTTGAAATGCTGAATTTTATGGCGTTTACTGACAAATTCTATCCATTAAAAATGTAAAGAAAAAAAACAAAAACTGAACGCCAAATCAAATATGTACGGACAAATATTTCACCCGAAGACGAGAGATGACCATGTCGATGCATGTTCTCTCCTCTTAATGGTGCATTTCAGCAAGTTTTTTTTTTTTTTTTTACTTCCTTATTATGTAAGACTTATGTGAAGAACCAAACAGCAAATTGCCTGAAAATGTCACTGCCTGGCTCCGTACCTCCCTCCTTCATCTAACTTTCTATGTTTGCATGTGTCTAAGTCTCCCAAAGGAGTCCGTCTGTGACCTCTGACCAATCGCAGAAATCGGTGGAGAGCCTTTTCTCTGCCAGGTGGGTGATGGAAAACTGGCTGGCAACAAAAATCTGCTGCTGTAGCCGAGACAAAGAAAACATATGCACTTCAGCATATCTTATTTTCGCCTTACTCTACGTTATTATTATTATCTCAAGCACAAGTTAAATCGAGTAGCATTTCTGTCTATAAAAACCTTAGCGTGCAGGATTTCTATAGATGGTCCTTGACAGAGACTAATACTGTTATTTACATCTGCCACCTTCCATCTTCTGCTTAGACTGGCCCTCAGCAGGACTCGTCTCCTGACTCGAGCTGCCAAAGGCTTCATGTGTCGATCACACAGCAAGTCTGGCGATTCAATCGGAGAAAGTGACAACGAGAACAAAGACTACATTCCTCTGGTGGGTAGCAGATCTATACGAGTGCACCTGAAGTGGTGTGAATAGTCAAACTCACACTGAACGTGCTCTGCTGTCAACCTGTTTCTTATTAATGGACCCAAACTTGAAGTGACTGTGGAAACCTGGAGAGAGGAATTTGTCACAATCTATTGAGTCTGCAAGAGCGGAGGTGAACAATGAGCGGCAGCAGTTCTCAGCTGTTGTTAATAGTTCTAAATAGACCAGAGAGCTCAGGTGTGGGTCATGTTTACATGTTTTAGCCAGCCCTTGAATCAATACCACTAGCTTTCATTGCATTATCACATCTCTTCCCTTGCAAAGAGAACAAACTAATACAATAAAATGTTAACAATACAATAAAAAATGTACGATAGGTCAAATGAGGAGGTAATATACCGCATATAGATATGTAAGGATATTCACTGTGACTGGCTTACGATCAGTGTGGGTAGAATGTCATTTACGCTCTGAATATATGAATAATATGAATTTTATTTGCCTTTAAAACAAAAAAAAAACATATTAACAATTTACCCTTTCATTTTAAAAGAGCATATGCATTTCAGCCTAAACGGATGACTGGAGCAGTCAGCGTTGAACAGTTGTGTCACAGCGTGTTGTCAAATAATGTGTCCCCAAACTTTCAGTCAAAAAGGTCATTTTCGTTTTTGTCTTGCAGAATGGGAATTTGTAAGCTAAAATGATATTTTGGGGTGTCATGACAAACACCCTACAGTTGTAATTAAAAGTATAATATGTAAAATCTCTGCATTGAAATATCAAAGTATCACCAGGCCTATATTTTATCAGAGGTGTCAAGTAACAAAGTATTTGTACTTTCTGTTTTGGTTATCTATATTTTACTGGTGTAATTATTTTTCAGCCGACTTTTTACTTCTACTCATTACATTTTCACACAATTATCTGTACTTTCTGCTCCTCACGTTTTAAAAATAGCCTCCTTCTTCCTATTTCATTCCGGCTTGTCATCATTTAAATAAAAAAAAAAAAAAACCTATCCAGATAAATCGCGCCATCCGGATAGAGTGAATTTCTGGTTGGATGAGAAGTATAAACATATACCATTCTAACACCCAATTGGTTTGTACGCGATCCATTGCACCTGACTTTTTGCACCATTCCAATACTTATATTCAACTAGTCTTCATATCTTCTGCTCCATGAAACACGTTAATGCTCAGTAGTGCACATATATGGTTCTTTAATACATTTGCATTGGACTAAAATGTATTAATTTCAATGGGTATATATGCGGCTGAAACGGGTGGCCTAGTGCATCCCAAATGTTTCAGCAGTAACATTTTAATATAACATTATAGTCATTAAGGCCTTTAGAAAAATGTTTTTTGGGGAGGTGGGGTTGTGCACTATAGGCCCCTGTGGCACAGCCTAAACTTTTGATCTAATGGCATTTTTTCCCCTTACATTTACTTTTATACTTTAAGTAGTTTTGAAACCAGTACTTTTACACTTTTACTGGTGTAAAAAGCACGAAACGATACTTCAACTTCTGTAGAAGTAATTTTAAACCCTAGTATCTATACTTCTACCTTAGTAATGAATGGGAATACTTTGGACACCTCTGGATTTTATCATGCGTTGACTTACAGACTTACATTAAATACTTCAAGTTTTCAGAGTCAACATGTAATAACCATTATTTGGTCACGTGAATTGTATTAATTCCATTTTCATAAAAATACATTCAATTTTGCATACAGTTATTTTATTAGAGAGAAATCACTGAAATGTAATTACATTTCACTGAAGGTAAAGTGAATATAATACATGGCATTATATGTACATATAACTTCAGATTATCCGATTTTCATTAGCACTAGTGGGGAAATAACTCCCATGATGCCATGCTACTTCATCATCCGCTACTTTTATTACTCTTTTTATTAAGATGCCCCTAACAGGGAACATTACGTCCTTTGTATTTAAATACTGTGAACTATTTGGATAATAATATCTAGATGTGTTGTTCAACTCTTTCCACAGGTGTTGTTGCAGTTGGCTAGTGGTGCATTTCCCCTGGACACGGCTCTGTGTGATGCCATCAATGTCCCCATGGACAAGTTAAAGTGGACGTCCCCTTTCTTCAGCCACCGCACCAGCCTGGGTCACCTGTCTCACTCGAGCAGTCGCCGTGCGGACAGTGCCGATGACGAACGCAGATCACCGTGTGAGGCAGATTTATACCAACAGTCAGCAGAGCACAGCAGTGGCAGCCCCTCTCATCTGTCCAAGGGCACCTGGGTGGATGTTGGTCCTTCTTCCCAGGCTAGCCCTTCCACCGGTGCCGAGCTCCCTCTGTCCCCTCTCTCTCAGGGAGACAGTGGGCACGGCTCTGCCTTGGAAACAGCGTCATCCAATAGCGCGCAAAAGAGGATGCTAGATCCAGAGAGCATGGTGTGGGCTACGGCCGTGGCTCTCGCCTGGCTGGAGCACAGCTCTGCCAGTTATTTCATAGAGTGGGAAATGGTTGCCGCCAAGGCCAGCATGTGGTTGGGTGCCCAGGACATCCCAGAAGGAAAGGACTTAGCCTCTGTCAAAGCTGCTGCCAACCAGCTCTTCATCATCCTCAGACACTGGGATGAAAACCTGCAACTTAACATGCTCTGTTACAACCCCAACAGTGTCTGAGACGTCACACATCACTACAAGTACTTAATCCCATATGATACTATGCTAACTAAGGCTGTACTCTTCTCTGTTCAGCTGTTTGTCCTCTGGAGTCTGACTTTGCTGTTGCAGTTGTGAAAAGTGTATACTCTCTTCTTTTTGTGTGTTACTCCTCCAAACATATCACAGGCTGTTCAGAGGCACTATGTGCAAGCTGTTACCTCACTGGTGCCATATACTGTAGCTGGATCCCTGTTAGCAAGGGGTCTAATCAGAATGTATGAAGGGATGAACACATCAAATTAGTAGCATCCTGGAACATTGACCATGACCATCTGAAAAAAAGCTCTTATTGTCATCATATTGATGTTATGGGGAGACTGCTGCAAAACATTTTGTTTCAATGACACATACACACATATTGTTTTTATAAGTGCTGTCTTTTCAGCATATCTAAATTGACTTGCATTGTGGAAAAAAACAACAAAAACATCACCTGGCTCTTTTTTATGCTTGTTATCATAACAGTGTTATTATTAATATTAGCCATTTTTGCAGTTTGAGATCATAGCAGATACAGAAAAATATGCAAAATGCTAAAATGTGTGTTATGATTTGTTAAAAAAAACAAAACAATAAAAGTGTGGCTTAGGTGGGAATCTATGAATGCGTATCCCACCGGCATGGAATTACCGTTTATTACTTAATGATACATGCAGTTTCTAGTTTTTCACTCAGCACATGTATTTGTCTTTGAGTCTCCAGGTTTCAGTCATGCATTAGGGTTTCAGAGAGTCTAACAGACCCGAGGGCAGCGATCAGCAGTTTCTGCTCTGTATATCAGATCAAAGACCTCCGCTAGTTCTGTCATGATCACAGCTCATTTACCGCAAGTGCCTAACTAAGGTTTCAAGTCGGCAGAAAATGTAGCTGTGTTTCAGATGTACTCAACGTGGGTAATGCCAGTTTTTTGTTTTTTTTTTCTTTCTCTCGCTTTAAACGTCTCTTTATTTCTTTGTGGCAGATTAAAGCATCTTTCACTATTGATTTTTTTTCCACTTTATTGTCCCATTTCAGTGTTGCTTTACTCAGGTATTTATTCCTTTTTTCACTCAGGCTGTGTTTCATAAATCCTCCTGCATGAACATGAAGTGTTGTGGTGTTAAATGACCGGATTGCCACAGTGGAACCAGTGGTGCAGTATTTTACTCTGAATTTAGACACAGTAGTTATTATATAGTACTATTTTTGTGGTGTATTTGCTGTAGTGAGTGCAGCTGTTATTGTAATGACTTGTATTTTTTATGTACTAGGTCCTTTGTATAGTGCAGTATCTTTCAACTTGCGGTGTGCCTTTATAAATGATTGTTGACTGTTTGAGGCTGTTGAAAGCTTCTGTAGTGTCTTTATAACTGTCATTGTTATGACCAGCTCTGCAGGTGCATGTAATAAAAGAATTCACCACCCAAAAGGTTAAGTTTCCTTTACTGTTATTTGCCGCTGAGGAGAACAGGTTATTTTAATCACTTTAGATGTTGAGCCACACATCTACAGGATATAGTGTATCTGCTCATTTATTCCACAGTGGGCCCGGACATTCTGTATGATTCAAACTGGCGCAGTAGGTGATGCGATGTCAAGGTGACATTAACACAGCCCAGGGTGTATTTTTATTTTTACCTGAATCACACAGCAGATATCTCATTAACAACAAAAAGGCAGCGTAGTATTTACAGCTACTTCAGATCTGAGAGGTACTACTAATACGGATGTGGAATATGATTTCTAAAACCCACCCTATTACGGTGAATGGAAAACGGTGACTGAGGGAGGAACGGACACTAAGAGTGACAGAAAACAGATTGCAGGAAAAATGATAGCTCATTAATGTGGTGCTAATAACCATGTTCGCCGACGCTTCAGAGATCAAAGAAGACTCAGTTCCTGATGTTATACAATGCTTTGAATAGCACAGACACATAAAAAAACAAAAGAAAAAACACAATGCTGTGCAACTGATGTTTCTATATATTTGCATCCATGTTATAACGCTTATTTAGTCCACATGCAATCATCACCATTCATAATTTTCAATGTATCTTCAGTTCACATGTGAGATAAATGACTTTTGCAGAACACAATCGGTTCCACTACGTCAAAACAGTTTAATGTGCATAGAAATAGCAGACAGAACAAACATACAGTAAATAATTGTGCTGTCTGGCTGAAAATTGGTCAAGGGTTTGGTTATGAAACTGAAATGAAAATAATCATGTCTTAACTGTGAGGTACAAGAGTTAAGTTCTCATGGTAACTACTGATGTTTTTCCATCATCACCTATTTTCTACAGAGGGAATTAACTCTTTGTGTGTCTCATTTACTTGTGTACTTCTATGAAACTGGTCCTAAAAACAGGACACGGGGCTAAAAATTCAAACCAGTTGTAGACTAAGGTTATGAAGCAAGTTTGGAAGCACTTTGGATCTATTTTAAAAATAAATATTTACTGAGACAAAAGAGAAACAATTTTCCAGATAAAACACATTTTAATATTTTTTAATATAATTTTTTTTTTTTTTTTTACGTAAAAATCCGTAGGTAACACTGTAAAAAGGACACAAAAATTCCATGCTACTATTTTTTTAAACATCTTTTTATTCTCTCACGGGTACATTTTGGGAATCGAAATAAATATGCATATAAATATACGCTGTTGCAAAATCACTCATGATTTATTTGTGTTTAAATGGGCAGGTTCCATATATAACGCGAGTGGACACAATGGGTTACACACAAAACCTGGAATTAGACTGCCAATTCATGAAAAACTCATATGTCTGGATTAGAAAAACCAGTAGAATCTTTACAGTTAACACAGTGTCTTTATTTATAGCGCTATATAAGACCATTTCAAGCCATGTGTTCCAGATCAAGCGCACTGACACCCAGGTAGCTTTTCATGTCCCAGTTTTGGCCCTATTTTTAGCCCCAGTATTTTATTAAAAATTCATTAATTTTGGGATGGCTCACAGCAGGAGTATAATTTTTTTTTTTTTTGCATTTATCTGAGGTCATCATCGGGTACATCTAAATTTCTGATGAAATCTATTTTGGAAACATTATCTACATGGAGCATTTATAGTGGCTGACACAAGCACAAAATTCAGGGCTCTGTTTTAATTTACACAGAAGGTAATTTCAGCGTTGACGTTCCACCACGTTACCTAAAATTGGAACCATCATACGTGCTTCTTGAGTCTTCACAGCGTCACATACTTCCGACTGAACCTTTCTGATTTTTACTTATCTTAGTTTTCACGCTCTGAAATGAATAAAATAACAGATGCATTTTTCTCGACGTTGCTATGGAAAGTTTTTAAAGGTGAGGCAAGGATAAAATTCTCATAAAAGTAAGAGGAGGCTATTTGACTCACTTAAAATGAACTTGGTTTCTAGTGAGAAATGTGCAGTTTTTTTCTCAGAAGGAACAGACACAGTGTTCTAAGTTTGGTTTGTATCATAAATCTGATATATTCACTTGTTTATCTCTAACAGGCAGTCCACAGGCTCTAATTGCTGCTTCTCCAGGGGGATGAAAATGGAAAACAAGCCTGGGACATCTGCATTGGTAGGGTATATTTTTCCTGATGATTTTTTTTTTATTAAGTATGAAATGCCAGAGATTATTACAAAACATACAAAAACAATTCACAGTTAGTCTGTATGCTTCCAAATTTACACGATATAATTATTACTTCTTTGCGTTTTGTTGCTTAGGAGCTGGAGTGAACTTCAGAACTAAAACCTGCTTCACTCTCAATAAAGACAGTAGATGTGGATGGGAGAACACTCTGACTGTAGCACATATTGGTTCGTCAAATTTCTCAGGGAGTTGTCATCAAAAGACTGTCCAAATCCCTCGTCTTTGCATACGTTACGACAAGAGGAAGCGGCGGAGAGGGGAATGTATGCACAGTGCGGTCAAAGTAAACATGGGTTGAAGGTTTCAGGAGACAGAACGCTGTGAGGATCCTATGGAAAGGAAATGAATCTCCTATTTTCAAAACATGCTCTGAAAAGAAAATGCCTTTGCAAGTCATTCTTAGTGAGAACATGTAATTACTGTGCATTACCAGTTAATGTAGCTGCACCTTTTCAGATGAGGCTATTTAAGATGTTCTGATATATAAAAAAAATAATATACAGTGCTTTGCTAATCTTTTTTTTCCCCTTCAGATATAGAAATAGTGGGCTTATGTGCACAGCCTTAAAACACACACGAACACACACACACACACACGCACACACACACATGCACACACACACACACAACTGAACTGAATGGGTTCTAAAGGTATTAGTATTCCGTATAAAGGCAGTACTTAGTGTGACTTCTGACAAGGAGCAGCACGAACAGTTAGAAACATCTGACGTGTTACATTAGATATTAGATTACATTACATTAAATTAGATTAAATTATACTATATTATATTATATTATATTATATTAAATTAAATTAAGATTAGATTAGACTACATTAGATTAGATTAGATTAGATTAGATTAAATTAGATTAGATTACATTAGATTTGATTAGATTACACTTTATTGATCCCACAATGGGGAAATTCAATGGTCAAGGCAACAACAGGATGAAGTGCAGGAAAAAAGTATACATGCATATAGTGCAAAAAACAAAATAGTGCAAAGAAAGAAACAATATAAAATAATAATAATAATAATAATAATAATAATAATAATAATAATAATAATAATAATAATAATAAGTAATATACCAACTACATGTTAAGTGCAAAGGGATATCACACTAAATACAACTTCTTTGGTTTACTGAAGCGTTTTTTTTTTCCCTGAAACCTTTGTTTTTACTGCTGTACCTACTTCACATATATCCAGATTGTATCTTAATACAGAGACTGAGAAATGCATGCGTGGTCATTACAATTTTGCTGAACCAACAAACTTAGTGTTGGCTTTTGGACTTTTGCACTTTAGTGTATATTTTGAACTCTGATTGCAGTGAGAAGCTCAATGTTAGTGAATACATCAGGATTGAATATATAAGCAGCCTCCAGTGCTTTGCTCATGAATTAATTGTGTAACAATGTCAGAGCCATGTGCTACATCTAAATGAGTGTTTTCCAACCAAGGTGACTGTGGATTGTTCACATTTGTGATAGAATTAGCAGCCATTCTCCATGGTTTGTCAGGGCAGATTACACAATGCTTTTCAGATCGGCGTTTTGTCTGAGGCTTTGTTTGCATAGTTAATCTTACTGTCTGATTGTCTGGGATCATCTCTGGTTGAGATAAAATATATCTGACACGTTGTTTTGAGGGTCAGACCAGAGCGCAGTGTGAATTCTTGATTTCAATACTCAGGCCAACTGGTTGGTGGACCGGTGGGTCATGCACAGGAAAGTGTGATCTGATGTCTTTTAAATTGCAAATGACTTTCATTCTCAAATGAATGCAACATCTCAACTCCATCATTAAGCGCCTGCACGGTCTGTATTGCACAGTTTTTGCACAGTCCTCACGTGGCATTTAAATTCAGAACTCTTAAGTGGGAAATAATAGAGGGAATGTCTTTGATGGTTCACTCACTGTCAGCGCAGTGACACCTCCTGCTGTTAAATGCTCTGTAGGACTAGATGGAGATACATGGGTTTCCATGGTGTTGTATCAGAACTGCTGCTTTCATGTCTGAGTGGTTTGTTAATGTCTGACTAGTGATGTGTTCTTAAGTCCTATACTTTAGTACCAGTACTTGAGCTCCTGGTGCTCTCATTAAAAAAAAAATCTATATAGAGTATACATCAATTCTAGTAAATCAACATCAGCAATTTCAGTGTGACACAAAAACAGAAAGGATTTTGAGGTTATCTCTGTAGAAATAATGAGTGTTTTACCTGAAAAGTAAGGATATTTGCTAAGATTCACAGCGTCAGTTATGGACCTGATGCTAAAGTGGCACTTGACACAACTGCTGTAATCTAAGTGACTTATGGTCTGCTTACACTGTATATCTGATATTTGGTTCAGGTTCCTTCATAGACCAACCAGTATCTTATCACTCCTGGAAAAAAGTATCTGTGGGTTTGCTGCTGCATACTAATGTAATGGTAATGCCAAGGTCTCAAAGCAATGTTAAATAATACATCAGAGATTTCTTGGCATAATGTCAGAAGGTAAAAAAAAAACGGTATTTTTGTGAATAATACAGAATGATTTGAAAGTACAAAGCACATTGTTATGTTCAGACTCTCAGAAGACAGCTTCCTCTGGAGACGTTGACTCAGCCACATTGGCCTGAAATTGAATCGTGCTGGGGCATTTTCCCCCAGCCTCTTGTGTGTCTCCATTTTGATTTTTCAACTGTGTAACTAAAATGTCTTAAATGCTTCTCTAAAGGGGGTCTTATACTTTCACATTGCATTAAATGGAAAATGTAAGCCTGACATTGTGGTTAAGTATTAACTACAAAGCCAGCACTTACATGTTAAGTAATAAACTGAATTAATAGACTCCACACAATGCAAAGAAATCATTTCCAATTAAAACTGATATACATAATCCAGTGTTAATGTTCACACTGACCATTTTTTCTGAATATATCAATGTATAGCCAGGTCAGATTGAAGCGCCCAGCAGGATATAGCATCGGATTTCCACGGCCATTCATGCTTTAGAATACTGAATGAGTAAGATTTCCCTCAAAGGTAGACAACCCCCTCTCCTGGTCAAAGTCTCCATCTTCCAGTAACTGAAAACATAATCACTACAGGATTTCTGTTTATGATTTTATTTGCCATGACATTAAAACCACTTCATATTTTTTCGATTCAATGGTCAACAATCAATAGCTGTTATATATCAGAGATGTCGCTGCTGTCTCTAGTGTTTTTTTTTTTTTTTAAATGAGTTTTACATGTGCTGCCACAGGCTGTGACTGAACATCTATAGAGCTTTAGCACCTGCTCCACATTTCTACATTAGCAGACACCCAGAACAGTCAAAAATAATAGGACAGGGTCAAGGTGCTCCCTCTCCAGAACAAGGAGGCAACTTGTCAGAGAAATTATACAGTTACAGAGAAAAGTTGCTACCTTTCTTTGTGCCTCGTCTATGCCGCACAAAACACAGCTTTAAATAAACCATATGGTCTGCCAATGTTAAATACCAGAGGATATTTAAAAAGGACAAAGCAGACAGTAGACAAGAACAATCTGCACATTTCCAAATCGAATGTAAAGAGTTATGAAAAGATATGATTATCAATATGCGTAAGTGTCTGAGGACAGATCTCATTTTGTCTCAAGATGAAAGAAGAGATTTCATTTTCTCTATAAAAATGAGTTACAGGTTCCAAATCTGATTTAAACATTCTGCAGGAAATGGAATTAAGTGATTCAGCAGAGATCCCTTATTATTTATCACTCTGCAGAAATGAAAAAATATAGAGATAGTGCAAAATGAAAAGATATTACCCCTTTGAAGCCTGAACAGACAGCTTTTGCATACCATGATAGTACAATGCTGACTGTTTATCGTAGTTTTTCTTTTTAATACAACACCCATACTAACTATTATAAAGGGGAACCACCCTGTCTATCACTGCCCTGCAGATGGGACACTTCTTTGGCCCTGGTAAAGCCTCATAGCACTGAGTACAGGCACAAACATGACCACATTCTAGAAACACACACGACCGTTCCCGGCTCAGACAGACAGTACAGCTGGTCGGGGACACGGCGGTTTCTTCGATATTGAGTTCACGCATGCGTTTCCTCTGCTGCTCTTTGAACTCCTCAAGCATGCTCCTCTCCTTCTTACTCTGCCTGTGGTGCACGTATCGCTTCCACAGGATGAAGAGAAGTGTTGAACAGGCAGCAAAACCAAAGACAATAGTCAAAATCCTCCACAGTCTCACACTACTCTCCTGCTTCCCCAGAAGGGATTCGTAGTCCAGCCGGCTGAGAAAAAAACAAAAGCCTTGCTTGGGAGGTTGGAGTTTGATCAGGTTGTTATCTAGAACCAGCTCTCCAACTCCTGTGATGTTCTCTCCTAAACGCAGCATTTCCTCTGTTTCGTGGATGCCCTTGGGGCGTTCTCCGCTGATGAAGTGGCCAATAACATTGGACAGTGATTGGACTGTGGGATGAAAGTTCTCGTAGGTGGTTTCTAAGTCCAACTCAGCAGCATCTAGTGGGCGTATAACACGTACAGTGGCAGTAATGTCTTCATCATGGGACCCAAGGGCAAAGGGAACAGTGTTGGTGCGTTGGTGGATGACTTTCTCTGTGTCATTCCTATTAAACATAAATTACATTGGTTAAACTGTGCCACTTTTCAATGTAATAGGTCCAAAACTTCATCCTACTGTAAAAGATAGCCCAAATTTATAAAGTTTTCAGTATGAATGATGCTCATCTTACCAGAGATGAGTGGTGCGATTCCACACCATCTTTTTCTCTTTCAGGGTCAGCCTTTCAATTACTCCTTTGCAGTTGTCAACAAACTGGCTGTTCAGAGTTTCCTTCACAGATCTCACAACACCTGCAGAGTGTAATGAATAAGCAACAGTACACATACAGGGTTTGATTTTTTTTTTTTGTATAAACAGTACACTTTTATTCTTGTTTATTCTTTCAAGGTGATCTAACATAACACACCTTCTATGACAGCATATGGTACACATCTTCCTGGGGTTTCAGACAGGATGCTCTTCAGATCCTGGTCAATGGATATTTTCTTGGCGTCCTGTGAAAACAACTTGAATGAAACAGGTTTGTTCTATGTGCAACAGACTCACATGACAAAGAAAGCTGCTGTCTGACCTTTAATCTGGCAACAGTCGTGGCTCTGCTCTTGTAAATGGAATAAAATACTGCTGTTAGAGCTGAGCTGGTGGCCAACACCACGATCTGTGCAGTGGAGGGTTTTCCACTCGAGTCCATCCTGTGATCAGCCCTAAAAACACAAGTGACAAGTTATATTTAAGTGGGAGTAATCCGTCAGTTACTGCTGATGTTTGCCGTTATTTCAAACTCTAAATTGGGGTGGCTGTGAAGAAATGTGACAGCTTTGACAAGAAGACACGAATTGAACTGCAATGATAATAAAAACAAAACACAGCTACACATTGCTAAATTAATAGGACCTTCATTTTTATAGACATCCAACGTATAATTTCAGATATATATATGACCTTATTAGTAAGCAGCTACTATTATAAAGGTGTGTGGTCATCATTTAGCTTCAATAGAGCCTCATATATAACTAAATAAGAGTTAAATTAACGAGCAAACTGACTAGCTCCTTGTAACTCACCACACTTCCTGACTAGCTCGGTTAGCTTAATTAGCTAGCTAGCCGCTTGCTAGCTGTCCTTTAGCTAGCAAGTTTTAACCACAAAATATACTGAAGCTACAGCAGTGTGTCACAAAACTCTGTAACCTGTATCCTTTTGTACTGACCACTCTGACAAGGTTCGTCAAACCGGCATAAACAGTCGTACATCTGTCAACTAACCTTTGACAACAGCTGCGGATACACAGCTCAAAACATAAACACCAGGAAAACACGGAGCTGCAATCTCCTCCTCTGCCATCAGGTGTCAGTAGAGAACAATTTATAGGAACAATACACGACTGAAAGGACAACATGAACAGTGAAAACATGCAAACAATAATACAAATGGCACTATTTACTCTCCATATTGGAATAATTGGAATAAAACAACAATAAAAGCAGAATTCTGAAGCTATACTGTATATATTTAAGCTTCTGAATACAACAAATGGACTAAAGACAGAGCATTATATTGGTTCATATATTAATTGATTCGGACCATTTGAAAATACTTTAACCACACATGTAGCTACAACCTGTTGTCCTCATCATTCAGCAAATGTCTCATAATAGTCCTTTGACAGTAAATCCCCTATAAAGCCTAATACACGGTGCAGTATTGAACTGGGACAGCAGCACAATAAGCCGTAGTTACAGTGTTTTCACAGAGGATGGTGAACTTCACAAAGCACAGGCTGTGTTTTGCGTGTGCGCTCAGCTGCACTCCACCTCTTATTATCCACAGGTCTGAATGTCCTTTATGTAAAAGGCTGGCTGCTTTTACACGGAGGACGCTTTCTGAGTTATGCATAATGGCAATAGCGCTAAAGGTGTAATTTGTTGGCTCCTATCATTTATAAAATTAGCACACCAAGTGTAAAACATTTTGATCGCAGTTTCTAAAATGCAGTGTTACTGTTGTTCAGTATGCATTAACTCATACTGAAAAATGGCAGAGAATACATAAAATGTGTATTTGTATGAAGTGAGTAACTGAACTGAGTAAATCTCAAAGCCCAATTCCTGAAAAGTTACATTTTCTGAAATCCTATCAAAAGTTAAATCTCTTATTTGTTGTTTCATTTGTAGCTTTGACTTGACTGACAAAAGAACCAAGAAACGATTTTCAGTGTTTTCATCGACCAGCGGAATTGTATTTTGTAGATACAACCCAATTTCGATTTTGATGCCTGCAACACACTCAGAAAAAGTGGCGACAAATACTACGTTTGTAGAATATACAAGTGACAGTATTCTGTAAGATGCTATAATGAGCAGGTAATAGGTGAAGGGCTGAAGACAAGCATCATGACAGAAGTCAGCCGTCTCATAATGAATATTTGTCATTGTAAATTGCAACAAATTTAGGTCTTTTACCATCAACGCCACATAATATTGTGAGAAGATTGAGGTGGTCCACATTCATTTCAGTGAGTGATCAAACAGTTTTAATGTATATACAGTCACATGTGCTCTGGAGTATTTTGGAAAACAGTATCCTGAATCTGTACTACTCATATAAGGAGGAAGTCCTAAATAAAACATGTGTATAAATGCTGCTGAGCGCTCTGGACCTGTGAGCCAAAAGTGTTGTGGTCTGGCCAGTGTGTTTTTTTCAGGAAAAACAGATGCCACCTTCTACGACCAACAGATGAAAAAGACTATCCAGACCATTATCAGTGAAAGCTGCAGCATTTGTGATGCTCTGGAGCTGCATCAGTGCCCACATGGCGGACCTGCATATGTATGAGGGTAACATCAATGCGGAATACAAACATTTATAGCGACATATGCTGCCATCAGACTGACATATTTCCCCAGGAAGTGCATATTTATTTCAGGGAAAACATATGAATATCATGAAGAGGAGAATCACATCATAGACTGTTGAGCAACTTAACTGTTGCAAACAGCAAGAATGGACAGAGAGTTGTACAACAATTGGCATCCTCAGCTTGAAAATTACTTCAGCATTACTCTATAATTTTATACACTGAACAGCCATAACATTCTGACTACTGACAGGAGAAATGTTAATAATAATGATTATTTCTTTTCAGCGGTTCCTTCCACTGGGTTGGATATATTAGGCAGCAAGTAAATATTTTGTCCTCAAAAATGATGTGTTGGAAGCAGCAAAATGAGCAACGAAAGGAGCTGAGAGACTTTGACCAAGTCCATATTGTAACGGTGATGAATGGGTCAGAGCAGATCCACATCTGCAGGTCTTATGGGGTTTTCCTGGTCTGCAGTGGTTAGAACCAACCTGTGGACTAAGGAAGGACATCCCAAAATCAGGACCATTGATCATCTGTGGGAGGCACTGGACGAATAAATCTGATCCATGGAGGTTCTTCCAGGACTTGAAGGATCTGGTGGAACGTCTTGGTCCAGATACCACAGTGGGCTGTCAGAGGTCTGGTGGAGTCTAGGCTTCGGGTCAGAGTCGAGTCAGTGTTTTTGTGGAAAAAGGGGGACCTACACAATATTAGATATTAAAGTTCTGATCCCGTAGATGCTCAGTTGGTTTAGATGCAGTTGTTTTATAGATACTTTTTGCAGGTACAAACCACTTTGCACTGGAAATGAACAACATGATCTGGAGATGCTGATCATCACAATTTCTCCCTTGTCAAATGTTGCTCAGATCCCTACTCTTGTCCATTTTTTGTGGTTTCCAACACATCAACTTTGAGGGGTAACTGTTCACTTGCTGCCTAATATATCCAACCTGCTGCCAAGTCCCAAAATTATTACTTCTTCACCTGTCAGTGGTTGTAATGTTATGGCTGATGGGTGAATATAACCCTATGATGAACTAGTGACATATCAAGGTTGTACTCCACCTTTCCCTGTCTGTGGCTGAGATAAGCTCCAGCATCCCTGTGACCCTCCAGAGGATTAAACACATGGAAAAAAAAAATAACTGAATTGTTATTTTTAATACCAAAATCAAAAAAAAAAAAAATCTAACTGGATCAGTGAAAACCTTGAAAACATTTTCTTTGACTTCTATTGACTTCACTCAGTAAATTAAAACTTAAAAAAAATTCATCACAGATTGACATTTCTATTGGATTTTTAAAAATTCCTTAATTTTTCTGGGAAAAAGTGCCTATAGCATTTGTTTTCTGAGAAACCAGAAACAAACTCTAAGAAATATATCATGCTAATGATGCAATTATTGTAAGTATGCAGTGGAACAAGTCCATTAAAATCAGGTTCAAAATGATTCATCATCTTGAGTCATTTTAATATATTTAGTGACTTGTACTCTTTTTTGATGCATGACACCAACCAGTGTCACAAGAGTGCACAAGATCTCAAAATATCAAATTATTGTCTAGTGAGAGTGTCATGAATTAATCAAGCTCTTTAATCACTTGTTTGGGTTTAGATTAATTCATCTGTCAGTAAACTCTGTCATAATTTACATTTACAGCAATATAATGTAGAGCTGTTCACAGGGAATTGTATGTGCATAATCATATTGTGAATACAGTCATTGTGAAAGTTACAACCTGCCAAAAAATACTGGTGAAGAGACTGAGATTTGTATGCAGAGTTGGTTGAACCAAGAGCTGGGAAGGTCAGCTCAGGGCAAGACAGTCTCAACTGCCTCCAGGTGGGCCAAGGGCGCTTCCTCATATTTCTGTGGGTTATGGCCTCTGCATTTATTTTATTCTGCCTTCGTGTAGTATATGTTTACTGAAGCAAGAAAGAACATATATATAGAAGTTATAAGTAGTAAACAAACTGGTAAATGAATATGTGAGATGAAAATGAGCAGGGAACATGTTCCACACTGAGTCTTTTAAAAATCAGTTTTAAGAAATGGTAAATAAATCACATACTGGTAATATGGTTCCTCTGTCACCATGTTGTTGACAATATATAAAGGCTTTATAATGGAAATAATAATGTGAGCCCATCCAAATGCTCAAAACAAAGCTTTGACTTGTTTCATTCCATTTTAGATGCATTAAAAATTCAGTAGTACATAATTTTTAAAGTACCTATGAGCTATAAAACACATAACCAGTTCATTAGCCAGTTTCAGTTGATGTTTTTAGTGTAAATAGAGCTGCTTTACACTGACTATTATTGTTTTTATGGTATTTTTGGAGTGCTAGACTACACATTAAATCCCTTTTGTTGGTCACTTAATGCCTGTTTTGATTCCAGCCTTCATCCTGACACTGAATTCTGAGTTTTTTGTTTTTTTTTTTTTCTTGAGAACAGTCAGTCTGAGCTTGCATGCATCCACCTTTGGCTTTCAGTGATCTGTGTCATTTCATTTGTGGTTTTGCCCTTTCAACAAACTTTAACAACTTGCTTTGGTGAGTTGTGCAAGAAGGTATTAACCCATAAAGACCCAAACAGCCACTTGCAACCAAAAGCATGTTCTGATCCAACATGTCGAATACCTGTTGATCCACTTACCCTATCACTACATGTAAATAATGCTTTTAAAATGTAGTTTTTCAGCTTTTCAACAGCATCACAAGTGTCTTTTTTGGCCATTCAGAGGCTCTGTAGTGAACATGGAAACACTGTCATCTTCAACAACATCGATTCACCAGTAAAATCATGGAGTTTGATTAATGACAGTAGATGGAGACACTTGGTTTACATTAAGATAATGGTAGATTTTACTGAAAAGTCCCTTTTCTTTAGTTTTCTCTGTCCCTCAAGTTTAATCTGAGCTTTTATGAACATCTACATGATCGGTAAATTAAATATGGGGAAAATACATGATTCTCACTGAAAAAAAATGCAAAATACAGAGGGTAATATTATAATAAATTGTAATAAAAGGTTAACTACAGACAAATTAATTTGGGACCAGTCATAAAAGTAGCACTGGGTCTTTATGGGTTAAATTATGTGCATTAACAAAAAAAAAAAAATCTGTACCTCCAATTATTTTTATTCACTAGTTGTAGAATATTTTCATGCTTCTGAGTTCTGTTTACAAAGCATCCAACTGAATTACAACTTTTGCATCAAAAACTTATAATGTACCAGGAATAGCTGCCACAGAAAACTCCTGCGGCTAAATTGTTCTGACATATTCAACCTGACATGTGAATGATTAGCCAACAAGAATCTGACGCTGGCTACTAAGAGAAAAAGGTGCAAACCTTGTTTTCTACCCCAATGAAATAGCAGAATTGTCCTCGGGGCTACAATTCAACATTAGTCACCTTGTTTTCTCTACCTACCACTGCCCCCCCCATCCACTTTGACTCCCCGCTTCCTTTCTGCTTTACTTTTGTCAGACACATAATGACTTCAGTTCGACCGGCACACGTTCACGTGCATCGCAGACAGACAGAAATAGGGACAGCAGATGGAGACAGCAGCTTTATGGGAGGAGCACGAGAGGTGAGAAGAACATCATATGTGTCCTCTTGATGCTGAACTGTCAAAAAGGATGACAGCTGGGGTTTTTTTATAACTGTGCAAATAAGGCACACATTGTATAGTGTCTGCCTGTGTACGTCTATATTGTCAATCTGATTATATACTGACAGACTCAAACACTGTAGTCAATCTGATTATATGTAAGGGACTCAAGCACAGATCACTTATTGGATCAATTTAGTTATAGTTATAAGATAGCAGTTATCTATCTATCTATCTATCTATCTATCTATCTATCTATCTATCTATCTATCTATCTATCTATCTATCTATCTA
>JAPQRP010000028.1:9387577-9397750 GCA_037367295.1 Apogon hyalosoma
TCTATCTATCTATCTATCTATCTATCTATCTATCTATCTATCTATCTATCTATCTATCTATCTATCTATCTATGCCGTCAATAACACCTGCTAAAACAAGTCAAAATATGTGCATTGAACCAGGGCCATCAGCTAAATGATCTAACTCACCTTTCCTTTGCAAACTTCATGAGAAAAGCTAAAATATTATTTTTTGACAGTCAACTATCGTCTGAAAAAGGGCTCACTTTTTTACATAATTGTGGTTTTCATGCCTCATTATACTTGACCACGGCTGTGCTTCAAAACAGCACTTACCACATCATACATAATATCTTAAGCTGTATATGATGCACTAATTGGCTCTTATTTGTCTTTGACCTCACATGCAAACGCATGTATCACCTACTGCTATGCAGCACTTTCCCCATGGTATAGTACAGGACTAAATGAGAGAGCGTTAGCCTGCAGGTCTCTTGTGACTGTATTTTCTCCTGATTAAAGGATGAAATGAGACTCCTGCATCTAATATCCTGCACTCTCCCTGTTCATTAACCTATGACTCACTTGAACAGCATTATGTATCCAGTCAAGCCTATAGTGATAGTATGAGAATGAGATAATATTGATTTACATCCCTTGAGGCACATGCATTGCCTTTTTGTAAACAAAGAAAATTAAAGCGTTTGATACTACTGTTTTCTGCTCCACTTCACATTTTTTTTCTTCTCTTCATGAGGGTGTGGGCATGTTAATTACGGTTGCAATCTGATATTTGAGAAACAGAGATTCCCTTTCTATAATCATCGCTTTTCACTTGTTCTTTCCCATGTTCCAGGCTGCCTCACTGCTACCATCACGTACGGCCATAAATCAGCCGGCTAAGAGCTGGGACCGTCTCTGCCATGCCCCTCTCATTGATTACACTGCACTGGATAAGTGTAGTGTGATGAAGAGAGAGCCCAATTCAATTTGGCTGCCCTGCAAGACAGAAATATGTACTATATACTGACCTGGATGAAAGGATGTCTTCAGGAACAAGGTAAGGGAACTTGGGATAAGGACAAAAAATGTAAGGTGTGGAGGAAGGGGTGTCACTTTGGTAAAAGGAATTGCTTTTTGCTGATAACATGCTGCACCCTGATAACAGATCTGCATGTGAAATACTTCAAGAGAAGCAGGAGAGGAGAGTTAGTTTTACAGGAAATGAGGACAAATAAGGAGTCAACACTGGTGGTGGTGAAGCGTTTGTGCTTTTAAAATCTGCAGAACTATTTTTCATACTTTCACACTTTTTTAGAGGAGACTTAATGATGATGCAGTTGTTTATTTTCTACATGCTTTTCACTGACATTAGTTCCAAAGAACAGCCAGTAATTACGACAAAAGTAAACGCCTCCTGCAATTCTTTAAACAGATGAAACATGTGCGTCGTCAGGAAAAAGCACAGTATGACTAAAAATAAAACACATAAAACTCCAACTGTCTGCAAACAATATCTATCTTAATGAAAAAATTCTACACAAGCTTCATTAATCTGCTTATGAGGTCTGTGCTGACAGTTGGGTGACTGAAATTAGCATGTCAAAGTTCACTTAAGTCAAGCTCCAGTTTGAAGAACTTGGGCACATTTCTTTACCTTTACCAGAAAATCCATTGGATGCAACTATTTCTCTGGAGCGAGCTGGTTTCACTGCATCCACAATTTATAGTTGACAAGACTTTACAGCAGAGACAGGCAACGAGTACTCTGCAAGGAGGAGATAAAAAGACTGGACTTGTAACAGAGCACAGAGTGGAGACGTTTTGTAATTCCACTGAACAGACCCCTTATGCAGGCTGATAACTCGGATGGCAGATAAGTCAATACTGAATACACACATCCATTTCTATAAAGGCCAAACTATGATGGATTTTTTCAATTTGGGATATCAGGGCCTGCGTTAATCTTCTATGGTTAGAGATGAGCTATCGTACGTAGCAAAGGTGATTTATGAAACGACAGATGTTTGCATAAAGCCGCTCCATCACGCTGTCTTTGAGAACTCCAGAAGACATCAGCTCATCCTAGATCAGGATTGTCATCATTATTAGCCCACTTCTTATTCATCACACATCCAACTTTAACCCAAAAAGCCCAAACATCCACCATCAACTAAAATCCTCTACTGATGTAAATTGTTCAAAACCTGTTGATCCACTAATTGTGTCAATCTATGTAAATAATTGATGTAAAATGCAGTTTGCCATGTTTTCATGGTCACCAGATTTTTTTGGACATTTAGACATTCAGAGGTTCCGTAGTGAATGTGGAAACACCGTTATCTTCTACAACATTGATGCACCAGTAGAACCATTGGAGTTTGATCAATGATAGTGAATGGACACATTGGGTTTATGTCCAGTCAATGATAGAGTTTATTGAGAAAAGTCACTATTTCTGATATAATAACCTTCAACTTTAATCTGAGCTTTTATGAACATCTACATGATCAGTGAATTAAATATAGGAAAATACACGATTTTCACTGAAAAAACACAAAATACATAGATAATATTGTAATAAATGGTGCTAAATAATTGAAGAAAGGTTAAACAGAGAGAGAAATTCATTTAGGAAGTGCCACAAAAGTAGCACTGAGTCTTTAAGGGTCAAGAGGAGTGAAAGTCTCAATCATTTCTACAAAGTAGTGTCTTATTTATTTTTGCAAATCTTAAATTTGGTTACATATCCTGTGACTTAACTTGTTTTAATGTGCATCCTACACAAAATGTGATCTTAAAGAGAAGAAGCAGATAAAATGAGCAAATGCATAAAAGTTCAGAACTCATATTCATTCTTTCTCATTAATAATTGAAATAAATCCCATCTCCACATGAAATACTGCCTCCAAAGCAGTTCAATTTATTTTTCTTGTCACCATTTTCTTTCATTCACAGCACACACCAGGGTAGAGAGAATGACATTTATTTTCCAATGTTGCCACAGTAACTAACTTCCTTTTCACCCGAGTCATTTTCTCGGAGGAGAAGTTAATCTGCACATGACAATTCAGTCTGTGCTTCCTGGCTGTCTCGGTGACAGACACGGGTGATACAAATTTGATTCACTGCAACAGAATTGCCCCTTTTATAGCAGCTGGATATTCACATAATTCACACATGAAGCATTTACAATATAGGGCAAATGTTTACAAGATTCTTTCATTTATAAAAACATTTTGCACAGTCATGTCTGAGTTATTGTATTGTGTTGTACATATCCTTGACTCTGCTAGTATCACTAATGAAAACCTCCTAAATAAGTGGTCCACTGTACTGTGTTGTTTCACATGCAATTTATATTAAAAAAGTGTGTCTTATAGTTGTAAGTTCTACCCTTAGTCTGTTTTGTGCTGATCATACTTGTAAACCTGTCTCTAAACAGACTACTACAGATTTATGGTTGCTTTTCCTTGTTAGGCCATGTAATAAAACACCTGTAAATCAATCAAAGTGCATCAATATTCTGAGCTTGTTGGACAGTCTCACCTCTCTGACTTTCTGAATTAGGGGATCCATTTCTGGCAATTTGTGCAATTTTAAAAAAAAAAATGGTTTCCAGCATACAGCTGTTTGGCTGTCGCATTACCTTGTGGGTTTGTGCTTTCATTTTAAGTGGCTCTGACTCATCCTACACAGCCTGAAACATTGTGTTCAGTCTGTAAAAGAATCACTTTAAGGCGTCAGGGACTCTAAGATGATCCAACCATCTTTTATCCTCAAAGATAATATGGCAACAAGATCCTCCTACTGATGTACACATTCAGTTACCATTCTAAACAAGTGGGATTAATTACATTGCATGGAATGTGGTGACTTTTGTTCCAAAATTAACAAGAGGTCATATAAGTCCTCTGAGAGGGAATGACTAGGCAAAGTAGCTTCTTCCTCTGGTTTTACAAGGTTTACAAGAGACGTAAATATAGTGATACCTCAGTACAAGGCTGGACGGATAAATAATGCTTTGGTAGGGAGCCATTTGGAAGCAAAACAACGAGGCAGGGAGGGGGTTGAGGGTGCCTGAGCGCTGGGCTAAGGCTCCTGCACTGATCAGCGCTGCATGATGCAGACAACAGAAAAGAAAGAGGAGGTGGAGAGGAAGGAGGAGCGAGCAGTGGAACAGACTGGCTGAGCCTCGCGGCTCTCAGTCTCTCTCTGTGCTTCGTGAAGCAGCCTCTTTTTCTCTCTTGCACACACTGGCTTTCCTACTCTTTTCCAAAACTGACAAGAGCAAACGTAGCGGCAGAGGGGCTGACTCTCTCCAACTCCTCCTGCACAATGTTGCCCTGGAGACGGAATAAGTTTGTTCTGGTGGAAGATGAGGCCAAGAGTAAACCCAAGAGCTTGGGAACTGGACTGACTTACCACTCCATCCTCTCCTCTCTACTGCGCTCCTGTCCTGACTTGCTGCCTGACTGCCCCTTCGACTGGGTGGGCAGTATCTTCCACACCAAACGCCAAAAGGTGGAACTGAATAAAGAGGATCCTGTTTACAATGTGCGCTACCTGGGAAGTGTTGTTACCATTACAGCTAAGGGAGACGGTTGCACGCAGGAGGCGGTGGCCAAAATATGGGCAAGAAGCAACTATGGGGAGCAGAGTATCAAGATGAGGTTAACGGTGGGGCCACAAGGCATTCGGATGAGTGCTGACAAATCTGGGAAAAAGAAACCCATCCATCTTTACTCTCTTAACAGAATCACTTACTGTGTTGCTGACCCGTGTCGGCCCAAGATTCTGGCCTGGATCTACAGGCACCAGGTCAAGAACATGGCAGTGGTCCTTCGGTGTCACGCTGTTCTGGTCAGTAAGTCGGAGAAGGCCCAGGCCATCGCCCATAGCCTGTACCAGAACGCCACGTCCGCCTTCAGTGAGTTCAAACGACTGAAGCGTCAGAGTGATTTCCGGCACTGCCAGCAGCAGCTGCTGGGTGAGGAGGCAGTGCCCCTGATGCCACTGAGGAGGCTGTTGAACGGGCAGTGCCACTATAGACCGCCTGCTGACAACCCGGGGAGTACCACCCGCCTCTGCTCCATCACAGAGGAAGAGGAGGAGGAGGAGGAGGGCAACAGCAGCAATGGAAACACAGAGGTAAAAGGATCACAGAAGCAAGAGGATGTAGAGAAACACCAAGAGCAGCAAGAAAAACAGAAGGTTTTAACAACAAACACAGACCCGACTCAGTTGTTATCAGAGCTGGACCTTGGGGATATTGCCAGACTGGAGCAGTGCCAAATCAACTTTGTCAGCGACAGCAACAACAACACGTTTACTTTTATCACCTCTCTGGTGTGAGTATCGTGCAGTTTCAATGACTCTGCAACGCTACAGTAACACATTCCTCTGTTTGCCCTTGACTGGTACCCCACTCAGGCTCCTTCTTGCCCCCCGTCAATGTAATGTGAAGTGTTTACCAGAAACTTCTCCTACAACCAGGAGGCAGAGAAACAGCAGATGAGCTTTCTGTGGGAGTAATTTCTCTTCTGACCAGATGGCTCAGACACCGGTTTGCCAGATTGGACTCTAGCAGTTCGGTTAACTGCGTGTTTACAAAGAGGGCTGGTGATGCACAGACTAACGATAGCACAATGACGAACAATGATGTTTTCGAAAAACCACAAGAATGCTGACGGTGAGATCATGTGGGTCATATATTGATCACAGCATGATCCAGGACGTGTTTATTATTTACCCTCTAGCTCTTATTTTTGTGAGCATAATAAAAGCTGTGTTTGCTAGCAGGGACGTTTTTGGATTGAACTGTAAAATTCTTCAGGGAGGTTCTTTGTAAATTTGTGTAATTTTTTTCTGATGAGACAATCCTCATTGAAATTGTTCCTAGCTGACCTTTCTGATGCTTACAATCACACGAAGGAGTTTACCGAAGTTTATTACTGTTTTACTAATGATCACAGCCGACTAATGAAAAAGGCTATATTTTAGGAAGCAAGCCATTGAGTCGACGTGTTTATTGCCGCCATTTGTTACAGTCCTTATCATTTATGCATGACATGTCAGCAGTAACCTTTCGCGCTGAGCTTTTGTCTTTTTCATGGACATCTCTGATCCCTCTGCTTTTGAAATGAACACTGTGATAAATGTGTTAGCAGACAGACACACACACTCTTCACGCAGCAACGCCTCATTTATGTAATACATTTTTTTTCTATACCTATTGCAGTCTAAACACAAAACAGATCAATTTGTCATTGCTGTGGTCCTTTTTAGCCAAGTTTTGCTATTGCAGTTTTTCCACATGAGCCCTTGCAAAAATGCAGATGAAGTCTAGTAATTTAACACAAAATGTTTTGAATATGACTTCCTGTTGATAATATCCATGCTCCTGTCTAAAGATGCATTGTGATTATTATGAGATGAATCTATTTAAATATTTATTTTCAAGATATGACTAATAAAAATTACCCTCACTTTCCTTTCTATTTCCTTCTTTGGTCTCAAAGGGAGGATATTTCTGTATTCAGTCAGATTATTCAAATGAATCTAGCTCTGCATTCCACTGGTTGTGATTTGCATGTTTCAGATATGAAAATATGTCTAACCTACGCTTCAAAGAGCAAAGAAACAACATATTTACAGTCTGCTTCCTGAGCCATAAATCTTGAATAGGTGCTTTTCTTTTACTTTCTCACATGAAAAGACAGTGTCAACTTCAAATTGGCAAGCAGTCTCATTAATGTGATTTGATACATTTCTGTCGGCCTTGTACTGGCTTCTCAGCCCTTTACTCAGAGTGGAGCAATTAATCAGCGGATTGAGTTGTTCAGGAAATGAACATAAAGCACCTTCCTCTGCAGGTCTGCTGTCGGCCTTTGACAAAATCGGCTGATCCAAACACGGGAAACTGGGACTTTGATGCTGCCATCGAGTATTTTACTGTTAACATCAGCCATTTCCGTGATGACAGAGGCTTTAAACTGTGTCACACAACATCCGTGCATGATGTTCCAGTCAAGCATTTATATACATATGCCTGGTTGGAGATGTGGTTTCTTGCAGTTGGCTAGTCCCCAATCACCATCATTTTTTTCATTGAAGGATTAATTTTTTATGGTTTATATATACCATCACAGTATTGCATTGTACTGCAATAAATGAAAAAATGCTCTTTGAAAATATTAATGTTTGTACTGTTCATAAATTCACTTTGTCTTACATAACATCAAAAGCCAACTAATCAGGAATTCAGCTTTTGAAGAACAGAAGGTGTTGTGTTTAAATGTCAGAACATAAAATCATTTTGAGTTATTTGCTTTAGATTAAGGAGATTAATTGTTCTGAACAGGTACTTTCAGCCGGAACATGGGATCAATATATATTTTCTCCCTGAAATACATCTGAAGATAGAAAATAAAGGACTTACTGTGTCCTTGCTGCAAATCTAGAAAGGATACTTGTAGAATTTTAAAACATTCCTTGCTTTTATTGTTAGTTTATTATATACTCTGCGTTTTCTTTTGCGGCCCACTCTGTGTTAGCAACAATGACTGTGAATGACACGCCACTATATTAACATGGAGTGGTTAGCAGTGGAGCCAGGTTGTTTTATGTAAACATAACTCTTTTCAGGCAAGCAGCAGAGAGGGAGCAGATGGTAGTAGCAAGGTGCATGCTGGGTTTTATCACAGTCATCTTCCAAAATAACAAGGGCTCAAGTACAGATCCGAAGTTTGTTTTGTTTTTGTCGCACTGTCATCCCCCGGGGGTGCTCTTAAAAATATGAAATCTAATCAAACATAACTGACATTGGTCTATTGTGTATCACATATAACCCTGCTGTGCCGTTTTTACAGCGGGCTGTCTTCAGAGACCCTAAAAAGCTGCTACTGCCTGTGCGCAGCTGTTGAAAAGCCTTCTCATCTCCATGCAGCATCTGTGTATCCAAACACAGACAGAAAAGAAAAAAGGGAGAGATGAGTGACAGCGCCACAGGCCTTCTCTTCTTCATCACGAAGAAGAGGAACAAAATGTTGTGTCCCAGAGCAGCTGGCAGCAGGTGGTGGTCCATTTTGTTCCAGTGACAATTGTACAGAAAAAAGTGTCAGTCTGCTTCTGCATGAGAACGGCAGAACAAGAAAAAACAAAGAACAGCCCATGCAGTAAAAGGATCAATGCATTTCTACTCAGTACAGAGGAAGATAAACAGTAATTAGACCATGCCTTATGTGTGTTTGTACATGTAAGATAATTAATGCATCCTGCTGACGGAACCAAAAATATTTTACACACAGTTATGTTTTTTTTATTTGATGCAGCAATTTTTTTTTCTACAGGGAAAACCACAAACATAAATTCAAATAACCAGACTATTAAAGCTAACAAGGATCATTTTCCCTCTCATGCATATCTTATAGCATCTTCTGGAAAAAAAAAAAAGAGAGTTGCACACCTGGCAGTTTGCAAATGAGATGCCCTGTGTTTCGCTGCTCAGCAACCCTGTCAAAATCGCATAGAGGCAAGGGATGCTCATACTTTCAGTTGGTGTTAGCAGCGAAGAGCAAATAACAAAGCTGCAGTAACCATAGTGTGTACAGTCATGAAATTTATGATTTTTTGAGTGAAATACTTGGTGATGAAAATATTACACAACTTTCTTTACATGGCAAGGGAAACCTCATTTTACTTAGTTGTCAGCTAATCTCCTGGGGCAACAACTGCACTGTGGAGTGCAAGCTGCACCCCAGACTCTTGGCAAAAAAAAAAAAAAAAAAAATAGGAGTGCCAGTGAGTATAACTACAGAGCTAACTAATTCATGAGAATGAGGGATTAGTTACTGCTTTGAAACATTTATGGTTTTATCCCATAAAAACATAATGCCTGAATTGTGCGAGATTAAAAGAAACTCACGCCTAAGGAAACGCGTGCAAGTGTTTTACTTAATAATGCTGAACAGAAAAGTGAATAATATCTGAGCCGTCTGTTTTCTCTCCGGAACAGTGCATGTGTCCTGGCAGACAAGGCAGACAAGAGAGCAGGGAAATTTATGGTGATGAAATGACTGAATCCTGCAGTCTTTAATGCTGTTTCACTCAGCTTCACTGCCCATGCTGAAAACCCTTTTTACCAGTGAGTTTATTGAAAATGAGGCACAGAAGATGCTCCCTGACCTTTTCATCACTATTACACCAACCTGAATGACTCCCGGCAAAAACAGGAGAATGCACTATAATGATTTTTGTTAACAATGTTACGCAAAACCTACATGATGGAATGTAATAGCCCTGACATCCACTATATGATATCCTTCTACCCCAGGCTACTAGATGGTAGGATTGCTGCAATGTGCCATGCATTAACTTGCTCCTGACGTCAACAAAAAGCTATCACACGGACATAATTATATCAATAACCTGGGCATACGGGTTTCTGTTGCTCAAGTGTTCTTTTATGGCTCCCAATTGAATCTGGTGCCGTCCTTGTGGGACCTCCTTAAATTGTTTTGCGGTTGTGTTTGTGCGTCAGTGTGTATAATGCTGAGATCTAGTTACACGCCGCATCAACCCTGTCTGACACCTGTGATAAACGCTGACTGTTGTAATTACATTCTGACATTCTGACATCAGCAGTGTGCACCGATTCGGATTTAAAGACACACAAAAAGACAGTGATATTGCTGTGATAAATGGATGTTTTAAGGGAACAAAATAAACGTGCTAAGATAAGATTTTGTTAGATTTCTCACATGGCCTTCCTTTCACCTAGTTTTCACTTCCTCTTGAAATCTATCAGATTTTAACATCTACTGTTTTGCATTATAGATAATATGTCCTGTCTGATGCTGTCTTTGTCTTTGCTTTATACTAGGGGTCTCAAACATGTGGCCCGGGGGCCAAATGCAGCCCGCCAAACGTTCCAATCCGGCCCGTGGTATGAATTTGCAAAGTGCAAAAATTCCACAGTCAAGGCTGTTGAACTCATTGTAGTTCAGGTTCCACATACAGACCAATATGATCTCAAGCAAAATAATAGCATAATAGCCTACAAAAAACTAGGCTTATGCTGTCGGAAGTGATGGCTAGGGGTATATCCCCGAACGCCCCCAATCCTTAACCAGAAAGCTATGATGTCATGACATGAGGCATCCCCAGGTCATGACCTTTCATTTGCACTTGATTTGAAGTCAATCAGACAAA
>JAPQRP010000028.1:9398234-9415369 GCA_037367295.1 Apogon hyalosoma
TAAGCACAATTTTAACAATTTTCTGCCTGTTACTAAGTGTTTAGTGTCTTTGTAGATCCAATCCATAATGCACATGTTGAGGCATAATATTGTTAAAACTGAACTTATTTTTCTTAAGAAATTTAATTTTTTTCAGGTTATTCACATCTTTTTTGTTTGGATCATTTATAAAAGTAAGTATTTTCAGAATTTAATGTTTTGGGGTTTTTTTTGCACTAAAACGAAGACAAATATTTGGAGTTGTCATTATTTATAGGTTATTATACAATTATTTTACTGTTCTGGCCCACTTGAGCTCAAATCGGGAAAATGAAAATGAGTTTGAGACCCCTGCTTTTATACAAATACTTCACTCTGTAACTGAGACGGATAACATTGCAGTCATGTCATTTGCCTCCTTTAGCTCTTACAAAACACCAGGGGGCAACAGGAAAGTAATTGTCTGCAATTATCATCACATTTGCTTCTATTTGCAGTAACAGCGGAGGTGTACTTGTCATTATACCTGTAGGTTTCCTTGTTCAGTCTGATACTGCATTTTGTTTTTAGCTCTTTCATGTCTTACTGAAAGGCCTGGCTAATATCACAACCAAACGAGAAGCACTTTGGAAGAAGTTTTGTGAAGTAGAAGAAAAGAAGGCTCCATCAAAAGAGAAAAAAAAAGAGCTATTTACCCCTGAGGTGTTTTGTTGGATGGCAAACAGGGAGTCAGCACAGCATCAGTTTGTTTCCAAATTTCCTATTACCTGGGGAACAGTGAAACAAGGTACTAGGGAGCAATCACTTAGAGAGACGCACAAACAAACAGTCGTAAAGGAAACTGGGCCAAGATGCACGAACATGAACACACACCAGACTGGGGGCTTTTCATTTAGGTAGACAGTGATTCAGGATAAGATGAGGCTGTTTTTTTTTTTTCTCTCTTTGATGAGCTACAGCGAGTGGCAGGTGGATAAAGGGGGTAGTAGAGTGGGTGGACTTGGCCGCCATGTGAGTGGGTTGGCACATGCCACGGAGGAGGCAGAGGATGGATCCCAGCCATGACCACAGTACCTGAATAAACAAGGATGCACAAAAACAAACAGGCTGGACCTCTGCAGGCTGTTACAGGGGACACACCAAGGTCCATTTTGAGCTACAATAGTTTTACTTTCCCTTCATGCACTGCTGACCACATTGCAGTGCAACCCAACATCCCCTAAATTTAATTAAACCTTCACAAAATATTAAAGAATATAACGACACCCAACAATATGGGAATTTTCTCTTTTTCTTTGGATATTTCATCAGTCTAATGTGTCCCTTACCAGAGGTATTGCGTTCCACTTGGATTACCTCATTTGCGAATTTACATGCATGACAAATCCCTCTTGCTCTCTCGGAGTTCCCGCATTCATTTGGGATCAGTGGGAAGTCATTATAAAACCTGCCAATCTTCCAAGAGTTCAACCTTGAAGCGGAGGTTACGGGGGGCATCTACGCTGACGCCTGTTTTAATAAAGGATAAGATTGATTAAAAATGCAAAGCAACTCATCACATCAAGTTTTTTCTTTCTTGGTAAAAGCAGCGTAATGTTATCTGTATTTTAACAGCAGTGCGTGACTTAAAGGTGGTTGAGCATTCATGTGTTATGTGAATTTAGCATGTTTGAATTTATATGCTCACAGCTGGTTATTCCACATCTTTCAGCTGAGGTGAATGTGCTTGTATCTGTTTTGTCAATTATCTCAGCATCACTACATGACATGGCAGCCCTGCAAATGTTAGTGAAAGCTGGAGGTGAATACTGATGTGATGTACAAAAGCACCAGTTACATGAACTAAAATGCTAATGAATTAACCCTTTTAAGACTGCCATTATAACAGGCCACCTCGGTGTCTTCACGTTTTCTTTGCAATAAAAGTGTCAGAAAATGTCTTTTTTGGCAATTCTTTTGCGCCTTTGTTTTCAGGAAGAACTTAACTTTCAATATCTACCCATTAATTATCATTATTATAAATAATAAATGCTTAAAACAGTGTGTTTTAGATCTAACAGTAACACATGGACACATTTCGTGTTCAACAGTCTCTGTCATGTAACTTATATGCATGTATTATACATATTTGAGTTGGTATTTATAAGCACTTTAACATTATGTATAACAAAATCTGGGGAGATAAAATTTTTACGGAAAAATGTTAAATTACTGCTCAGTAGCACATGGACTTGAATCGAATGTCAATTTTTTTAAGCTTTACGCAAACATTCAAAACATGGTTCTCGACAGAAATTGATATGAAGTAGGACAAAACATTTTAGATATTATGTTCAACTATGCTGAAAATACATTTTAAAGTAAAATATTTAAAGGTCTTTATTTTATTGACATGAGAATGTGGTAACATGTGGACAGGCTGCCACAGTAACACGTGGATGACTCTTTACCATTGTATGCATCACCCAAAAGGTTAACTTATTTTTTAAAACAAGCCGGATATAATCACAATGCTTTAATTAATGTATTTAATACTAACACAATGTTATTTACAACTTGTGGTGGTCCATACTGATAAAGGTAAATTACAAATAAAGAGTAATTTCTCAGTAACAGTTCACAGATAGTCTTTTAAAATGTGACCAGTGCATGAATTCACAAACTTCATCATTCAGAATTTTAATTTCTCAAAGTAATTTCTCAAAGTCTTTTGTATGTGTTTTCATTAATTTAACGCAGCCTAGCAGAAGGTTCGGAACTTCTCCTGTACTGTGTAAGTGATATTTTAAAAAGGATAACAGTTCCGTAAAATAGAGATCTTTAGCTAAAAAATGAGCCCACTTGATAAATGATGTGTGCAAATTTGCTTTTTTATGTTGATGTTCACTTTCGATTGATCGGACCCTTTAGTGGAAAAGAAAAAAAATGGACTTGAAGTTTTTAGCATATTTATTATAAGAAACAACTGTAAATGTCCATAACAAAACTTTTTGAGATTACAAAAATAAACTTTCAACTATTTTACATCTGCTCAAACATCCTTTTTGGTCTTGAACATTAAGTATCCATATTATGGCTTCATATTTTTTGTTATTTCCAGGCATTTTTTTAGCCCGTGTGAAACAGTTCCTCTCTACTTGTAATAGATTCTCACATTGCTGCCGTAAAGCGTTATATAGTGTCGGAAAGCTCAGGATCTCAGCTTTCCAATGCCATTTAAATTTTGTGGATAGCTCAAACAGTTCACCAAAAAAAAAAAAAAACTCACTCTATTCTGTTTCTGCGTTAGGCACAGACAGGCATCATTACAGATCACTCAAAAAATAATGATAAAAAAACTCCGTCCCTGAACATACAGCTCCCTGCTCATGCTGTGCCTGATTTCTTTCATTAAGACTCTTCATTACCAATCACAGGTAGACGCTGAAGATGTGGCGTTGGCTCCAGCTGTTGGTCTGATGAAAGGCTGTATGTAGTTTAACTTCCTCTGTCAAACTTTAAAAGACTGTTAGACAGCATTAGTATGGCAGGAACACACTCAAACACAAACAAAAATGCTATCTCTGCAAAGGTGGTGCCCCCAGAGATGGATGTACATATAAATGGAACTGAGAAGAACCCTTAAATGGAGGCTCCAAACCTCAGTGACCTCCAGAAATTTCATCTCTTTCCCAGGTAGCACACATCAAAATCAGGCAAAAAAAAAAAAAGTCAGGTGCTGCATTTTGTCAGAAAAATGAAAAATGACAGGAATAATTGTGTCTTCTTGGCGATTCAGACCTGCTCCTCGCACTTAAAACAGCTCCGGGAAAAATTAATATCTTGGTTACTTCATCCTCATGAATAGAGACTAGACTTGTCACTTTTATCAGTTTTGGACACTCAAGACAAATGAGCTGGATGGAATTTGAGGTATTCACTTGGGTGCATATTGGAGAACCGCGAGTGTTTAATATTCTGCTTCACAAGATGGAGAACGATCAGTGGCAGCTTGATTATGTAGTGTTTCAGTCAAAAGGAAAAGTGAGAGCGAGGGTGATTGAAAGAAAAAGATGATACAGCTACTCTATTTAAGCATTCACAATCTTATCTCATCAAAATCACATTTTTGCTCTCATTCAAAGCCCGCACACTTCTCCCGAGATGCAGATTCTGTCCTCGGGCAATGCTTTCCTTCTGCCAGACTGGTTCTGGCTTTTGATATTCGAGTATTAAGCTACTGTATAAGCACACAGTCATGTAGCTCCACTCTGCTGTATCGTCCCTGTTCCAGTAAACAGAGCGATGAAGGGGATTTTAGCGTAATTTATCATGGCTAATCAAGTCCAAAGAAATACGGCCTTGCTTATATAACATTCATCAGCGTGCTTCTGGATTGAATTGCATTTGTGTCTCGATTCTGATACTGTAGGACAGTTTGATTGAAAACTGCCAATAAATCATATATTTCCACCCCACTCAATTTCACACACCCTAACTATAGCCACTCGGATCATCTCTTTCAGTCTCTCGCTCTGTGTTGTATTGCACATTCCTTCAGCCTGACAGACCTTGATAGAAAAGCACAATCGTTGCCAATTAGAAAATTGGAAGAGGTAATTTCTGGCTGTTTTGTCAATAGTACTTACTGCCTGCAATCTTTTCTTCACAAGCGTTTCCCTAATTTTGTTGCGGTCATTAATAGTAGAATGGAAATTAAAGTAACAGCTAGTGAAGAAAAGATTATTTTCATACCATAATCAAACTGAACCAGTAAAAAACATCAGTGTTGGTTTGTTTCTATATATCTACAATCTTCTGCTTGTATTGCTTCATTCTGGCTTTGTCGTTTTTGCACTGCTTCCCAGAGGGTATAGTTAAAATGCCATCTGTAGATGTGAGGCAGGAAGGAAACCCTGCAGGCCAGGCAGGCTTGTGAAGAGGCTTTGCACAACCAGGGAATCATCTCCATTTAGCCATGAACCAGGCTCTGCTCTGCAGCGTCCTTTTAGCTTTGCTGGGACTCTCGAGGCGGAGGCAGCTGCTGCTCGGCACTCGGCAGCCACAGAGCTGTGACCCTGAGCACTCCAGCAGAGCACACCACCTCACAGCCTGTACCAGACAGAAATATCATTATCTGACAGCAGAGCACAGTGGCTTCTTTAAAGGGATGGTTTTGCCCCACTTTTTGGGAGTAACAGTATGGGTCTTTGAATGTCCATGTGTTACCTGTTGTGATTTATATATGGCTTTTAGTTGCTGTAATAGTACATTTTCTTTTTCAGAAACAGAAGATTGACTCGAGCTCTGGCCATTACTGGAAGGACTCACAGCGAAACAGCAAGTTCAAGAAAGATCAAATCAGATTTTATTTATATAGTTCCAAATCATAACAAAAGTTTTCTCATGACACTTTATATATAGAGCCGGTTGAAACCAGACTCTGAAGCCAATTTACAGAAACCCAACAGAATCCTCCAGGAGTAAACACTTGTGACTGGTGACAGTGGAGGGAAAAAACTTCCTTTTAACAGGCAGAAACCTGGAGCAGACCCAGACTCCTGGAGGATGGACGTCTGCCTGGACCAGCTGGGGTTAAAGAGAGAGGGTAAATGAAGAGAAAAGAGAAAGAGAGAGAGAGAAAGAGAGACTGGGGAAGATGGTGGGGAGTAGGGGGAGAGACATGGATGCAACTGATGCACAGCAAACTGAAGTTGAACATCTATGGAACTATATAAAAAGAAAAAACTTTGTTTCAGCAAAATCCATCTTCCCCTGAAAATACTGAGATCATTTTTTGTTTTCTCTCAAAATGTAATCTCATTTCCAAAAAATTTGCCTGATTTTGTCTGATATCTCAAAGGTAAAGCAAACTCCAAGACAAAGAATCTGATTGTTTTCCTTATTTAAGGCCGAAGACACTCCAACCTGACTGCTGATCGTCACCAGAAAAGGTAGGCCGACTGATTAGTCAGCTCCCATCTCCCCGACACGGTCAAAAAAGTGTGAAGGACACACCAAATCGACTACCAACTTGAGTGTACCTTCTGTGCTTGAGCGAGACGTAAAACCGGAAATGACGAACCATCTTTCGAGACCAAGTAGGTGAAAACTAAGGAGAAATTGCACTATGCTAACAGTGCTAACAGTGTTCACTCTATGGAATGAGTGAACACTGTATGTCACTCATTCAGATACGGTATGAGCAGTTCATGGCCTTTTATGGAAGATAATAATCGTGTGAAGTACCTTGGTATAGCTGTATTCACATGGAAACTTCTTGTTCACTGATTCACTAGTCAAGGGCAATCCCTCCACCAATCAGATTGGTCTGACTGAACAACTGTTAGTGGCCGATTACACATGTGGAATCGGCCGGAAAGACTGGTGATCGCATGGAACACACCGACACACAGACTCATGTCATCGACCTCGCCAGACTGCCCGACGACACCCGACCGCTGAAAATCGGGTTGGTGTGTCGTCGCCTTAACAGTGACTTCACAGGCACTGCGTCTTATATTAACAATATTAAATCTGTTTTACTGTTTTCACAAGTTTTGAACGAATCACCTGTTTGTGAATGTTTTGTGTCTTTGTAGTAGGGCTGTTTTTGCGGAACAGCCTTAACCCTAAGACATAAACATCAGCCAATGGCCAAAAGCATCTGCTCATCTAAAATGTTAATAACTTCTGAACCACTAATCCTATCACTGTATTTAAATAATTCAACTAAAATGCAGTTTCCCAGCTTTTCAGTGGCATCAGATGTGATCCATTTGGACGCTCAGAGGCTCCTAGTGAACATGGAAACACCATCATCTGCTGACAACATTCATTCACCAGTAAAACCAAGTTAAATGACGGTGGTTGTTTTTTATGTTCAGTTAATCTTATATTTTGCTGGAAAAGTCATTTTTCTCTGTTTTGATAGTAACCTTTGAATTTACTCTTAGCTTAAAATACCTGATTTCCACTGAAAAATGCTAAAACAGGATAATATTATGATAAATGGTGCTAAATAACAAAAAAGGTTAAAAGTACTGAAATTTTTGGAAATTTAAATTGCAACAAAAATTGTTTTAGGCCTTTGTGGGTTAAGTTGACAAAAACAAGGTATCTATAGTGTGTATGTGTTTTTTCCCACCCATGGAGATGTATTAATTTTTTTCAGGAGATGCTTCATCCAATGATATAAGGTTTAGCATAATTTTTCTTGCATGCGTATCCTGTCCGACTCTGGGTAACTTCATAATAGAAAAGCAGGGCAAACGCCTGCAGAAGGAGATATAAAAAGTTTTTTGGAAAAGGTTGAAGAAACTTGTAATGAGTGGAACACCCCAGTGACCTCAATCTACAATTGCAAACTTGCAAAACTGAGACGTGGTAACATCTATTCATGCTATCCGGCTCTGCCTGGAGTCAAATCTAAATTGATTCCTAAGTTTCACCACATCCTCTTCCAATGATAATGAGGATGCGGTCACAGCGTAAAGAAAACCCGCCCATTAAAATTTCATCATGAAGTAGTATACATACAAAAAGAAAAAAAAATCTTTAACAACCCCACAAATTGTAAAGAACAACAAATCTGACAGAGTGAGATAGGCTGAGATGTTCTGGTCCCCACCGTCATGCTGCTGCTGTGTTTTTCTGGCAGTTTATTGCTTTCTGGGAGTATTTCAATGATGCATACCGAAAACAATTACCTCGAATCATGCTAGGGAGGGGGAGAGTAGTGGGATGTGCCACTAACAAGGCATTTAACAACGGAAAATGAATGCTGCAGTGAACATGGCAAGCCACCTCAAGTCTTCATTATACATTCATGAATGCCATTTCCCAAAAAGGGACAGAAAAATGTGGTGCACCTTCAGTAATAAAAGGAGAGGAGCATCTTATTTAACAACAAATAAGTCCACAAGCATGAGTTATGACAGATTAATAAATTCACAATACTTTTCAAAAACATATATGAACCTGAAAGTGCTAAAAACAGCGAGTGAAGTGAAATCACGTAGAGATGAGATTTGGAGCCGTTTCACTAATAACTAGAGAAACATGCACTTGAGTACATACCTTCGCTAATGTCCAACAGGCTTGTCATTTTAATCAAATGCCCTGTTTCATGATGAAATATTAATTCAAATATTTCCTTCCTGGCCTATTTCTTGCCATTCCATTAAGTTTCATGCAAATCAGGGCAGTGGTTTTTGCATAATCTTGCAGAAAGACAGATAGATGATGGTGAAAAAAATAACCCCATTGGTGGAGGTATGTGTCTGAGAAGACTAACTCATCGACATATATATATATTACATGATATAATCTTTATGAAACTTGGTACAGACTGTATTGACTTAGGACATGCTGTATCTGGAACTGATTATTTTTTCCTATATTTAGCTTAAAAATTAATGAAATTATATCTGAAAATCCACCATTTCTTCTGGACTGTAACAGTTTCAAATGAAATGCCCGCTTGTGTTACACTGCACAGAGTGTTTCTTCTTATCAAGGCTCTTATTGTTAAACATACTACACTCATGGCCACAAGTCTTGGGAATGATACAAATTGATTCTTTGGTTAAATGTGATTTATTTGTCATTAAATTTCTTTGAATCTTATGTGATCAGAGTCAGAAATACTTTATTGATCCCGGGGGGATATTTGTGCATTACAGTTGCTCCAACACAGTTAAAGTACAGAAATTAAGCAACTCAAGAGCAAGGAAAAATAAAAATAAATAAGTAAACAATAAACAATGCTATGCAGTTATGTACTAGAAATGTACAAGAGATTTACAAGGGAGTTACAATATTCCTGTTAGAATGTGCCATTCTGTTGAAAATTCAAAATTACACTTGTTATAGATCTTTATAGATCTGAAAAATATAGTCCCATATAATCCTGAAAGGATTATATGTCAAATAGGGTGTCTGACACTCAGAGGGAGGAGTTAGAGTTCATTCATTCATTCATTCATTCATTCATTATCTGAACCGGCTTTATCCTCACTACTCCCCTCATGGGGGTCGCTGGAGCCTATCCCAGCTACTTATGGATGAAGGCAGGGTACACCCTGGACATGTCGCCAGTTCATCACAGGGCTGACATATAGAGACAAGTTAGAGTTTATAATGCCTCTAATTGTTCTTCAACATAACTCAGAAACATGTGGAAATTGAAAAAAATAAAATTCTTTAAAAAGTGTGTATAGGAACTTGTGCAAAACTCATTGAATGTTCTTGTATTTCCAACAATGGTAAACTCGATAAATATTTTTACTGAAAAATATGGCACATCAAAGACAGAAAAACAACACTGCAGGAAACAAAAATCTGACAGATAAATGTCATAGTTATTGTTTGTGCATCACACAAAAAATATTTTTTTAAAACAAAATATACAAGAGGTAAGCAAACCTACATAAAAAAAACCATAAAAACATACATAGAAAATAAACAATTAAGTAAAATTAACTATATACAAAGAAAATAATAATAATAATAATAATGATAATAATAAATAAATAAATAAATAAATAAATGGGGGGGGCATTAATCACAAGAAAAGAGTGGAAGTGATTTGAAGAAAGTTAAGAAGGACTGCCATTTACTGTAGAACTTAGAGGGGGCAAACTATTTAGAATAATCAATATTGTTGTACTGCTTAGATTAGATTTCTTTGTGGAATATATGAGATAAAGCGCAATCATATTATTTTAAAGATTAACTTTAAACTTCAGCCTATGCATTTTATCCATCCTAATACACACACAGTACTTGGCGTTAGCATTAGCATTAGCATCAGCACAAAAGCAGTGAGCTGCCATTGAAGATGCTTCTAAATCAACTCCAGATCTTCATCAACACCACAATCAGGGACACTGACAGGTGAATTAACCAACATGCACCTATTTTCTGTATAATCCAGACATGTCACGCCTCTTTTTGGTGAAGAGTAAACTAATGACCTGTGTGTCCTCGGTCCAGACTCGATCCTTTCTTCTCCTTGTCCGCCGTTGAGACATCCTTAAACATGGCTCACTGAGATTGATTTCTAGGTTGTGATCGATCATTGAGGAGTCAGAGAGCAAAGGAGGTGAAAAATAGAAAACTGTGAAGAGCCTCTGGTGTATTGACTGGATTGAATATCTAGAAGGAATCACATTTTGGGGCGTCTATCTTGAGAATAAATTTGTTAAAAATGGTTTCCAGTTGTTGGATGACATAGGTCTTTTTGCTTGGGTTTGCATCCCTTTTTGCATTTATTCATTTCTGCTGTTGTGCTACAAGCTTTAGAAATAAAAAATAAACTTATCTCAATAAGGGTTTCATTCACCTTCAGTGAAGCAGCTTTAAAATCTGTCTTTTCTTGCATCACAGAGACAAGCTTGACTCCCCCGTTTTTCACATGGGAAAACCTTTCATGTTCAAAACCCACAAATCCATCCCTTGAGGAAAAGTCTAAAATCCTCCACAAGCACAACTGAACTGAACCAGCACTGGGAATGTTAAAATGTTCCTCACTGTTACAGTAGTTTCAAGTACTACCCTTAAATTTGCATATTTAATTAGAATATATTGTACATTTCATGTTGAAAGTGAATCTGTCGTTGATTCATTTTTACTCTGTCACCATTATGCAGGCAGGCGACATGGCTCAGAGCCCAAACACCATATGCTGCACTGCCAGAGCATATGCTGTGAAATTTTAGGGATCCTCTTCCTAAAGTAGCTTTGGACAGGTTTGTTGTAAGATTAGTTTCCAATCAGAGTTAGAGGTTTGGAGTTTCCTACAGGGAAACAACAATCTTGAAGCTGACTTGCTGTAAAGTATCTGTAATGAGAAGGAAAGGAGAGACACATTTATCAAATGTAGGAACACAGCAATCATTTGAAGAAACAGAAAAATAAATTCTAAGGTGTTAGGCTGGAATAGCAAATTTAAAAACAGATTATTTTAAACCATAAAGACCCAGTGATAATTTTGTGGCACCTCTCAAATTCATTTTGATCTCAATTTAACCTTTTTTAAGTGATTTATCACAGTTTATTATAACATTATCCTCTGTATTTTGCATTTTTTCAGTATAAATCAAGTATTTGCTATATTTAATTCACTGATCATGTTGACATTGATTAAAGCTCAGAGTAAATTCAAAGGTTATTACATCAGAAACAGACAAAACTGAAGAAAAAGGGACTTTTTCAGCAAAATTTATCATTAACTGAACCTAAACCAAGTGTCTCCATCCACTGTCATTGATCTAACTCCATGTGTTTTACTGGTGAATCAATGTTGTAGAAGATGACGATGTTTCCACGTTCACTACCGAGCCTTTGAACGTCCAAATGGGTCATATCTGATGACCATGAAAAGATGATAAACTGCATTTTACACCAATTGTTTGCATTGATAGGATTAGTGGATTAACAGGTATTAAACATTTTTCAGCAGTAGATGCTTTTGATCGGTGGTGGATGTTTGGGTCTTTAAGGGGTAAATAATTTTTAGGGAAGAAAAACAATCTTACAAATAATTACTTTAATTGAATGTGTTTTGGGGAGTAACTATTCAAACTAAAAGCAGTTAAGTACAACAGAACTTGTAGTTAAGTGCTAAAGATGTGATCCCAGACCAAGAAATTCATCCTGATAATGAACATGACACCGTATGAATGATAATTAATATTATTAGCCATACTTGTCTGTTGTCAGCCATTGTTATTGGTGGATTAGCTGTGTGTGACTCTGAGGTTGGAAGTCCAGGAAGGCTATTAGTTGGTGTGGAGGTTCCGTGTCAGAACACTCCAGAATAAATTGGATCCAAAGGATTTACAGCATACCTGATTGCAGTGACTCTGGGGTAATGAGAACCTTTTAGAATGAGATTGGCTTGGGGTGGGGGCATCGCTGCAGGGCATTCACCTCTGTCCCTCACCCTCTACACACAGCTCCAACAGCGCTGCAGACATTTTAGTCGGTGTGAACAGCATCACCGCTGCCTCCTGCTCCCACTGCTCAGCTGGAATAAACACACCTGCCTGTCACTGCCAGAAGCTGCCCCCGGAGACCCAAGCCCAGACCCGACTTCCATTCAACGGGCCTGCAGTAAATGCGGTAGCACTCATATCAGTGCCTGGCAGCGGCTGTGGCTCAGCTAATCTCCTGAAGCTTTAAACAATGTGGTTGTCGGAGCTAGGCCTGCCAAGCCCCTCAGCTAAGCTGGCTCTCAGAGAAGCAAATGATCCCTCACAACACTCAGATGTGGAGTGCAGAGATGTACTGAAATGCTTGAAACATTCCAGTCATGCAAAAATAAATCTGAATTTATCAGGCCACACAGTTAGGCCTATTCACGACACTTTTCTTTAAATATGCACCACATACATATACAAGTGGGTTTTTTTTTGTTTTTTTGTTTTTTTTAAACGTCAACAATATTGTTACCTTAAAAATAAGAAATTTTTCCCAACCCTGGCCTGATTTTCTGCAAAAATCCTTTTGCTTGCTGCTTCAATGAGCCCGTTTGCATGCACACTAAAACCCAGATCATTATCCGATTTCTGGAATTATCAGATTAGTCATGTGACAATATAAATGGCTTAATGGGATAGACTTTATCAGAAAACAGCAGTTATCTGATTATGAGAAATTGGATTAACATGCCTAAATTTCTCCCCAATACTCAAGTGTCCCATTAATCTGATTTATTTCATTCTTTTACATCTGCACATTTGTAAAAAAAAAAAAAAAGAAAAAAAAAAGAAAACAGATGTGACATAGTAAAAGGTGAGTGTGAGTGTATCATCACTACGTATATATGTACTCCAAAATGAATCCAATACTGAACATGTAAACTGGGTTTTTAGATTATTGCATTTCTGATGTGCATGTAAATGTGTCAGATCCAGTTATTACATTTAAAGGATTAGTTCCAGTTATCAGATTGATATGGTCATGTAAACAGGCTCAGTGTGTCTTTTCTGCTCCTCCTTGTTGGTAACAGTGTGTAACACTACCATGGCTTAAATATGGAGCTCAGACAAACTTTACATAAACACATCACAAATGTTAGCTAGTGCAGCTTTAAAGGTTCAGTGTGTATCACGTCATATCACTGACAAAGTAGCTCTTGTAGCATAAATTCAGGCCTTTTTGGTTAAGGGTATATTAATTTTGATCCACAGTCACATAGATGATGACAATTCATACACAATGTCATTCATGATGCCTGCCATAAAATGGAAAAATGGAGTGTGTGCAGGTGAGCCAATACCACTCTAAATCTAAGTGACTCATTGGTAGCAAAATACAACAGTTCTTATTTTCAAGCAATTACACGCTAATGAGAACATAAATTACATTCCATTTCTGTAATTAGACCCTCTGAAATCCCCCTAAATCTTACACGCCGAGCCTTTAAATATCAAGCATATGTTTGTGGGTTTTGTTTTTTTTTAAACTTCTTTTTCTTTTCAGTATTAATTTTCCACAGTGAAGGGCACCGGGAAGCTAGACTCAAGATGAGACACCAAAGCCATTTGATAAATCAAAAGGGCAGAATCAGTGGAGATGAAGGGTATGGCGTAAATTTCCCAGTGTGTGAAAGCATTGCTTCCCACACTTGACACGGTTAATCATGAAGCTCTCACTGACGTCCATAAATAGTCCAGCATTAGTCAGTTCACACCGCCGCCTCAGCGTTCTTTGTGAGTTGGAGCGTGGATGACACTGCCATGGCTCCAACAGAAATGAACGCTTTCTACTATGTCCATACACACAACCTGACACTATTAAGCTGGTGCTATTTGTGAAGGCTGTAACAGACTACCTTGCATCAGAACCCAGCGTAGCGGAAATGAAAACTGGCTTTAGGGGTGAAAGCTCAGATTAGGCTGAATAGTCCCCAGTGAGTAGCTGTTTGGGAATAAACAAGTTTTCGGGAGCTTATTAAGATGGTGACTGTTTTGACTCATACATATTCCACAGATGTGATTATGTATGTTGTGTGTTCATTAAAAACCTGGTTGCGTACGCGCTGGCAGGGAAAAGTCGGACACTGAAATTTAAATCATCATCATCAGCATCGTTTCCATTTTATCCTAATAATTTTAGAAAACAGAGTGCGCCAGCGATAATGATTTCAGAATTAAATCATCTGTCATAACAGTATCAGTCACTTTCCATCGGGCATTTGTGTGATTCATATTTCTGAGGTACAGTAATTGCCTTAGTGAGGAGAACCGTGGCTGTGCAAATGTCAATTGGATATTGCCTGTCTGAGCCGAGAGTGAATATTCTCCTCCACACAAAAGGGTCCTGGTGGGGCAGTCTGGACGAGGAAAATGATAAGCAAGCAAAGCTCTAATTGTTTCAGTCAGGTTTTATGAACCCTTCCTACCTCAGAATGTTGCTGTTCATTAAAATCTGCAGTTACAAAATGCATCCTAAACTAGATCAGACATACAGCTTCAGTCCAGGCAAGCAGGCGGGCTCTGTTTCACACCCACTAAGAGCATCTGTTCTTTAAGGTGTTGAATAATGTATGCTGGAATGCTTCTTGACTTCATATATTATAATAAAGCTTTGTACACTGAGCCACTTTTACCTCAGGATTATATAGGCTCTGCAGCGATGACATTAACTCATAAAGACCCAAACAGCCACTGGTGACCAAATCATCTACCATTCTAAAATGTTTAATAACTTCTGATCCAATAAAACTATCAATACATGTTAAAAATGATGTAAAATGCAGTTTGTAATCTTTTCATGGTCGTTCAGAGGCTCCGTAGTGAACGTGGAAACATTGTCATCTTCTACAACATTGATTCACCAGTAAAACCCATGGAGTTTGACAAATGACAGTGGAAGGAAACACTTGGTTTATGTTAAGTTAATGATATATTTCACTGGAAAAGTCACTTTTTCTTCAGTTTTCTCTATTTCTGATATAATCACCCTCAACTTTAATGTGAGCTTTAATAAACATCTACGTGGTCAGTAAATTACATGTAGGAAAATAGCTGATTTTAACATACAAAATGCAAAATGCAGAGAATAATATTATAATAAATGGTTATAAATCACTTAAGAAAGGCTAAATAGACAGAGAATTTCATTTTTGTAATTCCCACAAAAGTAGCACTGGGTCTTTATGGGTATAAAGTCGATTTCCTTCTTTATATCCAGTTTGTTTATCTACCTCTACAATTAAGATGCTCCTCAAATTCACTCATGTGAAACATATAAAGTGGTTTTACTTCCCGTTAATACATTTTCCACATTTGGGCATTTCAAATCCTCTTGAGCCCACAGTATGACTCAACTCTTTTATTATTCTTTTTATTTCAGTAGGAAGTGTTTCATCTCCGGCATGTAGTAACAATCACAACAGGTTTTCGCGCATGATGGCAGCCTCTCTGAAAAACGACAGAATGAACTGAACTCACTCAGTACAGTTCCCTGCAGAGAACTCAGCTGACTTGACTTCTTTATTAAAATTTCAACCACCAAATATTTACTGAGATGCATGAATCACGCCTCTTTGCAGAGAGGCTCCCCAATGGAAGCGCCAATAATGAAAGAAGAGGAAAGCATGTGGGGATAAACTCGTTTGCTTCCCTCTATTTTGACTGAATTGGGTCTAGATCTCAGCGATGGCATGAAGGAAACAATAATAGCGCTCATCTGCAGAATAATAGCGACGGGGGGGAAAGGACAGACGAAATAAGATCAGATTTGGAAAAAGAGCTTAAACAGATAGTGTTGCATTAAATGGAAATAGGTCAGGAAAAATGGATTCAGAAGAGGGAATATTTCCTCCTCCTCAGAAATACCAAAAAGAAGATTCCCTCAGCATATAGTAATAATGAATTAATGAAGATTATGGATGTTTTGACAAAACAGAACAGAGGCTGCTCAACTGATTTGAATATACTGCAGTATGTGAGCATCGAATCTCACATCCTGGAGCTCAGACCAACCCAAAGCAGGCCTTTAATTGCATTAAATATTCAGATATAGTTGCATCACTTGTCCTCAACTACAATAGGTAATATATTGCGCTATCTGCTTTGGTTTTGACACTGGTGCTGAATGCTAATGAGCGCCGTGCAGCCCCGTGTTTGTTTTTCAGTGAAGCGCAGCCTTACAAGTGATGAATACAGGCATCTTGTTTTTACTGTTATGATTTACAGAACGCTTTGTATTCTGCTCCCAAGTGAATGTGCTCCGAATGTGACACATACCCTTGAAGTTTGGTTGAGAAAAGTGTGCTTCTTTGTCTCGCACTGGCCCTGCAAACTGTTGAAATGCTCTGCCTCAGTAGACGAAGAAAGGACAAATTTACATTTCAATTTAGCAGCCGGTAATTAAGCTGTACAGCAAAGCTCCTCCGCAAAGTCTGACTCAAGTTAATTGTAGATTAAAAATAAAACCGCTCACATTAGTAGATCCCAAAACCCTCGTCATTTGAGTCCTTACTTACCAAAAAGAGGGAAAATTATTTCAGCATTCATTTAGTATTTAGGAAGCAGTATCATCTCTGTGGTGTTTTTGTTTTGTTAGTTTAATATGCTGCATCATCGGAGTCAAGAAGCGATTATCAGCTGGGTGATAACATAATGACGGAAGTTTGAGCAAACTGAATACCAGCAGTTTGTGTCTGTAATAAATCTGACGCATTGATCCAATCATTCCTTTTGATGAACACGCTGCTTCATGCTGCTTGATGATAATTTCTTTCTATATGTAGCTCACAAAGGGAAAGTGATGGCTTATTAAAGTGTTTTTCATAATCATAATTATTCCTAGCGCAGTGTGACGTGCCTTTGGACTTAAACTTGCTCATCTACTCACAAACAGAAAATTTATGCCTTTGACTTCATGTCACTGAATATTTTGGCCAAATTTATGCTTCTGCAAAGATGTAATTGTGCTGCAGAAATGGCTAGTGTAATAAATTACCATAGATTAGACTCTGTCCTTTTGCTGAAAGCAAACTCATGGGTCATTTGTCATGACATTTACTTAAAATTACAGTTATAGTTTGGTGACAGCAGTTGTACCCTAAAATGTCTTACTGTTTAGTTTAACCCATAAAGACCCAAACATCCATCACTGACCAAAAGCATCTACTGATCTAAAATGTTTAATACCTGTTGATC
>JAPQRP010000028.1:9415469-9431724 GCA_037367295.1 Apogon hyalosoma
AATTAAGATATGACTATTTTAATCCTTCAGTGTTAGGCTCATAAAAAATCAGGATGTCAGTGGCCTATATATGTATATAGAGATCATAAAGGATGTCTATTATCAATTACAAATATGATGTTTGTCATTTTAGGATAGTTTTGCAGTTCATAGTTTACTGTAATCTTAAGAAGAAGATGTAATAAAGACTATATACTTGTATGTTGCTGCAGTTCAAGTACTTTTAATACATGTCAAGTTAATAATCTACATATTTTTTTTAAACCTATGCAACAGTTCTACACTTAATCCAGAACAGTTTCCAATGTGAGGTTTCATTTCCATAGACTGTGTGTATCTAGAGGCTTTATGGTGAGGGTAAAAAGAAAAGAAGCAAAAATGGCTTTGTAACATAGTTAATACTGACAACATTTGCATGCACAAAATATTCAGTTTTTTGCCTTCATCCCAAAAAATACAAAATTCCTAATGAGCCATTTACATTGCAAACCAAAATGAATATTCATCTAATTTTCTTGCTTACATGCAACCATGCATACCCTATTAGAAAAAGTACTTTTCAATGTTTTTCACTGGAAGTGGATGTTCTTCTGTGTTAATTCAACCTGCCCCTTCTGTTCCCTCAAACACTGTCTGAAAAATGTCAAGTTTAAAGAATTTGCTCATATCCAAAACCTGCTAGTATCCTCTCTCATAATGTTTGACAGTAGGGGTGTTTCTCCTTATGACCAGAAACTTATATTTTTCTTGGATCATCCATCTCTATCAGTACCTCTATTGTAAAAAGTGGCAAAAATATGTAAATTAGATTAATTTTCCAAATACACTGTGTACATGTCCAAAGATTCCTCTCAAAACATAAAGAATATCTACATATCCCATACTACATTGAGTGGAAAATGCTACATTTGGAAGAAGGTCGAATTCACAGTATAGAACTGAATGTGTTGTTTACATGACACCTGTCAAATTTAGAATACTGTCATATTTGCAATATTATGCTGCGTTCCAGGCAGGTTTTTGAGCCTGTAAGTCATGACTTCAAGCCACGACTCATGACATTGTAGCATTCCAGGCAAATCCTGCCAAACTGCTGGAGGACAAGGACGTGTGGTAGCTAGATGTAAATAACCCAGCATGGCAGACTGTACAGGGCTTATGTTCATTTACAGTCATTTATATCCCACAGGTGCTTGCTCCTTGCTTATTTGAGGGAAACAGAGGAGGAAAAATGATGCATAAGCCAAGAGAAGCTGGGATATCTTTTATGTTATGTTATTTGTATATTTGGATATGTATGTGGTATTAATTTATTCTTGCACACAATGGACTGAAAACTAGCCAGTGCTACAGTAGTAGCTGATTATGCATTACATTTGCGGATAAATAACGTTAGAGCAATACCTTGTTTAATAAACAATTTGCATAAACACAGAACGCATGGGGGCAGCCATTGTTGTCTCATGGGCGGTGGTAGACAGTTGGAAAAACACGGGCTACCTGGAACCCAGCATCAGTAGAATAACAATATGCATGTAAACATAGTTCAGACTAAGTTATGTACACATTGCACCTACTATTACCCTTTAAAGCTGATATTATGCCCTTTTAGTAAGCAGTACTTACACTTGTCAGATATTGTGTTTGCACTGAGGGCATGGAACAATGTTAATATTCACCCAAACTCACATTTTCAACCTGTTACATTCATAACAACATTTTTTCTCCTCCCGTCAAGCTCTACTTCAGTTTCCGCCAACTTCTGAGGGAAATAATCTCTCTCCTACTTTTCCACTTTTTCACTGGCTTCTTGCTATGTTTGTCATTTGTCATGTAGTGGTGGGCAGGAAGCAAACTGTGGGTTTTTAGAGGCTTTAAATCGAAAACAGCAGTCTAGCCTGGCAGAAAAGTGAGAGCGAGCCAAAACAAGGCTGCAGATGATAAAACCAAAAGCAATGACAAGAAATACAAAGAGTCGGGTGATAAGTCTGTGAAGAATTATCTATGCTGAGGTGCTAAAATTGATTAGTGGACCTTTAATAATGTTAAAAATGTCTTCCTGACAAATATTATAATCCTTTCTGAGGTATTTAGCATAATATTTGATCTTTATTTCACAGTTTAATAACATAATGTGATGAGGTCATGGCTTCCAACACACAAGGAATATAAAAAAGCCACTTTATGTATGTCACACTCTTTCACTTTCATGATGTACAAGCCCAAATAGAGCGCTGATCCTGTTGTTAAATGATCCTCTGTGGGTTTCACCAATTGTCCAGTTTCACAGCGCAGACTTCCTATTAAAAGGCAGCAGCTGGAAAATGAGCAATCTGAGTGAGGGAGCCCAAGTGAGACATTAGTGTAGAAAGGCGGGGAAGAGAAATGGGTTGCAATTTTCCTCTACCATCTAAGACACGCTCACATGCACATGCACATGCACGTTAAAGCTCTCTGTACACAAGCTTATAACTTGTGTTTTCAATCTACAATACTCCGACCGCCGAGACACCACATAAATACACCAGCAAGTATTAAAACGATATTAACTGTACAGAGGGGGCTGAAAGTGATACTTCACCCAACTTTCTGACATCTTTAGTTTGTTATGTTGACAACAGAGTTTTAAAAATGCATCTAGCTCTTCTTGCGTATATGAATATTTCACATTCTATTGTATTGTTTTACCTGTCAAAGACATTCTGTGAGGCCTATTGTTTGGTGAAGACAGATTTCATCATATGGTCTCTACCACAAATAAGATCAAACATTACTCCAAACAAAAAAGTCAGATTTTTCACTCTCAGACAAAAGTGTAAGTTGTTTTTGTGCTGTTATGTCATCCTACAAGAAACTGCAAGAAGCATTAGTTACTGTAAAAGTGAGTAATAATTAGAGCGCAGTAAGTATGAAGGAAAAACAGCTTATAAGATGTGATTTGTACTTGGCTTTAGGTTATGGTGATGATACATAGTCTCTTTCACCCAGATGATAAAGGGTAATTATAATGGACAATGGGAACACAGCCAGAAGAGACTCCCTGCTTAAATTTGGAGGGTAATATTTCTCTGTATTTGTCTGAAATCTGAGAAAGGTCAAACAGACAAAAAGAAACTTTGAAAAGAACAAAGTCACAAGAGAAAAAAGGAAGGCTATTTGGAGAAAAAAACAACCATCTTTGTTCGGCATTGAAGGCATGAAAAAAAAACATGCATTTGATGAAATTAAACATCAATCTTAGACTTTTTGGACAGCGGGCTTTAGCCCAGTTTGCACAGTTTTTCATGAATAAAAAGCAGCCTGAATGTCTATGCAGCTTATAGAAAACACAGCGAAAGAAAACAAGTTTCTGGCAGAGATCAGCTGCCAAAAGGAATCACCGTCCATCGCAGTACAGCAGATATTCTCTGAAACAGTAAGCATGTCAGGGCTGGCGAAAAATTGAATCAAATGTAAAAATTAACCCCATCAGTGCCAAAATGGGCTCTTTAGCGCCATCTATGTAAAAAAAAAAAAAAATGGAAACGGGCCTAGCAGCCAGCAGGAATGTCATAGAGACATGGAACTAATACCAAAATGTTTATTTTATGAAGCACTGCTACTAGGGTCTGACTCTAGGCTGAGGACTAGGGGGGCCCAGCTCTGGCCTGGTCACATGAGTTTAAATAGTTGTATCTCCAGAAAGACCACTCCTGAGTACAGGCTCCAAAGCTCTCCTCTACTCCCTTCCTACTTGTCTGCCCTGGCCTTGAACTCACTACCGCTGACTCCCTAACCTGATCCCTAACCCACTGAGCTACACCTGAACTGCCTTATGCAGGTAAACCTACAGATGAACCAGTGTGGATGTCACCCTGTGGCCTCTGACCTCCTCAACTGTTTCAGCACACCTGGTTCAACAAATGAGCGGCTCATTACCCAGCTCTGCAGAAGCCTGATACAGTTGGTGACCCCTGCACTAGAGGAGTGGAATGACTTCACTCATCACTACTGCCTCCTACTTGTCCATGTCAGGCCTTTCTGTGGGTTTTCAGCAACATTTGACTGAGTCTGACACAAACAACCACACATTTGTCTCCTGTTGGAGTCTGTCTATGTGGACGTTGAATTGAGTCCTGGTCTCTGTCTTTCACAGCATTGAAGATGGTCCAGTGGGTAACAACATGGGATTTTACCTGGGAGACCAGGGTTCAGTTCCTAGAAGAAGTTAGCAGTTTTTTATTTTAATTCAAGCAAACAAATCTTCCAATGGAACAAGTGAAAATTATCTTGGTAAGATTTCTTGAAATAAGATTTTCCAGATCTATCGTCTAAAAACAAGTTCTTATATCTCACTGAAAAGTTACTCTTTAGGTGATTATGTCTTATTTTAAGTGTGATGAGATATTTTGAGTAGAAATGAGAAAAATACACTTGGTAAGATTTTGACTTTTGCAGTGTGGGAGGCGGAATGCGCGGTACGAGGTCCCACCCAATGCTGCTTGCAGCTTTAATTTACACCTGATCCATGCTATTTACCCTGTTTCAGCACATTTATACAACATTAAGAGAAAATCAAGGCTCTGCCCTGTACTCACTTGGGATTTTGCTGCAACTGCAATATCCCACTGACCTCATATATCAGCACAGTGTGGGATGTTTAAAAAGACTGTCTCTGGCCCATCAGACAGCTTTTCACATGAAAAAGACTGGTAACTTGAGGTCTGGATAAATTGAGTTGTCATTGGTCATTGATTCATAGGTTTACAGGCCATTTGCTTGTAGAAACAGATGCTACCTCTCCTCTCCTTCAGGGCTCTCATGAAACACATGGCATGAGAAGAAAGACCTCAGAGTAAACAGAGCATATTCTCTGCTACCACGGAGTAAGTTGAAAGGAGATGATGGATTCACGGATGCTCCCAAAGGGGGCCGCAGTTTTCTACTTAATGATGATAACACAGCAGCTGGCGGTAAAGCCTCAGTATGAATTTCACTATCCTTAGATAAAAAACAGCCCACGTCTGACACAGGGAGAGAGCAAACAAGCCTGTCCAGAGGATAGCTGTTTTTCAGTTAAGCAAGATCATCTACTGCACGGCTCCTTCAAACGCTCCTTAAAAAGCAAGTTTTAATTTGTCTAATATGTGAAGTTACGGATTGAGTTGATGCTAATTTAACCAAATTTTAGATCAACTGAATCTGCAGCGTGTCCACTTCCAGAGAATAAAGTAAAGTGAGCATACCAGAAGAAGAGACAGACATAGGTTTAAGTGCAGGGATGTTGGCTTGTTGTGGTGAAGGATTGTTAATCCTAATTAGTGCCCTGTGCTAATGAAGCCATTAGCCTTATTGTGTAGCCAGAGGCGTGCTGGGACATGCTCCTCCTGCTGAGACAGATACACTTGTTTTCATCTTGTTCGGTTTTCCCCTCGTAAGTGGCCACTAAAAGACTCTCAGCAGAATACGCTTCAATTTTGTGCATGTTAATTAGAAATATTTGCAGATTATCCGTACATTGATTTGGTTGTCTCAAAGGTTAAGCTTCATTTCAATGCACATCCACTGACTGAAACTCTTATGCAACCAGTAGAGTCTGTGCTTCTTTTTTTAATTGCTTTTCAAAGCCAGACATAGATTATTGAATTAGGCAGTACCTCTGAATAGCAGCTTTTGTAGCTGTGGTTTACAAGGGGCTTTGTTTGTTTCCACGTGTGAAGAAGGCTGACAGTATTCCCAAAGGCTGAATGATTATTAATCTACAGGAACTCAAATGCAAATGAATAAAAGTCTATCTTGGCAGTGGATCTGGTACTTTATGTCGCTGAATACATTATTTGGTAATTAAGGATCATCAAGAAATGACCGAGAGCGCTGCTAAATCAAACCAATGCCGGTGCAGAATGCAAAGCTGAGTAATTCATCTGTATTTAATTGCATTTTATGATGTGTATGTAAGCTCATCATTGATGTCTTGGCTACTTGTCAGTGAAAAGAATTGTAGTAGGAGTAGTAAAACAAGAAAATGTATAAGCAGTGCTGCAAAAACGGTAACCAAAGTCAAATACAGTCATCAAAACTCATACATTTTCAGAGTAGATCTCACCAAACTAATGCTAATCTTAACTGTGCATTTGTATAATGGCTCTAAGTTAGCGCCACAGTCATTTTTACTGGAACTGGAAATAACAAGTAAACAAACCTAACCATTTCCATGTGTTTTTCTTTCAGTAAATAGGACTCAGATTGAAGAAATAAAGTTAAACAATTGCAAGTTCTGAATCCATGGTGTAGAACAGTCTTGTGATGGACCGTCTGTGATCACAAACCTCATGTCCTTACACAACCTGGCTCAGAAAATAATGGAAAAAAAAGTCTGTCTGACGGCCTTCACTATCATTTTCTGAAAAGATGCTTTGTTTTGAAAGCTTCACATATTTCGTTTAGCCCCAGAGATTCTGTCAAATACATCCAAGGCAAGACAGTAACAGAGTAACAAGGAGCATGGTGAATGGCAGCTGAAAAATAACACATAGTAGATCTAAATGTGAGACATTCGGCAAAATGTAATGAAATTAAATGTCTTGCAGAAGATATTTAGCAACTAAGGTCAATGGCTGACTAACATGCTCTTGCCATTTTTACGTAGTTATGTTTTATACATCTGAATTTATGATCCATGGTTTACCCTTTATCGGGCAAGTGACTAGAACATCTATGGAACTATGTAATAAACTATCAGAACTATATGGATAAGTGAGCGATGACAATGAAGGCAGGAGAGAAGCAGGACCACAGCAGCACTTATGTTGTAATGTTCTAAAATACATGTTCCGTTCATATTACATGTGTTTTTACTTATATTTTTCTGTATATACTTCTTGGATTTTTTTTTTTTTTTTGCCACTTATGTGCAAGGAACCAAATACGGTAACGTCATTGACCTTGACTTTCTACATGACAATAAAACATTTTGAAAAATTTCACAAAAATAATAGTCTTGTTATGTCCTCCAATAACACGTTAAGGTTGAAAAGGTGAATTTTAGAGTATTTCTGTGAGTGCTCCATATATAAAGGGTTAAAAGATGAAGATTGTATATTTCTACTTCTGCAAAGGAAATATGCAAAATACAAAGGAGCAGAAACATATCCATACAAAGGAGTTGGAACTGTTTTTCTCTTCCTATAATATTTTAGAAAGATGGTATTATTCTAATTCAGAAGGTCTGAGAAGAAACAAGAGCACTGCCCATACTCTGGGCTCTGTTTTAAAGACTGTATGAAATCTACCAGGATGACGGGAGGTTTTGGCTGCTCATAGGTTTGTCTGACACGTAGCGCTGCCAGCTGTGATTTGTGCTTTTCTGTGTCCCTAAGCTATAACTGCTTCTGCTGCTCTACCCTGATCATTAACAATGACACTTGGAGAAATGGCCTCTTTTCTCCACAGTGACATCAGATTATGCATAATCATGAGCAGTTATGTCATGTGGTTTGGCCCCCGATTTGAGCTCCTGCTGCTGTAAATAAAAAAACAAAACAAAACCCAAACAACTCATAAACTAAAGAGGCAATACTGTGGTGCTTTTATGAAAACACTTTTCAGTCCAACATGGAGCTGTAACTGTGTGCTTATGATGTAGGGGAACTTACTCAAATTTTTTGTGTATAGAAGGTGTAAAGAAAAAATGAAAAGTAGCTCAGAAGGGAGTTATATTTTAATAATCATTTTTTGTTAAAACAAAGGATTTTAGAACTGACAAATCAGAACTCATCTTTAGCCACTTACACAGAAATTCCAGAAAAAAGGTGAGATGGTGATCCCACCTTTTTTCCACCCTTGACTGATTTCCACAGCCAAGACAAAGGAGTAACAGAGGTGAGACCAGCTGGACTTTTACACAGCGGACCTGTGTTCTGGAATCAAATGGGTGGTGACATAGTGCAGCCTAGAGTGTGGCATATAACTTGCACGCCGGAAATACCCCAAGCATAGCATAGCATAGCTAACCTCTCCAGAGTCTGCCGTCTTTCACTGTTCCACAAATGTTAGCATGGATAGAGTCCTCCACCCAAAGTGGCAACAGCTCGCAGATCTCGGCGTCTTCCCAGTTCAACATCTTTCTGGTTGCATTGATATGTTTGTTTCCTGTACACACTTATTTTTTAATCATCCCAGCGGGGGGTTGCACACACAATACATCATCAAAACAACACACCTTGGTTGCAGAACAAGAGGTGTTCCTTTTACAGAGCGTTCCAGAATCATGATTCCACCTTTATCACGGGTCTGTTTCTACCTCCGGAAGCGTTATACAGCCGTGACAGAGGGGGGACCAAATGATTCCACCATTTTGTTTACACAGACGTCATTCTGGAATAAAGGTGAAATAATCCCGGAACAGAAGTGCTGCGTTAATGGGGCTTTTGTTACCATGGCAAAATGTGTTCAACTAACCAGCTGGACAACCTTAAAAAAATGGATGAAAACCTTGGTCATAATGCATGATTGGTGTAGAGATTTATTATGTTGTGCAATGAAACAGAGTGTACGTTTGGTCTTGGTGGAGGTCTGACAGTTCTAGGTGCTGTGGTATAAAATCTGAAATTAAGATCACTTGAATTATCTTTGCAAAGGAGTCAGTCACACATAGAAACATCTGTAGAAAGAGAAAAAAAAAAGGGAATAGTTTCAGGGTTAAAGTGCCTTTCAGAAAAGAATACACAGAAAAAATGAACTGTCTGGTTTCTAAGTACAACTAAAACGAGCAATTACCAAGTGCAAAGATTACACGGTGGTCACAACATGTGACACTTGCCTAAACACCAATCTCCCCCCTAAACCCTGATCACTTAACCCTCATACACTTTGCTGACATCATCTGATCAGTGTCTGAGTGTGAGAAGGGCTCGAAATAGTAGAAAACAAATAGGACAGAGCTTTCTTTCATGTCATACGATGTTACCACGATAACACAAACAAACCAGCAGTAAAAACATGATTACCAGATTAACTTTATTAAATCTGTCTGTGAAATCCAACTGGCATAGGCTCAGCTCAAAATAAGTTACAATGTCACTTAAATAAAGCAAGTAATTAATTATTTAGGTACAAAAAATGGTCCCTGAAGTAAATGTTTGTGAGTTTGCAGCTTCTTAAAAATCTAAATATCAGTTGGCTCATTTTTGTAAAAACATCATTAAAGTAAAACAAATTAATACTTGATGAATTGGTGTGTAATCAGATCATGTTGTTGCTGATTTGAGGTATTTCTGTGATCCATCTGAAATCCTTTGTAAATATCAGTGTATTTCCTGTTTATCTTTTTTCAAATGCTTCAGGGATTTCACTGCTAACCCCAAGTGTAACACCATTACATGATAAACCGTGTGTTACTGCCTCAAGTAAAGTCTGCAGAAGGTGCCGACTTACAGAATGTGGCCACAAAGGACTCCAAATGTGTGTGATCAAGACCTAAATCACTTAACAGTTTTCCATGGGACGGCCCTAAGCCCTCAAGGACTTACCAGGAATGAGCCTCAGACTCTGTGAATCTGTGAGGGTGAAAATTAAGCCTGGTCTGCTGTCTTTCACCGTTCAGAGTAGAAAGTAAAAAAAACATATTATAACTGCTGGTTATTGAATGTGCCCACGCTTCGTACTTATGTCCACAACAAGTTTATCCTTCACAGAAGATAATATGATGGTCTGGGATGCCGTAAAGGGGGGGTCAAACATGACAAATTCACGGGGCCCAACATTTCCAAGGGGTCCAGTGGATATAGGTTTCACGCCAGCTACGGTTGATATGGCGCTTATGAAACACACTATTATACCTCTAGTCCCTACATAGGGTACATATGCCCCCGCTCCAGTGACACATATATAAATATTTTTTAAAGGGCCCACAATGTTTACCCTCCATGGAGTCCACAATTGGTAGCTAAATACAAACAATATAAATGAAACAAGGTTTTACTTAAATTTCATTCTCACACAACACACAGTTTTCTGTTAACATAAATTAATAGTCAGTCCATGTTCACCTGGATAGCCAACAGAAAAATGGGACGGGGTGCAATGCTCTCTGCTCGGACCCACCAGATCTGTCCTTCTCTCCCACATTGTGCGTCGCTTCTGTGTTGAGGGTCACGTGACATATGGAACTTTGACCAGGACGAACTTAATTTAACTTAATACAAAACAACTTAACTTACAACAAATCAGATATTTAGATGCTGATGTGTAAAGAAATTAACTCAAAAAACTAAAACACAATGGTGAGATTTATCAAATTATTGCATTGCCAAAGCAACTTGATGACCCGGAACTATATCTGTTACGCATAAAGATCATTGAGACTGATCTCATGAAATGGCATTATATATCACACCAGTCCTTATGGCATTTGGCGTGCTATATGTACGCATTTTCAACCTTTTGTGTGTTATTCAACGCCATTTGATCACGTGTCAATTTACGCCAAGATCTCCGGTTTACATAACCGTAACCCTCAGTGAGCTGTATTTGACACATCGATTCAAGTTGGACAGGAAGCTAATAACGATGTGAACATACACGCGGAGAGCTTATAATACTCCAGTTCAAAGTGGCGTGTATATTTACGCAAGTCATGAAGTAGTCACATCCATTACTGTGCCCTCTTAGTTATTATGTGTACCTCTGTGTATAAGCCCAGCCAGGGACAGTTGAGAACTAGCCATCAATCAATATCTATCTCTGGTCCCACGTCATCAGCCTACACAGACATCACGCTCTTCCTTCCGGACACTCAAAAACTCTATCAAATAACTAAGCGTGCTTCTCCTTCGGGCTCTGCAGCCTCATAACACCTGTCTGTGTTTTGAATTGGCCAGGCAGTAACATGGATCTCTTTAGATCAGGGTGGTGTACTCCAATATCCCAGCAGTCTCTCTTTCACCGTATTGATTGCCACCCCTCCTTCTCCTCGACGAGTAATCACTGGCTGGCAGCGAGGGGGGAATGACAGCGCCTCTTGCATTCTGCATACGGATGAGATGTAATCTGTCTGCCATCTCCAGCTGGAAGTGCTATCTGGCAGCCGCGGGCACGAGAGCGGAAATGACTCTGTTCTGTTCAATCATTGTTCTCACTTGAACCAGGAGTCTTGGACAGAGTGAGGAGTTAGCAGGTTATGCTTTCACCAGTGTTGTGCAAGTTACTTCCAAACTGTAATACATTACAGATTACTTGTTACCGTTATGTAAAAGTAATTCCTTACCTTACAATATTACTGTGTCAGAATTGTAATGGGTTACATGACTCCTGTATTACTTTTGAGTTACATACAGACAGTCGTCATAAATGAACCCCCAAAATACAAGAGATAGGAGAGCCTTGGGACGCATAAATTTCACCCCAAGGTTCATGTTCAAACAGGAGGCACGGCCCCGAGGATGCCGGTAGATGCATCCACAATTGATAAAGAATTCTAACTAGTCATAGAAACGTTAGCTTACTTTGTCATTGCTGATCACAGAGATCATGCTAACTAGCTTCTGTAAAGCAGGTTAGGGTTAGTGATGAGCATACGTCCATGTGGCCAATGTACTGTCTTCTGCCGCCTTCACCCATTGGCTGAAACCAACAGGAAATAGAAGTTTCCTGCTGCATTTTTGATTCCTTAAGGTCTTGTGGTCTTGCTGTTTTTCATTTGAGCAGTTAAATTATGGGCAAAAAGTGTGTTGTAATGCAAGCACTATTGAACGTGTACCAAGTAACTTATTACTGGAAATTGGGTTACAGCAAAAAGTAATCATTTACCGTAATGCATTACTTTTGTAACGTGTTACTCCTAACACTTGCTTTCACATATACAATGAGGGTGTCTTTTAGATGAGCAGGACACTCTTAAAGTGTAGAAATTCAAGGCAACAGTTTCGACATCTGCTGGCCTCTTTGACCCGGCGTTACTTTCACAGCGACACAGATCATTTCTTCTTTAAGAAACATCAACTTGCCAGATCACTTTTGACACTTTTGTTCTACACAGAGAGAGAGAGCTTGAAATCCTCTCTCAGGTTGGCAATCAGCAGAGAGTCACTTGATGAAAGCAGCTCCGACTCAGATGTGATGTGGGGTGCACCCCCTGACACAGGATCCAATGTGTTTCTTTCGAATGAGACTAAAGCAGCTTGTTAAAGTAGCTTTTCTGTAGGGAGATCCATTGAAGATTCAGAGTGTTTGCCAAGTGCATTTAAGATTCTGTCTGAGCGGCTGAACTTCAAAAAGAAATTCCGAACCAATCTGCAGCACACCCACCAGTCACTGTCAAAGCCTCCTTCGCTTGTCTTCGCACGACAACTTTGGAGATCTCATCGCTGTCTTCCTCCCAGATTCGGATGGATGTGTGATTATGGTGTCTTCTGAGTGGCAGCATCCATTTTACACCGTGCAGGTCCGGTGCACAGGATGATTAATTGCTCCGTGTTGTCCTCTTGAAACCTTTGTCTCAGACAGTTTCAACTTTGCCTGCTTTCATAAACAAAAGTCCCCTGCCACTGCTAACACTGGGCTCCCACTTCCCACAACACTGCTGCTTGTTAAATCACTGATCAAAACATTTCAGTGGCTGCCTTAACACTAGCTAGACTTGATGAATGTTCTCCTTTGCGTGAAGCTACATGTACACTAGAGGCATGTGAGATATACAACCTTCAGCTTTGTTCTTACATAAAACACCCTATTAATTGTCAACCCCCGACTAGATCAGACAGGAAACAATGGATGTATATTATTAAGTAAAGGGACTGACAGTTATTCACAAACACACCAAGCCTCGTGGCTACTTTCAAACCTTCTGTCAACTCTGATGACAGAACGAATCGGCAGATTTATTTATTTATTTTTTAATTGCCTGACATTACCCCCTCTTTTTCTTTCCCACATGCCCTCCACTTGCACCCCAAATGTTCCCTTTCTCGTCATCTGACACTGACACGTATGCGAGACAAGAGTGTCACTTCTGCTTCATCGACTTATAAACTTGCAGGCTCATTTTGGTCACTCGAGGGACTTTTTTTGTTGAGGTTAGGGTCTTTGAAAGGGTTAAAGAAGGAGATATATCAGTGTGCAAGTACAGTATGTTCTTACAAGTGAGGGTGTCTTGTTATTTGCTGGTAAAGAGGTGGGGGAAATAAGTCAGCGTGTGTCAGTAGACTCTGATCTGAGGCTTCAGGGGGGTTATCAGCAATATCTCCTCAATAGAACAAAGCGCTGCCTCCCTTTGATGACAGCCCTAAGTTAGGAAACATGATTAAAGTGCTCTACTTTCCGTTAATCCCTGGAGGGGAAACTTGATAAATCTACTGAGCAGCAAAAAGGACATAGAAAGGAATACAAAAAAAAAAACATAAAAGGGGGATGGAAAATTATAAGCTTATAAAAATGTGTCTTATCATTCATTTTTTACACGTTAAACACCAAAACAAAAGATGTGTGTCTGCATTGGCAATTAATGAGCAAACAACTTCAGTGAAACGCTTTCAACAAGGAATTTCCTTCCAGACTGTCTCACATTAGTGTGTCTGCAATGAAAAAGGGAGACAGCGCACTTCACTTTCCTCTGTGAGAACTGTCTTTACGAAAGTGAAGTGCTGCTATTTAAAATCATCCTCTTCATCCCACTCCACAAAAGTAATCATTCTCCCTTTAATTGAACCCTCAAACTATTTTGGAATGTCTTGCTCTGATGTTTTACACCCCAATCTTTTATAATTGTTTACCACTTGTTCTAAGTGAATTACTTAGCCATATTGTAAATGAGCAGATGTCATTTTTTTTTTCCAGATTTACATTTTACATAAAGAAGATAATCTTCTGCATCTGGGTGGGAGGCAACATGATGAGATACACCTGCAAGGGTTTGATACAAGACAGCCAACATACATTCAGAACACTGCCTTTTTCTTTATTTTTAAGCCTAGATGCGTTTGGACTAGGGATGTCAAATTAATTTTAATTCAGGGGCCACATACAGCCCAGTGAAAAAAGTAAAGTTACATTATTAAAATGCTAACATCTGCAAAGTATCCTTTTAAAAAAATGTGACTAACATAAAGAAGCTGAAATTTTTTTGAGAAAAATAAGTGCAATACTGTATTAACAATATTACGCCTCATTTTATTAGTTACACATCTACATTACAATTTACAGATCACAGTGGATCTACAAAGGCATAAAACATTTAGCGAAAGGCAGAATATTGTTGAAATTGCACTTACTTCTCTTAAGATATTTTATTTGTTTATATTTGTTCACGTTATTCACATTTTAGTTTGTAAATGTAAGAAAAAAATTGGAGTTGCCACTATTTACAGATTATTATGATATTTTACTGGTCTGACCCACTTAAGATAGAATTTTCCTACGTGTCCCCTAAACTAAAATGATTTTGACATCCTTGATTGCTACTATCGTAAGTGTAATTTTTGCATTTCACAAATTCATCTCATGGGCCGGATTGGACCCTTTGGGGAGGCCGGTTTTGGCCCGCAGACCATATGTTTGACACCTCTGATTTAGAGGGTACATGTAGAGGATGTAATTCCTGCTCCTGCCATTCAATACATATATTACGTACTCTGTGGTTTCTGACAGTGGATTTAATATTCAGCAGTGCTCTCTTCAGCAGCGTGTTCTGCCAAATCTTTCAAGACATAACACTTGAGCTATTCATCTCCATTTAGTCACAAACGCTTCTCAATGGAGAGAAGAAACAAATGACCCTATTTTACTCGTAATGGATTTTTGCACTGACGAGCTGTAAAACCTTACAGGGTGTCAGCCGAATTGTGAAATAAGAATAGTATTGGACGGAGGATTCTGTCCTCTAGCACTAAAATCTGTGGCTTATTTTTTGGATCAGCAAAACATTTTGAAGACATTTGAGTCTGAGTCTTGGTTTTTGTAGCATACAGGCATTCTGAACTGGAGTGTATAATTCAGTCTGTCAGTCTACTCACTATTATCATGTGGATCTGTCCTCATGTTCACCTCAAATGTTAAAAGGGCTGCCATCTATTTTGGTGTGCAGCTGTCCCTAATGCACCTTTAATCTGCAGCATTTCAGCATCACATAGATAGCATTATATGTGCCATCCCTTCAGTACATTTCCCCTCTAAAGTCTATTTCAGGGTATCTTAATGATTGTCCTTTACAAAGCCTAAAAAAATGTCATAACTCAGCCTCTGCCTTTGAGCCAATCACTCCATCTTCTGCCAAACACTGTGCCAGTCTGCATATTTTACACACACTCGTTGCCCTAGTTTCACAAAAAAAGCCTCCTGGCCAAAGCTATGTCAAAGAATTAAGCAGAGAAATTGATAAAAAAAAAAAAAAAAAAAAGAAAGTAAAATGAAGTGCACACATTTCCGCAGGGTTGAGAGAGGACAAAAAGGAGGGACATGGCAGTAAGAGTCTGTTTGTTATATTGAAAAGCTTTTGTTTTGAGGAGAGGACTGCACCACAATCCGGTCACGTTTTCATCTCGGCCTCTGTCATGCCTCAGAGCTTCCTGGCATCCCTCTGAACTCAAACAGTTGTCCGGCATCCAAGACTCTGCAAGTCGGATAAAAAAAATAAAAAAAAACAGGCGGACCAGGGACATTCAGACTTATCTTTGTCCTATTTCTTTCAATCCGCCTCCCACTGCTTCTCAATTTCCCTCTAATGAAGCACCATGGGGAGACAAAAAGAATCATTTTTGTGTTAGATTTTTACTACGCAGGAGAAAAACACACATACACTTGAAAACACTTCATTATCATCAAAAAGGTGGTAATGAAGAGGAGGAAGGACCAGCAGGCCTTCATCTCCTCTGGTGGTTTTGTGCTCCTGATGCTTTAATGATCAAATGCCCCCTTGTGGTTCAAACTAGTCTGTGCATTTTACATTTCTCAAAGAACCACTGCATTGAGTTGAGACATTATGGGAATATTTTGTATCATGAAAATGTTCATTAAATTAAAAAATGCTGAATATTATGATCATAATGAGGTGAACGTGTGTTAGTATTTTTGTTTGCGTGACCATACTTCTCTGTGTTAGAGTTACCACTGTTCTTTAACCCTTTAACCCCTGACGTGTTCGTAGTGAGCGTTCTGAATGTATGATTTATGTTAAATATTCATAAAAATTCAATTATTTGGTCAATAGGTACATTTCCAGATGTGCTCATAGAATAGACCTTGTTCTTTCCATAGACATCTGAGCATGCTCAGTGCACCCACC
>JAPQRP010000028.1:9432348-9450926 GCA_037367295.1 Apogon hyalosoma
TTTTTAAAAAAAAAAAAAAAAAAAAAAAAAAAGCCACAAAGCAAAAACTACTGGGTCAAAATTCAAATACTTGTTGTTCAGTGTGTTCACAATTCATGTTCAACATCCTAAATCGCTTATTAATGTACATTCTGAGTGTCTTCTTTAATAACAACCTGTCAAACTTCAATATCTCTTAATAACAGCAGCTATTATGACACTTCTACAAACTCACAGCAACATGTTTACCTGAAATAATGTCTCAGGTTAAAGGGTGAAATCAACGGCAAGTTTTGTTTGTTTTTTTTTTTTAGAGCATAAGCCTTTATCATTGTAAAGGGGTTAATGCCTCCGCAGTCATCACAATGCATGTCCAGAGGGGGAACATTTATGTAGAATGTTCTCAGTCTGTACTCTATGCTTTGATGGAACACACACCCAGCAGGGATCTCCCTTTGTGAGGAGTAAACATATATGGAACCAATCAACAATGTCAGGTGATATACTCTAACACTCCCTTAGAAAGGCGGTGTCATGGCAGTACAAAAGGAGTCAACCTTTATGTAACAAAACCGCAAAAATCACAGGCATAAAAGCAGTGAAATCTATCAATCACATGGGGCGCTGACACACCCATCATTACAAGAGCAAACGGGGCTGAGCAGCGAAACCGGAGATCCCGCCAAAGTAGGACATGAACTATTCATTCTGTTGTGATACACCAACACCTATCAGGTGTGATGCAGTGTGTACAGATTTCACTTGGCCCAGCGTCTGTTCTATCTTACTGGAATCACTGCTGGCTGAGGAGTCGGCTTTGTGAGGAAGAGATCCAGCAATGCCTCAGAGTCATTACACAAACTGCACACAGAGAACACTGATCCATGCATATTTCATGAGGGTATTCCAGTTTTTGGATGATCAGCTGCTTTGGTGGGGCTAGTAACCAGCAACCCAGACTAACATCTCACACCAATGGGAACAGCCGTAGTTTTTTAAAGATTAATCAGTGTGGTGACTTATTTATTGTTCCAGTGTGGTGTTTGTGGTATTGTAGTTTTATTCTTACCACTGGTATGTAAGTATTATAATGTAAGTTGACGGTTAACTGTTACCTGTGGTAATGCCACCAGGAATGTATGTTGTTTCTATTTTTCACACACATTTTGGTTATATCATGTAAATACTGTTGAATGAGTTTATTCTAATTTGGTATAGGCTGATTTTGTTCATTGCTCTGGCTTGAAGTCTAAGGACAGGAGTGAGTATTTAAAATGATATTATGTTAAGTTATTTGATGATGAGAATGAGGGTGGGATTAAATAAGATGTTTTCACTGAAAAAAAATCTAAATATTACCAAGTGTATTTTTCTCATTTCTAGTCAAAATATCTCATCACACTTAAAATAAGACATAATCACCTAAAGAGGAACTTTTCAGTGAGATAAAAAGAGTTTATTTTTTTAACAATAGATCTTGTTCTATTGGCAGATTTTTTTTTGCTTGAATTGAGCAAAAAAATCTTGGATTAAAAAAAAAAAAAAACTATTGGGCCAAAATCTAGCAAAAGATCTGTGCAAACTTTCAGCTAAACTGAGATATCCTGGCTTGAATTAAGCAAAAAAAAAAACAAAAAAAAACCTGCCAATGGAACAAGCGAAAATTATTTTGGTAAGATTTCTTGAAATAAGATTTTCAAGATCTTTTGTCTAAAAATAAGTTCTTATGTCTCACTGAAAAGTTACTCTTTAGATGATTATGTCTTATTTTAAGTGTGACGACATATTTTGACTAAAAATGAGAAAAATACATTTGGTAACATTTTGATTTTTTTCCCACTCTTTTTCGAGTGTAAATGAATGATTTTGGAATTTCGAACTTGCATGTATTCTGTAAATGCTTGAAATAAACATATAAATGATTGTAATGGCTTTGCCAAATTTTTTGACGCAGCATGAGCAGAATTTTGTGAGTTCTCTGTCCAAGCAGCATGTGTAATCTGTCGTTTAAGTCTCTACACCGATGTTTGTACTGTAAGAACAAGTTATGGAGACAGAGAGTGGGAGGGAAAACACAGTGCAATCATAAGTAATTTAATAAAGTGTATTACAAAACAAGAAAACACTACAGTTCATGGATTTTCTGACACACGCAGATGTCAAATCTCCTTTCCCAGACACGATGCATATACTCAACTTCCACACTCAAAGGTGCTTTAAAGTTCAGTGCTCAGTTTATAACACTAGTCCATGAATGATGTTGGCAGTAATCAGGTACAGTACAACTATTACTACCACTATCACTTAAATTAAAAAAAAAAAAAAAAAAGAGCAGCTTTGTCTTCCTCCACCACACACATACAGTATATTAGAAGAAATTCTGTAGCCAACTTGAGGACAGAAGTTACAGATCGTATACATTCATTTTTTTGTTTTTATTTGATTGCATGATGTTATAAGAATGGAATCAGTTAATTTGTGCAATTTGTGGCATTAAAAAAAATGTAAATCATGAATTTTTACCATTTAACATTTGTTTTTTTATGCTCCGCTACATGAAAATAGGGTTGAAATTTTCCTTAAATGAATGAATGAATCAACTTTCTAACACATAAGTCTAAATTAAACATTATAAATAAACAGAAAAAATACCATGCAGCTGTCATTGTGTGGGTCACCTGTGTGCACTTGCTTATAGCATTTCAAATTGTTTTTGAGGCTTCGAAGGCATTGAATTTGCAATTTGTGATATGGCACCTCATTCTTCATGCTGTGGGAAATGTGGTTTTTGTGGCCGTTATTGTCTGAAGGTGGTGGTGGATTAGCCATCACTAGTTAATGAAATGCTTTAAACAGATGCACAACTCAACACATTAACATAAAATTAAATAAAAAAAAAAAAAGAATATATTAATTAAAAGAAGACTACAATAAAATGATGCTATTTTAAGGTCTCAGTAACACTGGATCTTAAACCTTGTCACATCTCCTGTAAAAGCTAAAAATGGTGTTGTCTATCCACTTGCGGTACTTTGCCACAGCAGTGTAGACTCCAGGAAAATTGGGTTCAGCGCAACCCTTCCCCCAGGACACAATGCCATACAATCTGCCGTCGCATACAAGTGGACCCCCGGAGTCCCCCTGAAACACAAGAAATAAAGGGTCATGATAACGCTGCAGGTATTAAGTCAAGTTTTACATGAGACTTAAATACGAAAAATGTATTCTTGTATTGGGATTAAAGACAAAATACAACTCAAGGTAAATGTTTCTCTATTGTACACTTTCATATGCAGCATTGGAAGAAAAAAGTGTTAGACCATATAACTGAACAATAACTCACTCCAGTGCTGTTTCATTTATGTGGAATATAATAACACAGTGTAATATTCATCCAGTTTTATCACAATTACAGTGCGCAATATGTTTCCATTTTCTAGTCTCTTTCTCCTCATCCTCTATGCCCATTTATTTATTATTACTATCTGCACTCTGTTTTTGTTGTTTTTCTATTTTGGAAAAAAAAAAAAAAAAGTGTGTTTTCATCTATTTAAAGAATAAAAGCCCAATGCTACTTTTGCGCCACTTCCCAAGTGATTTTTTTCTCTATATCTAACCTTTCTCAAGTGATTATTCACCATTTATTGTACTATAATGCTCTGTATTTTATGTTTTTCAGTGTAAATCATGTATTTTCCTTTATTTATTCCACCGATCATATAGATGTTCATAAAAGCTCAGATTAAAGTTGAAGGTTATTATATCAGAAATAGAGAAAACTGAAGAAAAAGTGACTTTTTCAGTAAAATTTATCATTAATTGAACATAAATCAAGTATCTCCATCCACTGTCGTTGATCCAACTCCATGGGTTTTACTGGTGAATCGATGTTATAGAAGATGATAGTGTTTCCACATTCACTACAGAGCCTCTGAACGTCCAAATGGGTCATATCTGATGACCATGAAAAGATGACAAACTGCATTTTACACCAATTATTTACATGTGTTGATAGGATTAGTGGATCAACAGGTATTAAACAGTTTACATTAGCAGATACTTTTGGTTGGTGATGGATGTTTGGGTCTTTATGGGTTAAATTGTGTGTTTTTGTCTGTCTAAATGTGTGTGGTTTGTTTTAAATGTATGCCTTGCTTCACTATCAATCCTGTGGATCGGAATTTCGTTCTACATGTCATATGTTGAAAGACAATACAAGAATCTTGAATCTTGAATATTCAGTGTAGCAGCTGTCCATTATAACTTCTTAGAAACTTAATTGTTTCTGGGTCATTTTTCAGTATCAGATGTTACCACTTCCCATTTTACTCTTTATTGAGAAAATGTGTTTTGTCATTAATAATTTAATACAAAATCCACAGAGGGGTTAACTTTACCTGCAGCTATTTTTCAGTTGTGCATTATTCAGTTTTAATAAAATATTCCAGCCTCTAATTTTTTTTTTTTTTTTTTTTTTTACTTTTACTGAAATTGTGTTACATCCCCTATTATTAAATATGATCAAGATAAAACCACAATGAAATTATGGACCTATAACCTCTATTGAGCAAATTTACCTTTGATTTTCACACCATTTATACCTAAATATTAAATGTAACAGCATTTGTTAGTATGCAATTTAAAAGATACACCAAGTAAATTTTTTACAAATTACGTATGCATATATTTTCTTTTGATAAATATTTTTGTTGGCATTTTTGACTGATTTACACTGACTGCAGAACACTTGGTGTTCTTGGTGTTGTAGTAGTGATATTCAGACTCTTTATTCTAAACACTCTAGTGATAAGTTTAGGTCATTTTTCAATATTTGAAAGTACAAGTACTACATGTAGCTCCTTTAACGGTACTTCAAATTAATACTAGAGGACCAAAACAGAAACATACTTATGTAAGGACCTGAGATCTGAGACGCAAGAAAGTACAAGTTTTGGCTTTTTTAATTAAATAATTTCCTTTATAAGAAATATCATTATATAACAGTTTTTTCAGAAGCACTTTTTTTTTTTTTTTTTTAAATGGAATGTCCTTTGCAGTGGACAGTTTTTTGTTTGTTTGTTTGTTTGTTTGGGTTGTTTTTGTATAAAGTTGTGGAACTCTTGTCCACAAACATGGACAGAAAACCAATAGCTGGCTCTTAGGAGGTTAATACAAATATAGAAGCCATTTTTGTGGAGTAGAAATGGAACATGCATAAATTTGAGCTGCTTTGGCAGGTTTTAGTTTATAGAGGCATCTTTTTGAAAACCTTGATAACCCTGAGGATGTCACTTATACAACCCCAGTTCCACAAAAGTTTAACTAAAATAGTGTAAAAATGTAAATAAAAAGAGATTGCAACAATTTGCAATTCCATATTTTACTCACAATAAAACATCAAATGTTTACATTGAGGGAATATATCCAGCTGAGACAGTAGAATAGAATCTTTATTTTTGTCAGTAGTTATTTGCCACACACTGAAATTTGTCTTCTGCCTTTGACCTATCGCTAGATGCATCACACTCTCAAATGGGGCAAATTAAGTGTTTTGCTCAAGGGGCACATCGGCCAACAACTCTCCTGCCGACTAGGCCATGGCTGCCCAGTAGTAATAAATGCTGGAAAAGTAAGTGGAACTAAAAACAAAACTGAAAAGAACCTTTTCCAGCCAGGTTAGTTGGCAGCAGATTAGTAACATGACTGGGTATAAAAAGTAAAGATGGGCTGAAGTTCACCTCTCTACATATTCTGGAACATTTTCATAATATTGTTCCTCAACATGGAATTGGTAAGACTTTAAATATCTCATCATCTGCAGTACATAATAATAGAATCAAACCACTCAGAGAATCGTGGGAAATTTTGGTACAAGGCTGAAAATCAGTATTGGATGCTGTGACCGTCCTGCCCTCAGATGGCACTGTGTTAAAACCAGACCTGACTGTGTAACGGGAATCGCTACGTGGGCTCAGGAACCCTTCCAAGAAATCACTGTCTATGAAACAGCTCACTGTGACATCCACAAACGCAGAATAAGTAGCTATCATGCAAAGAAGAAGCCATATGTGAACATGATCCAGAAACGCAGCCATCTTCTCTGGGCCAAAGCTCATTTAAAATAGACTGAGGCAGAATAAACGACTGTTCTGTGGTCAGAAGAATGGAAAATGGGAATTCTATTTAGAGTCCATGGATGACAGTGTGGTAGGTAGCCTTAAACCAACATACTGGAGGCATGTTGCTGCAATCAAATGAAAAAACGACTTAGTATTCTTAAAATTGTACATTTCCTCAGTCTAGACTTTTCTGAAATTGAAGCCATATGAAAAAAGTTGATTTGTGCTGCTTTGTCACAGTCGTCCAATATTATTATTATTATTATTATTATTATTATTATTATTATTATTATTATTATTATTATTATTATTTTATAACTTTATAACTAACTATAATTCCTCCTAACTAATAAACAAAGGATGACATTGACAAGTGTATCTGTGTAATTAGATGTGTTCATTTCTAAGTAGCATCTGTGTGAGGAGGTCATGAGGAGAGGATAGAGGTGGTTTTACCTGACAGGCGTCTTTTCCACCAGTACTAAAACCAGCACAGAGCATGTTTTCTGTGATTGTCCCATTAAAAGAGCTGGTGCTGTTGCATTTTTCTAATGAAATGATGGGGATCTTAACGGTGCGGAGGGTTGAAGGGATCTGACCCCCACTGGGCTCTGTATTTCCCCAACCTGAAACTCGACACGTTCTGCCCTCTGATATGATGGCGTTGGGGCGGGGCATCAAAGTGATGGAAACAAAACTGTTCAGGTAGACGGGGACCTGGAGCTGCGGAGATGGAGAACAGTTTCACCAAAACCAACCTGGATAGAGTCTGTTACAACTATTACATATAAGAATGTAAGGCAAATGTTAATGTTATGCTGGAATGTTTGGGGTTTTTTTGTTTCTTTTTCTTTTTTTTCTTTTTTTGTGTGGCATACCTTTATAAGCATAATGTCATTATTGTAGGTATTGCTGTTGTAGTCTGGGTGTGGAATCAAAACTTGAGGGAAGACTTCTTGCTCTGTTCCCTCGTAGATACTAAGTGAATAGTCTCCCGCGACTATCACCATGTTATTTATTCTGCAAAGATGAAATAACAAATTTAAAAAAAGATGATTTTGATGATTAAAGAGCAATCAAAAGGTTCACAGGGAGTAGGATAGGATAGTAGGTTTTTAGTCAATCACATTTTTTTCTGTTCAAAGCAGTGAATGCAGAAAAAATAGAACATTCTAAAACGCCTAAAGTAAAAAGCTTAACGTAGCTTAAAATCCGAAAACAGAGATCAACCATCACCAAATTTTGTGTGGACATCTATAGCCATGCCTACTCCCACCACTCCAAAAATAAAAACGATAACCCCAATTTTATGGATACCGTCCACATTAAGCCTTTTCCTCTCCATATGCGCTCATTATAAGGAAAAGGCTTAACATCCCTTAATGTCCAAAAACTTCGATCAATCATTGCCAAATTTTGTGTGGACATCTCTACTCATGCCCACTTTCACTTCTCCAAAAATCATAATGATAACCCCAATTTTATGGATGCTATGCATGTTAAGCATTTTCGGACATTAAGGTACGTTAAGTCTTTTCCTTATAATGAGCGCATATGGAGAGAAAAAGGCTTAACGTGGACTGTATCCACAAAATTGGGGCTATTGTTTTGATTTTTGGAGAGGTGAAAGTGGGCATGAGTAGAGATGTCCACACCATATATGGAGATGATCGATCGCTGATTTCTGACATTAAGCTACATTAAGCGTTTTAGAATGTCCCTAATAAATGAATGAATAAATATAAATTGATAATATTTTATATTCAATGCTGCGCTGCCACTTCCACAATACTGCCACTTTCACTTGTTAAGAAAATCACAGGTGTAAAGTTACATGTGCTTCTTGTGTTGGGTGTTCCAGTAAATCATGCCAACTTGCACAATATCAGGATCCCATAAGTGGAACACTTAACTGTAATGCACCTTCTAGAGGGGTTATTAATTACACATCACTGCTGTGATGTTACAACATCGATGTGAAAAAGACAACTGGTTCACTCTAGATAAAGAAAAGGTCCCAGAATATAATATCTTGTGTGCACAAGACTGTTTGCACCGGATATTACCCACAGATTTTATGTAATGAACTGACACTGAGCAATTCAGAGCCACATTGCTGACTATTTAATGAACAGAATTCCAATATTCATTCTCCTTTTAAAGACGTTTCCTTGAACACAATTTCTTGTGACTTAAGTTGATTCAACTTTTGCCAACAACTTTCAGTCTAAAAATAAAACAACATAACAACACAACAGAAATAGAACAGGAATAGACAACAATAAATACAACAAAACTTCAAAACATAAAATCAGTAATGTTAAAATGGAAGGTCTTGCTTTTGTGTTGCTTTAAAAATCGTCATGTGAGCTTGTCATTCTAATGTCACTGGTCTAATTTTTTTTGTTTTTAGAATATTTGATTCAGAGATACAAAGTGCTAAATGTCATGTACTTTGATACAATGAATTAGGGGGAAAATTTCAGTACATTTTCATTCAGTACAGTTGTCATTACATATTGTTAGCCTCATAGCATAATTGCTTAACTCATATTTTTTTTCAGGTCATAGTCGATGATGAAAATTATGACTTTACGACTAGCAATTATACTATGAGGCTAACAATATGCAAACATTTATGTAGATGTAGAGTTATGTATAGATTTATGAATTTATGAATTTTGCACTGGAAGGAATCTGAAAGGTAAATGTAATGTGCAGACAGTGTCTTTGAGCCCTCAGAGATAGAATGACTTTTGAGTAATATCCATTCTGTCATTAAATCATAGAATTTCAATTTTGACCCAAATTTTGATCCAATAATGTTCTTGGAAAACTACAGCCAAATGGCACATTGCTTGTAAACTCGTGTAGAGGCAGAGTGTTCTGTATTTAAGGATACTATTAAATAAATACAATTGAAAAGGTGAATTGTTAGCATTGCTGTGAATCAGCCCTGTCTCTGGACTCCTATCCACTGATAATATAATCTTTTACCTGAGGTTAAAGTCCAGTATCAGTTTGTGATACTGTTGTAATTGTAGATGATGGATTAAAAATCTAGAAGTGTCATAAATTATTATTTATTCAGAAGCCAAATTGTTGGCTTGTTTTATCTCAAGGGAATTCCTGGTTAAATAAAGGTTAAATAAATAGTATAAGTATGTGTTTGGTGTGTCTTGCAGCCTCAATGTGTGTCAGATTCCAGGATCATGAAGCTTCTTTGTAATGGGTGTGCATGTATCACTTTCATGTACTTGTCAGTCTTGATCTGATATGGCTCAGAAACTAGGGTCTTTCACTGAAATCCCATCTACACATACTTACAAGAAAAGAAGTCAAGCTGAGTCAGCTTATGTCAACGTCATTACACAAATCTGAGTCTGAACACAAAAGGGTGAACTACACTTTGACCTAAGGCTTATTTTACATATAGTCCAAGATGATGCAACACAGATATAAGTGGAAAGAACAAAAGAAATCAGCTCACCCATTATTACAGTGTGCTGCTGTGATTACCCAGTATTTATTTATCAAGGACCCCCCACAGATGTGCTGACGCAGCCTTGTCTGTAACGTTACAATGTACTTTAGAGAATGCGGAACTGGTGCGTATCCTCCAATTACTCGCACATCTGCTGTGAAATCTGCACCTACAACACATAGAGGGAAATAAAGAAAATGGATTACATCTTGGAGAAACAGAGTTGTTATTCAAACCACAGTGCTAAAACAACTGTAATGCTATTGCTGTAGTTGCAACATCAGCAAGAGCAAAACTAAAGTCACAAAGAAAACACCAGCTGATCAATAAAGTGCCTGAGGTGCAGTGTATTGAGTCACAGTGAGGATGTGCTTGACTTTAACACAGTTTTAAGACGACGACGCACTCACTCAAATTAGAAATACATAGTAGAGTGGAACAATGTAGTGGTTTGAGCTTTTGCAGATTGATTCTTAATGACTGAGTGATTAAGTTAAAGCTATGATTAACTAAGTCTTACATATTCAAAATGCACTGATCCCTGTGTTTTGACAAATTTACAGTCACACACTGGGATTTCTGTAACTGAAGACATTACTGTAAAAAAGCAGCCTTCATTATTATTACTTCAGTGTGTCTGCACTGTGAACAATTTCAACTTAATGGATGAAATCAAAGTGAAGGCCAACGTCACGGGGACTGACACTGAAAGGCCTCAGGGGTGAAACAATACCATATCATTACCACCCCAGATATTGATCCTACACTATAATTAGCTGTAGTGGTGCGTGACAAAAGCAAAACGGTAACTCTATACAGTATGCACTGTATGGATTTGGGTGTATCTGTGGTAAAGAGACTTATGTAAGATGTTGGAAATGAACCATGAGCACGAGGCGTCTTCTCATTTGTCACATGGACTTCAATGTTAAGTACAAAATTTGTAACTAAATAACTTTACTTTGGCTTGTGTAGCTTTCATTGTACTCAGGTGTTTTATATCACCTTCATGTTTAGCCCTAATGTATCCAGACGTAATCTGTGACATCACATCTGCATTTTCCACATTCAAAACATCCTGAATCAAAGTCATAATCTTTATAATGTTTTTCCACATTTACTGAGTGCAGTTCATTTGGGATGGAAGATCAGTATAGAATCACATCATATCCACATTCTGTGACAGCAAAAAGCTTGGATTAGTCCCTGGTCCTAGACGACAAAATGTTCAAAATGTCTCCAGTCACATTATATATATATCTCCAGGACGTAAACCACAAAGAGGGGTGTTGCCCAAAAATACTTATTGTTATTTCAGTGTTGACGTATATGTATTTTATCTGAGGTTTCAAATTCATAACCTTTTTATTTTTAAAGCTTTTCATCTTAAGAAGCTGATTTATAGTTTCTGTGCTGTTAGATCCTTTAGATCCTAAGTTAAAGCACTAACAACAAATTGTATTAAAAGTAAAAGTTTTTTATTAAAAGTATAATATATTAAGTGTAGTTAGCAAAAATGTACATCAAGCATGAAAAGTAAAGGCAAAATTGCCTTTGTCTGTGTTTTATCAAGCTTTTGCATTACTATTACAAGTGTGTTAATGTGTGTATTGCATTTTACTGTTATAAATGTGTATGAATAAGCTCATTTGCACTTTATGTAATGTCAGATAGTTTAACTTACAATGCATCACATTCTAAAAGATCATGATTCTCTTGTAGCGTCACAGTCCTGCGAGACCTCTCTCTAAAAAGTTTGCATGTCCTCAAAAAGATAAATGAATAAAAAATTTTGCAAACATTTTCATTCTCAAACAAAAATGTGCACCTTTTTTCCTTTTTTCCCTTTTTTCTTTTACACTGATTATGTTAGGATGTTCAGTCATTGTAAGAAACACTCTGATTGTCTCAAGGGAGTCGTTTAAATACCAAATCGGTATGTTTTACAATATCAAAACAATGAAATGACTAATCCAAGTCAGCAATCACTAAGTGCATTTTCAGTACACAAATTACATGCACACCTTAAACTATTTTGGGTATTTTGTCCTGATACAACACAACAGCACAGATAAGCTAGTATGAATCTTATCTTTTGTGTAATCAAAACAGCCGCTGTTACTCAGAGACTGAACTCTGAAGATCGTCCCTTTGTGCATGCTTATAAAGATATAAAAACATGATAAGGCTACTTACAATTTACAGCCAAGACATCCAACAAAATACAAAAAAATAAATATAGCAGGTCCATAGTGCAAAGAGCGGTGCACACTGAAGAGCTACAGTTGTATGAGCCGCGGTGTGGTTTTTGTCTAATCTTAACAGGTAGACATCACACCTTCATTCTCAAGTTTCTTATCCTATTTCCGTTTCCATGGTCACCTCCTTGTGCATTAGAAATATATAATTTAAGCTACCATAGCGCAACCCCCTCTTTCACATCTTTCATGACCTACAAAGCTCATATACATGTCAAATGTTTACATAATCAGTTGATTGTCTGCATTTTCACTCTCACATGAAACATGAAAAACACACGGTGTCTGACATCATTATCTTACATCAGCTCTGCCTGCAGGGTGTTATCAGGTAGCCATACACCTACTGATGATCTGGAGTAGAAACAGACTTTTATCATGTTTAATATTGTATTTGAACACAATATAGTATATCAAAAGGGCTGGTGAAATAAGGCAAGGAGTAGAGTAAGAATCCTGACTTGCTCATCAATGATTAATGAGGGTTTTAACTGATGACAAGAGGCAGCTTTCGTATCAAGCCAGGTCAAACCACAACCTGCTCCTCACCTTTTCTGGGGCTGGATGCCATTAAAAATGGAACACAGCTCAAGCAAGTCTCATCAGTGCTACTGTTCCCCTGAGGGCTTCCTGACCTTAGCTGGCGAATAGCTCTAGTATCTGTTGCCCTCACTGATACAGCCTTGGTGTACCTCACTTATCCCCTGAGTGCTGACCACTGCCTTTTTTCCGCATGACCCACTCCTCAGCCTAAGTGTTGTCATCATTGCTGCACATGGCTACCACTTCCCTGTTCTCACATTCCTTTGTCCTGCACTGTGATAAAATGTCAGATTTAATCGCAATATATCCCTCTGTTATACAGTACAATTAGTGCATTACAGTAGATTACCGTGAAATACAGAGGTTCTCTTGTTTTAAATGAGTAAGACATGATAACAGTCATTAGGGTTGAACCATGACACAGAAAAACCCCAATTCTAGTTCTGGCTAGTCCACTTAACCCTTTATCGGGCACTAAATGAAATACTCTGAAATTCTAAATTTCACCCTTAGTGTGTTATTTGACATTGCCATCTACATCCTCATCAGCTGGTGTAACAACAGTCGCCCTCCTCTTGCCATAAAAATAAACACACGCAATAAAACAACTGTTATAAGGTCATAAACTGATCAAAACCCTTCATATTCACTATTTACAGCTTCAAAATTCCTAAAAAATCTCTCTGAATTACTGTATAGTGTCATAAAAACCAACATGCTTCTGAATCTCACTGAGGCATGGGATTTGACCCATATTTAATGTTTGGGGAAATTACCAAAAATAGTCACTTGTCCAGTAAGCGTTAAAAATACTTGTAGAGGAAAAGCTGGTTAAATATGTTGATTTCAGCAAAACTAGATCTGAAAGAAAAAATCTGTTAAATTTATTATCATGGAATACTCATCTTGTGTCCTGTAGCTCATGTGAACATTTATTGAAGTTGTTTTGACTATATTTATTAAATTCCTGCATGATGATGATGTTTGCTTATTGGTTGCAGGGTGCCAGTAAAAAGCACGCGTATGTGGATGCTAACAATTTTGCAGAGCAGGTGATATAAAGCTATATTTTCATTGGAGGATTTCAGATTCACCCCAGGATGCAAATCACAATTATGTTAATAATTTTTTTGTGGAGTATGAGGCCAAACACTACTTAGCTATTTGGCTATGTAGGTAATATAGGACTTAAATACAATCTCTCAGTAGTGGTCAAGTGGATAGGTTATGGGGCTGAATATGATGTACGCAAGGTTAAAAGTTTTTACATACGCCGTTAGAACAGAGAAATGTATTCTTTCCAGGGCTGAGAAAGAATGATGCCTTTTTTTTTTTTTTTTTCTTGCAGCCCTGGTTTGGGAATTCTGTGAACATGTTTGTGACACATCATCTGGGTACAACTATTTTCTCATGTGGTGTCCGACAACTATTGTGCAATTCATCAGAAAGTGGGCGTGGTTAATGCAGGAAAGTGGAGGGTTTCCCAGTAGTACTGCACTTGAGTTTCTCATGAAGTATGAAATGTTCAGTCCAGAAAACAAATACATTTCTCTGTTCTTGCAGAGTATGTAGTAACCTAAAGTCCTGCATGGAATGTTGTTTTCTTTTAAAAAAAAAAAAAAAAACTTGAAAAAAATGCAGGTGTACTTTAATAGCTGAAAAGCTGCAAAAAGCTGAATAAAGCTTCACACAAATCCATAACTACTGTGTTCATATTCTCGTACATTCCCCCAGTCTTCTTTAACACCAGTCGCTACTAATGTTGGGCAAAATGTAAATAGAAACAGAATGCAATGATTAGTTAAACTCCGATTTTATTCACAATAGAACATAGAAAGCATATCAAATATGTAAACTGAAAAAAATGTCTAAAAATGTGATTTTATATGGATGGTAGGAAAAGGTCCTCAGCACTCTGGGACAGGACCATGTTTACCGCTGTGTACCAACTCCTCTTCTTCTAAAAACACTAAATAAATTTCTGGGAACTGATGAGACCAGTTACTGGAATTTTGGGAGAGTGAAGTTGTCCTAATCTTATCTGATATAAGATTCTAGATGCTCAACTTTCCTGGGTCTTCTTTGTGATATATCCCCTTTCATGGTAAGCCAAATGTTTTTCCTTTGCAAATCATAAGGTAAAATAGGTCAAATTCAGGCAGGCGGCTGTAAAACGTTATTTTTTGCTGCAACATACAAGGTCAAAATCACTACACTTTCCATGTATATGTTTGTAACAGCAGACGTAGTTGAGATGACATGGATTAATCCACCTTTGTTACACACAATAAAGAAGTGCAGAATAACATATTGTGTAAACTTTGCTGTTGTTTGTGTGGTCTGGATCAGATAGTCACTATAGTCAGTGTAGTGTAAGTGTCGGTAAGTGTTTTGAGTGGTAAATCCTGTAAATAAAAACACTACCCTCGCAATTTGCACAACAGGTCCTCTGCAAGTAAAGCATCTATCATGACTTTTCTTCTTTCAGAGGAAAAGTGGCAGTAATCTTAGTTTACAGCTTCTCAGTTCTTGTGTCATCAGAGTTTCTATCAGTATTGTCAGCAGCAGGGACTCAGCATTAACTTTCCAATTTAACCTTATTCAATTTCATCGTAAAACACTTGCTCTGAAGTTACAATTACAACCAGGAAGTCAAACAGAAATGAACCCTGTATTATTACCATATTAACCTTAGACACTTCCTGGAAAAGAGCCATTGTTCTATACAGTAATGTCTGATGTCTAAAGGATAAGGTTTCTGTTAACTGGAGCGATGAAAAAAAAATTTACATTGTCTGCCCTTTCCTTTCTAGGAGGTAATTGAAACAACTTAAAGGAGGTTATCTGTACAATAGCTGTATCGCAATCAATCCAGCTGTGCCGGTTTGAAGGTAGATCATTTTTAATGTAGATTTTTCACTAGAAAAGCCAGAAAAAGTTCAACCTAAAAGTAAGGAAAGGGTTAACCTGATGCCAGAGAATGCATCACTGGAGTTAAAGGAGCTGTGCGTAGTGTTTCTACTGCAAAAGTGCAATCAGACTGTTTATAATAGACTTCAGAGTCAGGTCAAAGATGTCAACGTATTATAATGTGGAGATATGAGCCGAATTTATTCATCGCCACAGGCCGAAATATTACTGTTAATGCATGTGTCCACTAGAGGGAGTGGTGAGTCACTCTGCCTGTTTCCCACGGTGTTGAAAAGTAACACCAAAGCAATTCAGATGCATAATGGTTGTTTTCATGACTTGGCAACAGCTCTGATGTAGCAACATTTAAGGCTGAAATTTCTAAATTTCTTCTCCACCAGTGACGGTTTTACATAAGTCATTGTGTTCATTAAATTCGCTATTTGTTGATTCATGGTTCAGACTAAACTGTGACAGTTCTGGGCTTGTTCGGATGAATCACAATACATCTTTCATGCAGCTTTTGACAATATATACCATACAGAGTACATGGTGATTTGTGGTTTTACTGTCTTAGCAGAGCTGTAAAATATGGTTTTGGTGCCCATGTTAGTGCTCTGTTACATAATAGCAGATGGTTTGGATATCAGTACTACTTATCATCTTTACCATCCTATCTGGTTTGCGTTTCCATCATTTGTTTTTTAACAGGACAATGACCCTAAACACACCTCCAGGCTATGTAAGAGCGACGTATGTGACCCAGATGGCAAGGGATGGAGTGCTGCATCAGATGACCTGACCTTTCCAAACACCTGACCTAAAACCCAGCTGGGATGAGTTAGACCGTAGAGTGAAGACAAAGCAACCAACAAGTGCTTAACACCTCTGGGAACTCCTCCAAGAGAATGAAAAACATTCCAGGTGATTACTTCATGAATCAGATTGAGAGAATGCCAAGCATCAAAGCAGAAGGTGGCTACAGTGGTCAATATGATACATAAGACGTTCTGGTTTGTGTAACACTTTTTGTTTAGAATGTAATTCTAAGTGTACCCGCATAATTTTGATGTCTTACATATTAATTTACAGTGCAGAAAATTATTATAATAATTTAAAAAAAAAAAAGAAAGAAAAACAACTGAATGAGAAGGTGTGTCCAAAATGTTGACTGATATATTTAAAGGGGTTATAATTGTAGTATTTCTATTTTCACATATTAAAAAAAAATACCTTAAACTATCAGAGAGTTTAAAATGAAGAGTTCTGAAGTAACACCATAGTGTGAATATACTGGATTATAGAGATATGAACTGAACCTGTTCCTACTGACAGTCTGATGGATTAATCCATAAAGACCCAAACAAATGCCAGTGACCAAAACCATCTGCTGATCTAAACTGTTTAACACCTGTTGATCCACTAATCCTATCAATACATGTAAATAATTAGTGCAAAATACAGTTTGTCGTCTTTTTCCAGTGTGTTCTGGTCCACAACATTCCCCTGCTGCTAGAGAGTTTGCAATATCAATACGACATATAACCCTTTTAAGATAATGTGAGATTTTGTTTCTTGTGTTTTCTTTTTCACCTATTTTCTGATCAAATTAATTGACAAACAGTAATACATATTAGAGGATCTCCATTATCTACAAAGTCCTTCCTCACGTTCATCAAATATGACAAGCAGAATTTTATTTTACCAAATGCATTAAATATGCAGAATCTAAAATCAGCTCTCCCCCCTTGGTGATAAAATCAAGAGGTTAAAAATAAAGACATAGAGATATATTGTTTCGCATCTCTATGGGAACGCTTCTGTGTTGAGTTAGAGTAGAGAATCTCACTGTGTCTTAACAGTAATAGGGCCTAATAGTTGTGAGTCATGCGTTTAATCCTTTTACTTGTCCCAAAGTAATGATCATCAGCTAAATCTACCCTGTTACAAGTTACATTTTCTACAGTCTGAAATAGAACAGATCAGTGACAGGGGTAGAATTTTTATACACTATCAAATCAGTTGAATGACAATACACTCAAAATCCATTATGTAATTTCTGCCCGGTAACACCCAAAAACAGGAATATAACTGACACATACTCTGTTTGGGTGACAGAGTTGGATGATTTAGAACTCTCCTTAGCTCTGCAGTGGCAAGAAGCTATTTTGTGGATGAGATTCAATATGATGTGGATAAAAGGAGGAAAAAAGAGACAAAAGGGTGCACTCCTCTTCTTTTGGTGGTTACGTGGTGCTCTCTAAGGGTACGCTGGTAAATAGCAGATTGCCCTCTTCTGGCTGAAACCGAGTTATTGCACAAGGTAGGGTTTCCTGATTTCTTGAAGACGTGTGAAATCAAAGGAAAATTAGTCCAATGTTATGTATGAAGCCGCGTAGACAGGTTGTCACAGCAATGTGACACTGAGTGAAAGCGCTTCAGTGCTTCAGGTAGGCCATCGTTTGATACTTGATGTCACTTTGACACCTCCCTGTAGAGGTACACTCTGGGAATTCAGAAACACAACACCCTTGCAGGATTACATGTCTTACCAGTCTGGGAATTTAAGATTTTTCAAGAAGAAATGGAAATGAGGTGTCTTAGGATACGCCCTGTCTTCCTTGTTTCGTCTACTGTGAGTTGTACCTATAGGAATAGGCGCAAGACTGAAAATAGAAAAAAGATTTGAAAAAATTGGGGGAAAAAAACTAATTCAAATAAACTCAGGAAGAATCTAATCAAGGAAGGCCCATCCTTTTTTTTACATGCTGCTATAAACACAATGTAGTAGAAATAAAGATTTAACACACTGTCCTTGCAGCTACACGTAGAAACTCATGTTTTTTTAAATCGTTTGACCCAACAAGTATCATGTGTTCATTGGCTTTTTTTTCCCCTATTTGTTCAGCAGTGGGACATCTGTACACAAAGATTAGCAATGTCATTGACTGATTACGGTTAGTTTGGTGTGGTGGCATCACATCTGGTTGAGGACTCGCGTTTTAATCCAGACATTTACTTTTATGCTATGTACTTTAAAGTTAGAGGATATTGCTTGTTTTTCTGCGTCTGCTTCCTTGTCGCTCCTCTCCCGTTCTACAGGTTGTCTTTGTCCTTCTGTCTGTGTGAGCTAGTTTTTCCCTTTGTGTGGATACAGTGCCATGTTTGAGCTCTCCGAGTGTCTGGGTAAACTGTCCTTTTTTTGTCCAAGGCATGTCCACAGATGATAACTGTCTTCAGTTATACTCTGCCCATTCATTGTTATATATTTTTTTTGTATTATTT
>JAPQRP010000028.1:9452536-9462925 GCA_037367295.1 Apogon hyalosoma
CTTTTCCCACTGGGTTTTTGGAGTTTTTCCTTGCCGAGAAGGAGGGTCTAAGGACGGGGGATGCCCGAGACATTAATTGATTTCCTTCATTTGCCTTTTATTTACCTGATGTTTGTTTATATCCAACTAACTCTGTAAAGCCCTGTGAGACAATCTTGTTGTGATATAGGGCTCTACAAATAAAACTGAATTGAACTGAATTTCCAAATAAAATAATATTGAACTCAAAGATAATCCTGTAATTTCTAATTAACTGAGACGGTCATTTGACTCTTTCATTTACTATTATCCACTGCTTATTTTTAAATAGGGTCTATACCAGGGGTGTCAAATATATGGCCTGTGAGCCACAACCGGCCCTCCAAAGGGTTTAGTCTGGCCCACAGGATGAATTCATGAGGGGAAAAATTACACAGAAGACAATGACAGTCAAGGGTGTCACTGAGTCTCGACATATTTTTGATCTGTACTTCCAGAAAATGTAAAAATGATGACAGATAGATGCTGATGGCATGCATTATATATCAGCCAAATAGAAATAATAATGCAGAGGAGTCATTAATAATGGTAAATATTAGCATTGACGATATTAACACTGTTAGAACGTAGAAGATATTTGTTGAGGTGAATCAGAATTTGAGGTTTCACATCGAACTGTGAAAAAGATTTTACAGTTCTTGTTTGTGTGTCGTGACGCATATAGTAAGTCTATACCATCACATTGTTAGTGATATTTCAATTATGGATTTTACTTGGCTTTAAGTAATGATTGTTTTTCATAAAATGTATATTATGGTGGAGCGTTTTAATACAAGAATAAGAATAAAATTTTCAAATGCAGCTTGTTGAATCAGACCTCTGCAGTAACAATACAAATATGCATTATAACTCAGTGGATTTTAACTCAAGGCAGTCACCTTTTTTTTTCTCTGTTAGTAAACTAGAACTGGTGTTTCTATGGAGCCACTCCTATTTCCACCAGCTTCATTTCCCATGGTGAGTACAGAAATCTAGAGCTCAGAAACAGATAATACAAGTGGACCCCTTATCTTTGTCATGTAGTAGGTCACTTTCATTGTTGCAGCGTGAGATGGTCACAGTACAAAACAAGACAAAAAGATAATTTCAACAAAAGATTTCACCCTGGATACAGTTACAGTATAAAGACCAGGTGGGACCATTTGTTCCACCAGTTGGAGAAACTCTGCAGGTTGCTGTGTTTGGGCTTTGAGGTAAGTAGATTTTCATTCAGAACTGACAATTAATATATACGGTTTTCTTGAATTTAAGGTCAAAAAGCCCCCAAAGTATTATTCTCTGAAATCATTTCCGTAACCAATTCAACTGGAATATTTCATCATGGTGTTGAAAGAGAATTTTGTAAATACTTTTAACATTTAATTGACCAAAAGAAGAAGCTTGTGAATGTTTTTTTTTTTTTTTTTTTTTTACATAGCTCTCTGTATCACTTATGTAAGTCTTTCACCCTTTCACATACACCAAGAACAAACTTCTTCTTATGACAATGAATGTACCTTTTCTTTAATCTTTTTAAGCCACATTGTACAACATTCAATAACAACTGACAAATTCATGTTTTACATTACAGGTGTTTGAAAAAAAATGTCTCTGCTTAGAAGATCTATTGGACTGTTTCTGTTGGCTTTTGCTGTATCAGGTGCGTTTTTATTAGTCACAACTGAATTTATTTGTGTCCATACAAAAATGTTATTGTATACAGACAGGGTTTAAAGGAACATCCACACAATATCAACAATAAAGACAAACACACATGCACAGCAGGAGTTATAGAATTATTCATTCTTGTGTGACATAACCATTAAAGTTGATCAAAACTGAACACTTAGTTAAAGAGCTAATCTACAAAAACAAGGAGCTGTCTGAATACACCATCTATTGCACTCATACTGTTTACAGAGACATATGCACAAAGGATCGTTGGGGGACAAGTGGTCATACCGAACTCTATTAAACATCAAGCATCCCTGCAGTTCCAATGGAGTGGAAGCCACTTTTGTGGCGGAACACTAGTCCACCCTGAATGGGTTTTGACCGCTGCCCACTGCTGGATACCGTAAGTAATGAAGCTGGTATTTCAAACTAACATTGTTTTAAACTGTAAAATAAGAACAAAATGGATTTCTGTTTTAGCAAAAACATCAATGGACTGTTTTTCCCCACCATTTTATGAAAAGCGTAGAATCTGATGCACCCTGTTTTGGTCTTTAGGACTAACAGGCTGCAGGTGGTGTTAGGTGAGCACAACTTGGAAGAAGAAGAAGGATTTGAACAAGTCTTCAATGTTTCAAAGATATACAGGCACAACTATAACTGGAATACATTCAACAATGATGCCATGATGATCAAGGTAAGTGAAATATATGTATATACATGTATGCACTCTCAACTCTTATTCCTGATTGTACTTGTGACAGTTTCATTGCTGCTATTGGCTGATGAACATAAAGGTGTAATAACTTTTTGTTTGTGTTACAGCTGAGCCGGCCAGCAGTGGTGAATGCCCAAGTCCAGCCAGTTTCACTGCCGGACTCTGATACTTTGCCACTTAGACAAAACGATATCTGCACAGTGAGTGGCTGGGGCGTGACATCTCCCTACAGCAACCGGCTCTCTGATGAACTACGTGCTGTGGACGTTTTGTTCTATCAGTATTGCCAGTATTACTATTGGGGCAAGATCACTTCCAATATGATATGTGCTGGCTTTCCATTTGGTGGAAAAGATTCATGCCAGGTACAGGGGCATTTATTCTTGGGTGTTTTTAATCCTTTTTTTGTTTGTTTGTTTGTTTGTTTGTTTGTTTTTTGTCTGTGTATTGTATGTTTTGCCTCGATTTTCACCAGTTTGCATACATAAAACCTAGTTTATATTCTAAAGAGTTAGTTAAAACCATGCATACAGTAATGGTAATCCACTTTCACAAACCTAATAAATAAATGTTACGTTATGTCATAACATTAAAATAAACCACTTTAACACTCCCTTTACATAATAAGAAATGTTTTATTTGATTTCAATGTATATGTGATGTTGTTATCTAGGCTTTAATTTCCAGTAGAATATCATAGACTTTATAAGTGCACTATGCAATGTTTATTGTGTATTCTGTCTTGGTGTTTCACAGGGCGACTCAGGTGGTCCACTTGTCTGCAGAGGTAAACTGGAGGGAATTGTCTCCTGGGGAATCAGCTGTGCAAACCCATACTTCCCAGGGGTTTACACCAAAGTGAGAAATTATGTTGACTGGATTCAATGGATTATTGAAAATGCTTAACAAATTAACTGAAAGGGTGTATGAACATAATTCAGTCATTTTGGTCATGCCTTAAAGCCCTATGATTTGGATTTACGATCTGTGCAATAGTAAAAGGTGATTCAAAAACTGCTGCACTGGTCTATATAGAGCAGCTAGTGTGTGTAACTGTAGAGTTTGATTACTAAAGCTGGTTACATTAACAAATACTATTTGATTTTAACTCCATGGAATATCACATTAAGCCAAATTTCACAATGTTGTTTGGGTAGACTATATAAAGTTAGGGAAATAATACAGTCAGATTTAATTGTTTATTACACAAATCAGAAATAAAGCCAATTTTATTGTTGTTTTTTTTATTGTATCTAATATTTTCATTGGTTGCAGTGATGGTAGTGGTGTCCGTAAAAGTCTAATAAATATCCCCTTGTATTAAACTTTAGGAGTGTGATAACCTCCATAGAAGGCTGTGCTAATCATTAGAGCCAATCTGCTAATCTGGATAATATCAATCCACATGATTTCCCCCATTACATAAATGTAATGTAGCAATGAAGGCATTACAGCTGGCAGTAATAATAGCATTTAAACTGTGATCCTTTGTCTTTTCTCCAGTACAGAAATCAAACACACATTACATCTGTAAAAGTTAAACTATTGTTGGTTTCTTGAAATTTTCATGGATTTATTTATTTATTTATTTGAACAATATTGTAACAAACAAAAACAAAAAAACAAGATATCAACAAGTAGGTTATATTGTAGTTTTCTGTCTCCTGAATGTAACAATAGGGCCAGAGAGGATGGCTGAATCATCTGCAGAGATAATAAAGATCAGTAGATTGTGTCTGTGTTTGCTTCTTGGTAATCCATTACTGTTCCAAAAGGAATTGACCCAAATTCCACATAGTTTTCCTAACATGTTGTGGAGTAAGGCTCATCCTTTTAGCCAAAACTGAATAATACTGCACACATTTGATATTTACAGCTCCTTCCTTGTCTGTTTTCATGTGTTAACCACTGCTTTCTAGTGACATAAATCAAAGATCTTGTGCTTCTACTTTTCCCTTTTTACGGTTTTTTTTTTTCCATGGCTAAGTCAACGATCAGGCAGCGCCTCCTATTGGCGCTTTAGCCTCCTGCATGTCAGCAAAGATAATATCACACTCTAACCCTAACCCAAAAACTAGGGCATTAAACTAATTATAAAAAAATAAACAATTAAGTAAACAAAAATTACTCTTTAATTTTTGCTTTTGCCAGTACAAGTAGAAAGACCATATTTCCGCGCATGCTCAGAATGCCGCGCATGCTCAGTAAGAGGAAGCTTGTTTACACTTTTCCCAGCCTGCCTGGGTCTGTGACCAGACTTCAAAATACTGACTTTAGTTAACTCTTGGGGTAAATAATGTCGGTGAGACAGACCATTAACCGTGGTCTGGAGCTGGGACGGTCAGTCTTTCAGCTAGGTCTCCTCAAGTCCGGGGGTCGAGTCGCAGCAAAGCTCCGAGCTGACCGTTTCCGTGTAGGCCCGTCGGTCCGCACCGTTCAGCCTCAGGCTTTCCTTCCGTCTCGATACCGGTATTACCGCACCTCTCTGAGGGGCCTGGCTGCTCAGCTTCAGGCCGCTGGGGTCCGGAGGTGGTATGGCGGTGGGTCTCCGCGAAACAGGGCCGTATTGTTGGCTTTTGGTCTTGGAATTGGACTCATTGAACAACAGCTGGAGGATGACAGGAAGAGTGCAGCGACATGCCAGGAGATCCAGGTATAAGAAATCACCCCTATTTAATCATTTTCTTTGTCATCTTTCCCTTTCTTGAAAATGGCAGAGTATTGCCACTTGTGGAGTACTATTTCGTGGATCTTGTTGAGACTTATTATGAGACATCATTATGAGAACACTGATCATTATCTTGTTAGATTTTTATATCACATCCACTGTCATCAATGTATCGAGATATGTTTTCTTGGAGATGAGCAGCTCTGATGATCACACTGCAAACTCCTATTACAATAATTATACATTTTTTTTATGGGATTTTGATTAAAGACGTTTGTAATTTCGATTTGTTTCCCTTTTCTTCATTAAAACTTTAACACCAGAAAATGCTGTCTGCGTTTTTCAGCTTTCACTCAGAACGATTGAAAGCTACTGTATCTTATTTGAAAGCAAATCGATTGAAACGATTTAAACGGGAAGCAACTAATTATTTGACATTTATTGTGATAATAACTGATGTTGATTGTTTACCACTGCCCTTATATGAAATTTGAGTAGAGAAGGAATTATCACACAAATAATCGTGATATATACATAGTGCACATACACCACATAAAGAAAAACATATTCACAAAGACTTTTGAAACATTAAATTAAGTATTTTCTGCTTCTCTTTCACTGAAAAAATTATTAACATTAGTGAAGTATTGACCAAATCTACAAAGTCAAACTGTGATGCTACTTCTCAAGCCAATTTATGGCAAAATAAGATTAGAGCACAATAAGATAATACAAGAGCCGCTACTTGATGGTAATCAGTATGGAAAAAATCTGTTATTTGTTAAAGTTAAATCAGATTGCATATATACAACTAAAAGGAAATGATTATCACAATTATAAGAAGTAATCATGATGTTAAAAAATTTAATAAAAAATACTACTTTTAGCTGCTTCCTTCAGTTTGTCACAGCAGATCATCTGCTTCCATCTGACCTTATCCCCTACAGCTTCTTCTTGCACACCAAGTGCCTGCATGTCCTCCACCACATCCATAAATCTCCTTTTTGACCTTCCTCTTTGCTTTCTGCCTGGTAGCTCCATCTTCATCATCCCTCTAGAAATATATTCGCTATGCCTCCTTTGCAAATGTCAGAACCAGCTCAGTCTGGCCTCTCTCCATCTTTCCCCAAAATGTCCAACCTGAGCTGCCCCTCTTATGTGCTTGTTTCTAATCCCATCCACCCTTGTGACTCCCAAAGAAACTCTCAAATGACGATCATTTCCCTCAGTTGCAACATGGCCATCACCATAATTATGACAAGCCTACATCAACCCCCACCAATAATATTATCCTCTTTAAAACTGTAAATGAGCGTTCACATAAAAATGCGATAGCCTCTAATAAGTGCTTGCAAATGCAAAATATGATGCATCTAGAACAGCAGATCCACTGCCACTTTGACAAATTATTATATCAAAAATGTACTGCGGTGGTAAATCAAATGTTCCAGCACACGTTTGTGAAAGCAAAGATTAATAAAGCACTGGAGGTATCCCTTTCTGTATCTTAATAATATTTATTTGAATCCCCAGGATGTATTCAGGAAGAAAAGATTCACAACTCCTCTGAAGCCATTCACTTCTGGATACAATTTGGAGGATTACCTTATTGGGAACCAGATTGGGAAAGGCTCCAATGCAGCGGTGTATGAAGCTGCAGCAAGGTTTGCCCCTCCGAAACAGAATAACATGAAATGCTCTATAGTGCAGGTGGAAGAAGATACAGAAGAGGGGGACAGGCCTCGTTCTCTGACCTGTTGCTCCCTGAGAAATTTCCCTCTGGCAATCAAGATGATGTGGAACTTTGGGGTGGGTATATTTTCACAAAAACATGTTTCTGAGGTTACTTCTATAGCTCAAGGAATTATTCTGGTTTGGGAAAACTGATAAAAATCAGTACTGACAGGGAGTTTTCAACACTATTTGTTTGCAGGCAGGGTCATCCAGTGAAGATATATTGAAATCAATGTCACATGAGCTGGTACCTGCAGGGCCCCTGGCCTTAAAGCAGGAAAATGAGCAAATTACTCTAGATGGGTAAGTAATGTATGTGTGGGCTGTTATTCTTCATTACTGAATAGGTTGCAAAAATGATATGTTAACAGCTATTTTTTTTTACTTTCAGACATTTTGGAGTCCTGCCCAAAAGAGTGTCAGCACACCCTAATGTGATAAGAGTGTACCGGGCTTTCACAGCAGATGTCCCATTACTACCAGGTGCTCAGGAAGAATATCCTGATGTGTTGCCAGCAAGGCTTTATCCAGATGGTCTGGGAAACAATCGCACTCTTTTTTTGGTCATGAAGAAGTAAGATCTGCCATCATGATCTTAGTCAGATCTCGTACAAGATGTGATTGTAATACTTAATCAGTAGAAGGCACTTTCTCAGTTTTTTTTCCCCACAACATTGTGCTATAGTTATCCCTGCACACTGCGACAGTACCTGGAAGTGTCCACACCCACCCGCAGACATGCCTCTCTGATGATGCTGCAGCTTCTCGAGGGGGTCGACCATCTGTGCAGACAGGGTGTTGCTCACAGAGATCTCAAATCGGACAATGTGCTGGTGGAATTTGACTCGGGTAAAAAAAAAGAAGACAACTGGAATGCTAAGCATATAAGAGAGCAGTTACAACACATTAATTACATCAGTTTGAGGTTTTGTTTCACCTCTTTTTTACAGATGGTTGCCCTCGATTGGTGATTACTGACTTTGGCTGCTGCCTGGCACAGAGGGATTCGAGTCTGGAGCTGCCTTTCAATAGCATGTGGGTCAACAGAGGAGGAAATGCCTCTCTCATGGCACCAGAGGTAGGCACTTACGGTTTCTTTGAGTATTTTGGCCCTTATTAGCACTTCGTTGAAATACAGAAACATCAAGGGTGGACAGCTGCTTTTGTAAACCTTGTATACCTATGTGTTTACCCACAGATATACTATTTTAGGAGTGTGTACAGTATCTTTGTGTAACTTTGGTCATGCAACCACCCAGAAAAGTCTTAATAAAATGATAATTTTCATGAAAAAAATGAAGGTTGTTTCCCAGTATGATGTCTGTTTGAATAGTAGTATTAGTAGTAATAATAATAACAATAATAATAAAAATAATATATTGGAATAGAATTACGTCCTCTGTGGTCAGAAAAAAGTGCAGTTATGTGATATTATGGTAAGGAACAGTCATTTTGTTTTAAACCTGTTTGCTCAATACTGCTACACAATTTGAATTACCTGAAAAATTACACATTTAACCACAGCCATTTTTTCCCTAAAGGTGGCCACTGCCGTCCCAGGTTGTGGTATGGTGATTGACTATCGCAAGGCAGATGCTTGGGCTGTGGGCGCCATCTCGTTTGAGATATTTGGCCAGAATAACCCGTTCTACCGACCAGTTGGACTGGAGAGCCGGAATTACCAGGAGAAACAGCTTCCTCCTCTGCCTTCTAGTGTTCCAGCTGATCTGCAGTTAGTGATCCGATTTCTCCTAAGAAGGAACCCAAATAAGGTGCGTTGAAGTGTTTTGTCTGTTTATGGTCTACCATTAGTCAATTAATGACCAACACTGATACCACATTACTCACATTCACTGTATTTGTTTTCTATAGCGACCCAGTGCTCGTGTAGCTGCTAACATGCTACATCTCAGCCTATGGGGGAGGAGGGCCCTTGCCAATCAGGATAGCGCTGGTATGAAAAAGCTGGCTGATTGGTTGTTGTGTCAGTCTGCTGTGGTCCTTCTCAAGGGTTGTAGTGGACCCAAAGGGAACACCGTGGAGGCGGAACTTCAGAGGAGCTTCTTGTCTAACCTGGACCTGGAGGACCTTCGCACAGCTGTCGGTTTCCTTCTCTACGGACGAGCTCATCATCAGGCCTGCATACTGTCTGCATAGATTTACTGTCTCGGACACAACTAAAATCTGCTTTAAAGCTGCTTTCATATTCAGACAACTATATGTCATTTCTTCATTACTACTGATTATGTAGAAGCACATATGGCTTACAGGGAAACTCCACTGACACTTCACTCACACAGTTGTAGATAACCTGCAACTTAAAGCAATAATTAAGACTTATGTGTTGTAATTCATATCTGTTGGGATGCCTAATCATAGTATTGTATGCATTTCCCAGAATGTCCTTGCAAATGGGTGTAGCTGTAAAGTTTAGACAGTTACTTAAACCTTCAGAATATAATGCAGACAGAAGAACTGCAGTCAAAATAATGATTAGCATTGATTGTATACAGTGTTAATCCTTAGGATGTGGTTGAGCTTATCTTTTTTGTTCAGGTGGTTTGCACTTTATGTCCATGTTTGCACTTTTTGGGATTGCTGTTGAGGCTTACCTACAATGGTTTGTTGCCAGCTCTTCGAAAACACTTTATAAAAGTTTTGTAATAGTAAATTATTTAAAATAGAGTGACTAAAGCCTTCATGCTTCCTGTCTGTTATCAGAAATTGTCAGGAAAACTTGTCAGTTCAAGGATGACATGCATGGTTAAAGAATGATTATGTGGTCAGTACATACAGATATTGCATGTACAGTACCTTGTTTTAACCCATAAAAGAGAAGTGAGAAATATTTTGGATATATTGTAGATTTACTAGCTGTATTTCTGAATAAAAGTACCTGAGTGGGTTATGCAAGTCATTGTCGTTATTTAATGTGTCATTTCCATCAGTATTGCTGAAATGTACCATGTCATACTATTAATTTATATACAGCTGTATTGTACTGAGCATCACACACAAATAGGATATGTAACTTGATATTTAAATGAAATACAGTTAGGCCCTGATCTGATGATGTCATGAAACTTGATTCATATCATTGGATTACAGTAAAATAACTAAATGGTTCAGGAACTGACAATGGCAACTTTATATAATACAGACATTTTATTTGTGATAAATCAACATTTAACACATCAACAATCAAGATTACTCTGAAAGCAGAAATATTTTAGTCATGTCTTCTGTTTAACTAAAAACACTAATCCCTTTGATTGGAAGTTAAGTATGTTGCAAAAATGAAATATAATCTGATTGGGTATAAATATACATATGTATAAATATACACAGTCAAATTACATCTTCATAGTAAACACTTTTCTGTGTGATAATGTTTGTAAGAATACATTGAAACGAACTGGTTCCTGTTAAACTACAGCCTCTTTCTGTTGATGTTTAGTATTCCTCTCCTTCCTCCTCTCCCTCACCCTCGATGGAGTCAACTCCAACCTCCTCATAATCCTTCTCCAGAGCTGCCATGTCCTCTCTGGCCTCAGAGAACTCTCCCTCCTCCATACCC
>JAPQRP010000028.1:9485889-9524518 GCA_037367295.1 Apogon hyalosoma
AAGAAACAGCCTCCTTCCACAGTGGACTGGACGCATGTGGGGGGTGGGTGGGGTGTGTGTGGGGGGGGCTGTCCGGTCATGTATAGAGCTAGCGTGGGTCTAGGTGGCGTCTCCCCACACTGGGATTAGCTGTCTTTCTCTTTCAGCACTCCCTGAATTCCATTCCGCCTTTTAGCCAGTGCTGTGCTATATCCCAGCACAGGACTTCCCAGTGACTTGCAAGACTGCATTTAGCACACAACAAGTCTAAGTTTCGGAGAGGAGAAGAAGAAGAAGAAGAAGCAAGTTTTTGGAGCCCACGCGCGTCGGTACTGTATGTAACCAAAACGAGCTAGAAGAGGATCGGATCTGTTTTTTTTTTACCTTTTTTTTTTTTTTTTCTTTTTTTTTTTTTTTTTTCTAACCTGTTGATGAAGTCCCACCGGGTGTGGGACGCAGAGGCGCAGTCTGGTTTCTCCACAGGGAAGAAAAGTGTGCAAAAGGTGCAGGCTCCACACCGCTCCCGTGGACAGGAGGAGTGACGGACCTCGGGTTTTTCATTTTCCCCAGCATTAACAGCCTGTGCTGGGTTGGTGAAAAATGGGCACTCCGACCTCTTCGATCTATGGACTTATCCTCTCCTTGATTCTCACATGCCATCTGCTTACTGTAAGTCAGCTTTCTATTAAAAACTTCCCTTTTCTTTTCACTTTTAGGACTTTATACACTCTTCTGCAACCATTCCTTACCCAAAGGTCAAATGAAAGTTACACACCACTGCCTTATTTCCCTGTTGCAGGCAAAAAAAAAAAAAAAGTTGGTGTTCCTATTTCTGCTCAGTATATAGTGTGATCTGGAGAAAGGCTGCATGCTGTCCTGCAGGTGGGCTGTATTACCGATTCCAGTCCTCAAGTCATATCAGCACACATGGACGGTAAAGATGCTTTTAGAAGTAATCTGACAAACTAGAACCTCCTGTTGAATGAAGCAGCTCTAAGTTTGTCCATAGAAACAAGCTATTCATAGTCTCCCCAGAGTCTCCAACTCCTAAACCTTCTCAAACTTAAGCAACACATTGCAAAGCCTGGTGCAGTCTATGGTTATAACACCATGAGTGCATGTATTACACCTTTAGGCATAACCATACCTGGATAACAATTAATCCTTAAGTATAAGACTGAGGTTTATTTGTGCTCAACAGACTTATATAAGTAAAAAAAAAAAGAAAAAAAAATCAGTGCCACTCACATTCTCTGATTTAATCCATTCAAGCTTTCACTTACAGTACACTAAGCATACTTACTGCCAGTGCACCATTTGGTATTCGTTCCCCTGTTTTTAATTACCTCAGTCTATAAACAGTTGTCTGTACCCTGCCATATCTGTGGTATGAATCATATAGAAGAGGACTATTGCTTTGCTGCTGAGAATAGACCCCCACCCCATCTACGCCACCCTCTGGAAAACCCGTCTGGTCTCTCACCTTCATGCCCTCCAATAATCAGAGCTGTCATGCTTGAGATATCTGCGACTCCTCTGTGTTGATTTGATCTGAAGGAAATCCTTTTGAATGATGAGAGATAGTTGCAGTAGCCAGCAGGCATAAATCTTTCACCTGCCTGAAGATAGAGTATATAAGCAGTGATATGTCAGATGTTCAAGAAGCTCTGATGTTAAGTTTTTTATGGCTTCAGGGTGTATTTAACATCTATGGTGACATGCTATTGAGCTCCGGGTGCGTGGATGACATGATCTATTAGTTTGCATTGCTTCACAAAGTTAAAACAGGAGGTACAATTTCTGCATCTTAAAGTAAACTTATGTATTTTCAATATAATTGATCCACTAAAGCTATCCATTCCCTGGAGGGCTATTATCATGTGTTGTGTGCTGACACTGGAAGGTAATAGGAGCTGGCCTCTACACTTACTCTAGCCTTGATTGACTACCAGGCCTGAGTACAACAATATCAACATAATTAAATTATCTGGAACCGCAAGCATCTGTTTTTTGCATCATGACTTTGAACTCCAGCAGGAGGACGCTGGCTTGGCTGCCTCTTGATTCAATTAAGCACACGTTCTGGTGTTACTATGGGCTGTAATTTCTTTTTGCTGGAATTTAAGGGTCATGCACATCAACTCCAACAAAGTCAATAAAGTCTTGCGATGGGACTGAGTTCTTGGTCACAAATGAGCACCTGTAATCTGCTGCATACCACCAACACAAGTGCGAAAAATATATCCAAGGAAATAATTTTTTGCAGTGTGAAATTAATTAAAAAAGAAAAAGTAATCCCACAGCCACATCCAAATCTGTCTATCCCACTGAGAGAGCACATTATAAAGTATAAACCTATTATAACTGTTTAATCATCTAAAAAGACAAAGAGGTCACTTTGTTTTGTGGGGTATGAGCACTACTACTGACAATTTTGGCACAGTGATCTCTCCCAGTATAGACTGACACAAGTGTCCCTTGACTTCACTGGGAGGTTGGACCATGGTTTGGGGGAAGGGCGGCCTGGATTCCTATGACTATATCGTCTACAAAGTGTGTGTCATTGGTGTAAATTGTTCTCTTTCTCTGCTGTGTGTAACTGAGCCTCCTCATTCCATGTTAAATTTCATGCAGCCACAGTTTGAGGGGATGCTTTATTTAGTCTGTGCTGGGTAATGTGTCGGCTAGGCGAGGTGGTTGGTCTCTCTGTGCGGCACTTTGTCATTACAGACCTGGCTACCTGGTGTTTAATTCCCAGTCGATGGGGATTCAATGGAGTTGCAAAGCACAGCAGTGCAAACACCAACTCCATTCCACAGTTTGAACAGTACGGAAGGTCTGCCCCCTCCAGACCCATTCACATAATTGCTTGAAGACTTGGTTCAGTAAACATTGCATAGTTGAATTATAGCTCCAGGAGAGAGGCCATCTTTGCTGATGGGACAATGGCGTACTGAAGTGGCTCGGCACTCTTCAAGCACATTGGCACATATGGAGCGCAGGCCAGCAGCCTGGTGGTTGTTGACTCTGCAGTGAGGTGTGACTTGGGAGGTATAGAGGTCACAGAGGTTAGGACTCTGAACCTGAATCTGTTTCACAGTTCAGCAGGGGTTCCTCGTGATTTATTCACAGCTGAGATTAGATCGTTCTTCACACTTTACTTAAATATTCCATTATTATAACAACTAGGCTACTTACTGTTTATATATTCTATTTCAGATTTTATTCTTACCTTCTTATGCTACAAACCGAGACCTGGGTAACTACATTTCGTTCTATCATGAACCATTGATCGAATGACAATAAAACTGAGTCTGAATCTGATAAACCACATATCTGCATTTATACCATGCTACTTTTCACATACGGGAATTTATATATTTCCTATTTTTGCATGTTTTTTTACCATGGAGATACAGGTGTAAGATATAATAACTTTTGTTTTTTATTAGACCTTTCAGGTTGTTTTGGTTAGCACTAATATTTATCTTGAAAATATTACAATTAGAGAGATTGGAATCATAATCACAATGTCATTCTAGTGCGGTCAGTTACACTGTAAATATCCTGTGTGTGTATGGTGATATTTTGGATTCAATTATGCTGAACAGAGATAAATAATGTTGTTTTTTTTGCACTAGTTCAAGTATATTCACATTTCAAAGTAATCACTAATCCATGCATTTTCCGTGATAACACAAGTCACAGCTGCAAATCACAATATTGTCCAGACTTTTTCAGCTAACCATGCAACCGTAATTATAGTAAATATTGTGCCTTAACATGTTGTATATTTCTATTATAGTATAATAATCCCATTTTTTTACAGGCCCTTGAAAAATATTGAAAATTAAAAAATGTGATGTGATTCAATCATAGGCCCTAAAATGTCATGTCTAAAATACAGTTTGACAGAAAAAAAGCCCCTCCAGGTTTGAACCACCTCTTCTGCAAGAAAACTCAAAGCATTGGAACTTATCTTTAAGATGATACATTGCTATACTGTGGAAGTCAGAAAAAATATAAATCCAATGGGCATTGTGTTTGATACTGCCAGTATTGTTCTGCATTCATATCTGGAGTGTGAATGCAAAGTCTGTTGCCAGTGGGATGGGTCATGAAACAGGTCACGGGGTTTATTCATACGGGTCTTAAACAAGTCTGAAAAAGTTATATATTTAACTTGTTGAAACTGGGAGAAACCCTGACACTAATGACCACATTTTAATTTGTGATGTGCATGGATAGGGGTCAGCAGTAGTAAAGTATGATTTATAGATGAGCTAAGACCTGTCCAAAGCACTGGTATGGTCCTGTAAGGATTGCCCTCAGTCTGTGTGCTCACACAAGCCTGAATACCTCTCCAAAACCATGACAGATTTAACTTCATGTAATTAATTCAGGCATTTTCTTAAAGGAGAAATTTTCCCTCATCTGCCCACATCTGTTTGAAACGTGTACATTATCCACTACGATTCTTAACACATCATCATAAAGAAACACGCATGCCAAAGTTGTCCTACAGTGCAGTGTGTTCTGTGGCTGTGGTATCATTGTCCTTTTTCTTGCATGACATCGCATCCGTGTTGGACAGATGAGTCGACTCCAAACACAGCTGCGCTTCAGCTGGTACAGCAGCAACGCTCTGCGTGTGCTGACATGAGCGCACATACTCTTAAGTCCTGCCTGTTGTAACCAGAGTCCCACTTTTTCCATTCTCACCTCTTTATACATTTCTATATTTCCTCTTTGAAGAACACATCAGTGAATGATGGCATTTGTTGAGTAATTTATATCATCCTCAGATTGTTCTGCAGTTATGTGGCAGGTTAAAACTTATCCTATCCTAAAATCTTAACACAGGAGAAAATATATCTACCTCCGTGAGACAAATATCATCAGATCTCTTCATTACTATTCCTGGCTTTTATTTTACTTTAAAAACATGTGTCCAACACAGTTTCTAATGTAGTCGTGTAGTCTGTAGGCAGGATTTTTTTTTACCCCTCAATATTAACACAGCACACTCAGGCTGTATATAAGTAATGTCTTATTGTTCACATACAGTAGTTAAGCATAATTTTCCTAGCGGCCAAACAATGAAATAAATGTTCTTTGGCTCCTTCTGGTTGAAGAAATATGACTCTTCTTTCTTGTGTTATGGAGCTGCAGATGTAATAAACCAGACAGAGTTCATGGTGGGGTCACAGGATGGCTTGAGGATACACAGCTCTGTACTACAACCACAGCTTAATGGTCAGAAACTATCTGTGGTTGCAAATGGCAAGTGTTACTGTTCTTAGTTAGCAGAAGATTAGAAAGTTTGTAATTTTTTTTTTCTGACAAGTTTATTAGATTTACAAATGCTTAATGTAAAATGCAGCTTACCACCACCAGAGTATGAATGTGAGAGTGAATGAATAATGGATCACTAATGTAAAGTGCTTTGGGTGCCTTGAAAAGCATTAAAGAAATCTAATCCATTATTATTATTATTATTGTTGTTATTATTATTATTATTATTATTATTATTCATTTTAAGATTGCTCCCTTGTCCTTTTGGCCTCTCTCATACTTCTGATGGAGTGATGAGTACTTTGAGAGTACTGGTCACTCTATGCTACTGGAAATAGATCCATATCTAACATGAGTCACTTAGCTTGATAAGAAAAAAATACTGTTATAGACTGATTACTCTATCTTTAGCGGTTTGCTTCAGTCTTTTCCACATAGTATTACCAGGTTTCTTTGCAGCTCCACACTTATTAAAGATTCATTGAAATGCTAAGTTAACTGTATTGCTTTTCCCTTTGAAGGTGCTCTAGCTGTCTATGCCCTATTGAATGTGCCTTTGTCTTTGCTAGTGGCATTGACGTGTAGTCTCTTGGGCATTCAACTTTTTATTCAAAGAGCTGCTGCATTGTCTTGTATGGTCCCTCCCAACTTATACAGCTACCCTGATGGGGGTTGCTGCCCTTTTTTGTGTTTTCAGAACGCAGTAGATTTTTTTCCAGGCTCCTTAAGTACTCAGTGTTTTTTTTTCTTCTCTCCATTGTGTTTTAAAACTAGGTTTAACCCTGAGATCCTGTGAAGTGTTAAGAATAAATCCCACCCTGGTGTCTTATCAGAGTTGCTGATTTCTCTCTCCTTGAACACTGAAGATTGCCCGGCCTCCATCTCTACTTACTGTACAACATGTCCCTACCTGTAAAAGAGAGAGGCTGCCATCTCTGCAAGACTGTATTGTAAATTACAAATTCATGTAAACTTCAGTTAAACCCCTAATGTTCTCAGAGGGAGGCCAACAAGTAGAGTTTTTCAGCCTTCAGGGTGTAATGGCTCATTGAAAAGTAAACATGAGGAAAACATTCACTTCCCCTTTATAGTCACTTTTGTGTAATTTAGGAGTCTGAAGGTGAGAACTCTCTTTGGAGTGTAATTATCAAGTGATTTTACAAATGAAAGGTATTGCATTAACGCCTGAGCCGGTTCTTTTGTCCTGGAATGGCTCCTAAAAGCAAATTAACTCCAAGAACTGACTAACTTTTTTTTGCTTAAGATAATAATTCTACTACATGCATACAAAATCTTTCGAGAAACTGAAGTATATGTTGTTCCTGATAGTTGTTTGCCTTCGAGACTACATTACAATATTGGTTGTAGTTAATAGGAGTATTCAGGGGCTTTTACTGTGCCCCTCACTGAGGCTGCAGAGGCCCTCGGGAGAAGACAGGAGAGCCGCAACAGTCTGGATTGTGTTATCATTGTCAGCTGCAGTCCCACGAGACATAACAACTCCTTCATGTTCTCTAAGGAATTTTCACCGTCTGTGTGCTTCTCACCTTTTGTCCTGTCCTTCTTCTGCTCACTCTTCATAGTTGCTTTTACTGTAAGAACAAGTTGCAAAAACATAGCATGTATATAGTCCAGGTTAAGGTTGTAACAACTCTGACCCCCAGAAAGAGCAGCCATTGTAACAAGGAAGGTAGTTTGGACAAGTGATTTGCTGCACGAGGAGATATCTTTAGAAAAAGCTAATGGTTTTGTAGTTATTGCCCATAGCCCATTGTTTTGGTGCAGTGGCTTGTGATGGTCTAAACCTGTTGTCCCTTGCTGAGTCACCATCCTGTTAGGGAAATGAAACCTGGAATTATCTGCAGGACAAGAGGACCCCCATTTCCCCTCAAGCAAAGTTTATTCAGGCTTTCCTGTGTGGAGTTCAGATGTCCTGCTCTATATTTGCTTGAAGAAATAACTTGGTGTAATTGTTTTTCCACCCCCCTCCCCACACCTTTTTATATTTCAGTGTTTTTCTGCATTCATATCACAGCGAACTAGTCTTGTTTCTTATGGCGTGATATTTGCTGTAGAGTGTGTGTCAGATGGTCACACAGTGTAGCTGCAAAGCTGTAACAGAAGTTTTCACAGGTTTTTATGACTTGGCAAGCAACACAGTGGAACTAAGGATTAATGAATTCCCCTGGACTTAATTATGCCAAAGTACAAGTCCTTGTTTTTATTTTTCTCTCTCAGCTAGAATGTGATATGTGAATTTTCCATCACAGTGTGTTTCGGAACTGGGCTAGAAATACTTTCCATCCAGGTTTGTTGCTTTTGAAGATGCATGTTCCGTGCTACAAGCCAAACTATGTTGTCATGGCAAAAGTCTTTGATTCAGACCCACATGAACCCACTAATTCACATGATGTAATTACAATGAAAAGTAAAATTTACTTGTAACAAGCCATGGAGACTTTGGCATAGAGAGTTTTGATCATAATGGATAAAGTTGTAACCTTGAAAATGCAGGACAGATGCATTTTATTTTTACCTTTAATTGAAACCTTATTGCACTAACTATATTGAAGAACAAATAGTAAGAATGACCTGTAACTACCATGTGTCTTGCTTCTTCCCCCTATTTAATTTATTCTACTGCTCCACACGTCTTTTGCAGACATTCCACTGCACATGCACTCCAGGATTGTATCTTCTTTATGATACTCTTGCTGCCAAAATATGCTTGGTAGTCTTGTGGAGGATGGGAGGTGCAACACTAGTAGATCGGATGATGTGAGTGGGCTTGTTAGACATTGTAGAGGTGAAAATCACACACGTTTTAAGAGTGGAATCTGAACTCTGCTGGTGGTTAAGTTTCACTAGATCAAAATCTCAGCTTCTTGTACACTACTGGAAATTATCACCATAGCATCTTGTGATGATTCTCAACTACACGTCTCTTGAAGACGTTCCAGGTCACTGTCCGGAAGAAGCTGAGTGAACGATTTCTGATTTTATCTTTGCTTATGTAGCGCATTTGCCAAGTGCATCAGTGAATGGCTTCTTAACTACCATGCTGACTAAAGAAGCGTAGCATCCATCATGTGCCCAGAAGCTTGACAGCATGCACGTCTTTCCGGTACCTGGCAAGGCTATTGAAGCTGAAGGTTGGCCTTGTAATCCAGTTGGTAAGGCGCGGGGAATTTCTGTGGTTTTAGACTAAAGTGGCTGTGTATAATTTTCTCTCCACCCAAACCATCTGTTGATCCCATGGAATGACGACTCATCCAAACTTAAAGGGCTGTTTATGTATGACTGAAAGTCACAGTTTACTATTTGAATGGAGATGGCATAGACAAAGTCACCAACAGATGCATAGATTAAGTAGAAATTCACTAAACACAGGCAAAATTTCATCACTACGTATGTGTCACTTTGCTGTCTTGACATTTAACTTCTGTGGAAACACCAGTCAGCATGTGTTCTGAGTTGAAAAGGGCAGTTTGCAGACAGTAAGTAGCTGTTTATAACCATATTCTTTATTACACATCTGCAATCTGCAGTCTCCAAGTAGTTGCATGCATATTTACTGTATGTAAATAAATAAATGAATGAAGAACCATGCAGAGGATGTAGAATGTTCTAATGATATACTGGAGTGCGTATTAGATTAAAATGATATGAGCTGACATCTCCATACATCTCTAAGTTATAGAATCAGCAGCTGTTAACGATATTTTCTAAAGCATCAAGCAGCTGTTATGATATTCAGTTTATTTTTAGACCTTAATTTTAGATTTCCTTTTTTATCTTTTTGATTCTAGACCAAATCTTCATGTGGGGTACTTGCACTGGATTTGCTCATGTAAATTACAGATCTCAGTTGTCCTCAATGTTCTCTCCGTAATCATCAGAGACAGTGACGACCTCGCCTTTTCTGTTCATCTTCATGCAGGCAGCACCTCCAGCCAAGTCAGCCAATTATTGCTTTAAGAAGGGTAATTAAATGGTTCTTCCCTCGAACTGAAGGCCTGTGTGATTTATGTGGACTGTGAGCACATAGATGAGGTTCTTTCAGCTGTGTCAGGGTGAGGAGGCTCCACCTGTGAGGCTGTATTATGACTCTGTCGTGGGTACAAGGGGTGGACATTGGGCCACACTGGGCCTCAAATCTGGCGAAACACTAGACCGCAGTCTGATTATCTGGCACAGACACAAGTGAGCCCTGTTCCCCATGGCTTTACACTTGTAGAAAATGGAAAATGGACAGTAATACAACTGGAGCAGAGCCATTTGACCTGTTTGTTCTTGCCTTTTCATTTGTTTTTCAGAGACAGCCAACCAGACAGGCAGAATATAATGTTGTGATCTGGTTGCTATGTTTCTAAAGGCTAATAAGCATGTTTGCTGTTGCCCAGATGTGTAACTTTATCATCCATAGTAGGACTGGATGTTATGGCCAATATATACAATGAAGAACTGGACATAGCCTAAGGGCAGAAATACTACTTTTTTTTTTTTTGTTATGGAAAAATGTTGGATTTTAATCAGTTGTCTTTTGTTTATAAAAACTGAAGATGATACGTGATTTAAAAATGCTTTTTCTTTACTAAAACTATTGCCATATATGACTTGAAAAACACATTCCCAAGGTGCAAACAGGTTCCTTTCTGGAATATATGAGCTAAAAAGGTTTGAAATATAGGCAATTTTTATGATTATCAGTAAACAAAACCTGAATTGATTGAATACATGTGATGAATTGCCTATTCTTACATGAAATTAAATACATTTTAAAGATTGTGCTGTACCCTTTATAAATCGTTACGTATTACTTGAGTACTTTCTCGAGTTGGATGGACTGCACTGTGCTGAAATTGAATGTTTCTGCACATTCTACTGATTGCTATTAGAACTGATTTATTTGCAAGAGAATTCTGCTGATATTATGCATAAAGGTGGTTTCTGATTTCTCTCTACTGTGCTGCAACAGGGCTGCACAGATGCATCCTGTTGCTTAATGCAAAATATGGATGCTGGTATTTCAAATTTGACAGACAGTATAAAATGTGCTGACAGAGATCAGTGGAAACAGATTTTTCCACTGCATTGTTGGAGATAAGTCATAGGAAACCCGTTGTGTCTCTGAGGCACATAAAACATTTCAACAAGAAAAGAAGTTGATAAATACTATATGAAAGTTTTACAACAATTTACATTTTATAAAATATCTGTCATACTTTTCCAAATATTCATGTCACTTTAAGCGTTTGCATGGACTCCTCCTGGCGTCTGTCAACCCCTAAAGATGAAAAGTTGGAATGAGCATTTGCTCACATAAATTAATTCAAATGACACACTCATGTATTTTATTTTAAGATAACATTTGTATAAATGCTGATGTAGCTGCTCTTTGTCTGACACAGCAGACCTTTACTGTACAAAAAAACTGTCAGGAAGGTCATTGGGGATGATGTAACACTGGTGAAAGCTGAGTCTTAAATTATCCTCTTTCTGCTTTTTTTCCTTTGAAAGGTCATGAACTGGCTTGTGCTGGCTTGTCCATTAGCACACTGATGATGAGTAACATAGAGTAGACTGCTGCTGGTTTCACTGCCTTCTCTTGTATACCTGACTGGCTCACAACGCTGATTAACCAGCACCGCTCAGTGTATTTTCACACGGAGACACAGGGCCTCTTGTCTATAATTACCACTTATTATAGTAGGAAATGGATCCCTCACATCTGCTTCCAATGAATGGGCAGGTTAACCCTCCTGCTTTCTTGTATTATTGCATAAACCTCTGGCAAACAGATGTCTTTGTAGGTGTGAGCGCACCTTAAAATTAAGGCCTGTTGTTGAATTATGAGGACAGGTGAAATTCGTCTGTCAACTGTAGAGAGGAAGATACTCCCAGACTTTGTTTATGGTTGTCAGATGTCGGCCCTCGGGTTGTTGTGTAGTTGATACAAAGCCAAATGTAACTTTAAATTCTCTGTTTGTATGTAGAGTGTTATTAAATTGAATTATTGAGGTTATATATCCTGAAGCATTTATGGAAAGTTGTAGCTCTTAATATTAGAAAAAAATCGTGTATCCTGGTGTAATTTAAATTAAAGGTGTTTCATAACTCAGTGTTTCAGTGTGGTTCGTCTGGACTCTAGTTTATGTCCTTCTTGCTATGCTTATTTTGACCAGAAGTGATCTTAATTGTCTATAGCGGGAAAGTGATTTCAATTAGACTCAACAACTAAGAGTTCTCTGCAAGTTTAAGCTCAAAGCATTTGTGATGCAGCAAAGCATTCAAACTGCAGAAGCTTACATATTGATAGTAGTAGTGAGCTGGAGAATGAATTAAAATCTGTTGCTATTGTTAACAGATAATTACCAAGGGATAATAAATGCATCTTGAAAGTGAAGCCAAAGCAGAAGTATTGTTGCAGGTTCCACTGATGTTCCACTGATGGCCATTAGATGCTGACCTCAGAAGATCTGGGATACACTTCAGTTGAACTCCTCTCTTGAGATACTTAGTTAATGATCTGTTTCTAGGAATCATTTGATCTGATTCACCTTATTTGGACATGTCTACTGATGATCCTAACAGGTGGGTCGCGTTTTCTTTTGATGTTTCATAATTTTTCTGGATAGCAGTTGTGGAGCATCAAGTGATTTTGTTGATCATATTTTTCATCAAGTTTACTGTTGAGGTCACTTAGTTTAGTATTACCTTTGCTCGCCCAATCTATTCTACTTATACTCTCAACTGCTGGGTGATGTCATTTAGGCTCCACCCCCTTCTTTTATACAGACTAGGATAATTACCATGGTTATGAGCAAATGCCAACCATGCTTTTGCTCCATGTTCAGTTGCATGGCAGTGTTGCAATGCATTGAGATATACACATTGAAGATTCCCATATGGTTGTTAGCAATGCACTCTGGTTTGTTTAGATTTTGGACTGAAGGAGTTGCATGCAGAACATTAGGCCCCTCTTCACTTATGTTTTAGTCTAATCTACATCACAAATTGTTCAGTCAGTTTTAATTAAGGCTCCTGTTCATTTGCGCCACCATTTTTGGCAAACTGCAAACTTTTATGTCCTCCTCCTGGCTAATTGTAATAGGAGCTTTTTACAGAGCCCAGCACCAGGACTGTTAAAGGCTTGTATAAAAACCCTTTGGTTGTGAGGTACTTGTCTGCAGTGAACAGCCTCAATAAAAGTTTGTGGTTCCAATTAGCTACCCAATGGAGGGATTATTACTCATTAGTTCAGACAGTTTATGTCATTCAGCAGTATACCAGGGAGTGTTACTGTCACCCGCAATAGCCTCCAAAAAATCTACTATTGGCAAATTATTGTTTTAGATGTTTTTAGGTGCCTCCATACACCACTATAAGAATACTTGTCATCCGGGGTCCATTATGTTCAGTTTTCATTGCTATTTCAAGTGAAATAATGTAGAAACTTGGGAGGAAGGTTGTAATAATTGAGATGTTGCTGTTGGAGGGATAGTAGAAACAATATTGAACTTACAGTTCTTTTTCAGGCAAATTGCCATACTTTGACTGGTGGACTGGTTGTCTCATTATGATAGTGTGCTCATTTCTTCGGCATATGTAATGGTAACTTTTAGCTTTCAAGTAAAGCTGTTATTTGAGTGAATAAACTCAAGCTTTGAGCGGTTATATCAGGCATTTTTTACAGATTTATAGACTGCAATTTATCAATTCAGTTGGTCCTAACTTGTCCTTCACAATGTCTGGAGTATTTGGTATCTTGTGTACATCGCTTAATTTATATTTATGAAGTCAATTCAGTTGTGGTGTTTTTTTCATTGGCAGACAAACTTATTAATTCTTATCTCTTAATGTGTGTTTACATTGTGGTAAAAGCTGCATTCAAGTGTTCTTTCTCTAAACATACAGACAGTTTATTTCTGGGATTGTCTTGTGGAGGAAGGCTAAGTTAAGTGAAGGAAGTGTTCAATTTAGCTCAGGGATTTTATCTGGATCTCAGAGCGTAAGAACCAGCAGGCGTGGTTCTGTCTGGGGGAATTCCTTTCCCAAACTTCATCACAGAAGATGGAAAAGCTGTCAGGCTTACGTAAATGTTCCTTTATCACACTCACTATCCAGATGTAGAAGTCTGTGAAAGCATGGGGACAAAGATGTTTTGTGTCTTGCATGGTGTAATTGTTGTACACCTGAGACCATTTATTGTGGCTTGGTGCTGTCACCTGAGGAACATTTATCTGTGTTTGTTTCAGACTAGATCATTTGGTTTTTTAATTAATCTGTGACTCATGACAGGTGAAACCACCTAAGTACCAGATTACAGTCTGTGATTCCATCTGATAGACTGGTGAATGATACCTACAGGGAAACAGTCTAGACAGGAAGACTCCCAGTCCAGGTGAGCTAACATACTCTAGGTTCATCAGTTGATATAGTCATTTAATGAATACAGACTGTTGAAGTATTTAAGTATGATTCATAGCGAAGTCCTTTGTTGCAAGTTAAACAGGATACTGTAGGTAGTACGGAAATGGCACTCATGATCATACTCTTTCAGTTTGGGTGCTGATTGTAATAAAGCACAAGGGATGCAATATAAAACATCTGTTATAGTTTTGTTATATGTTTGAGCTTGCGTTAGTCATGCACAATATAAAAATGAGCAATACATAGGTCAGTAACATTCTAAAAGATGCAAGAAAAGTCAAGGACATCTCAAGAGGCTTTTGCAGAGCCCTGTGTTGACCTTGGATGAAAGTAATGACGGGACTACTGTTTATCTCCCATCCAGCAGCTTTTCCCCTGGCCCTCAGTCATAAGCATATCTTCATCCTGCACTCTCAGTTTGCTTATCCAAAGTCTGCTCTGAGCCCGACTTAGTGTTTGGCTGGCTTGCATTTCCATACTTCTTTTGAAAGTTGGAGACGTTACAACAGTTTCACGAACTTCTTGTGAATTTAACAGTTAAAGTAACAGCTGTCAAAACTTCTTTAAAGTTTAAGCCGAGCGATGTTTTCTTTTTTCTCATAAATTCTTCCCATTAACAAGGGAAAGACTGAGCACTACTGTCCTGTCACATTTGGAGGGATCCAGAAGACACATTTTCAGGCTTACAAGAGTGTCGAAGTGGTAGAATGCAATCAGAAAGACAGAATGAAACATGAGCCTGTGGAAGGGTCAGTGGAGTAATACAGGCAGGCTAATCCTATTAATAGAGCTGGTGTTTTCTGACTGGTCAAAACAAAAGAGCTTTACACCTGGAGAAATCCAACCTTCACATCATTGGCATTCCCCAGATTTCCTTGAACCAGGATCTAAAAGATAATCCTCTTCTTTGCAAGCATCTTGCCCCTTGATCCTTTGTCGGCGGGTGACAGAGGGAGTCTGAATGTGAGGGTTTAAAACACTGAAAGGAAGAGGTGAAGTCCAATCAGAAACAAGCTATTTTAGTTATTTTATGCAGACAAAGTGGGCACCTGATCCCCTCTCACATGCCAAACACAATAATTGGCTTCAGGAATGTGCGCATTTCTCTGCTTTAGGGTATCGTTAAAGAAAGTAAAGCTCACTGACTTTTTTGGAGGATGGTTAAGATTTGCCTTGATCCTTGGATTGGGGTAAGTAAATGACTTCCCTCACCAAACATAGAAGACAACTTACAGGAAAGTCCCTTGTTAGGCTGGAGCTTAAGGTCACATCTTTTCTAGCCAGACCGTGGGCGGATTTACTTCAAAACATTTATGCCTTTTTTCGGTCATTTAAAATTGGAAGCTGTCAACAAAATGTCTCAGGTCTTAAAGCAAGTAGATAATTGTGGTTTGTGTTTAATAAACACACACACACTATGACCAACATCAATTCACAACCAAGTTTTAAGTCAATTTTATTGGATTCCACAGATGTGGGTGTACTGTTTTGCTGAGCAACAGTTGGCTGTTCCTGCCACCACTCAGAGACTTCTCTGAAACATGGCTTTCTTCAGTGTTTATTGGTTCTTGTCCAGGACTAACCTCAAAAGGGGAGTGAGGGGATTGCCAACCACAGCAGCAGACGGCCTACTGTACTGAACCTCTCTGATGATGGATCTGGAGACTGCATGTGTAAAGTTTTACTTCAGGTCGAGTTTTGCACAAAAACATCTTTGAGAATGCTCGTCAAACATAATTCACATTACTGCGCACACCCAGTAATCACATGGCTGTACTACATAGACGCTTAGGTAAATGTGCAGTGGCAATTCTACCGTGACTGTTTTGCAGGTAATACGTTCCAGTGGTTCTGGTTTATTGCAAGTTAAATGATGAATCAGAAGTAAACATGACTTTTCTAAGGTTTGGAGACATCCCGTGACTGGAGCTTACCCCCTGGTTCTGTCTTTCACCCACTCTGACTGCAGGGCCTCAGGAGGAGGCTGTAATAACACCTGCAGCTACGCAGCTCCTGAAGTATTTTTATCTCCCCCTGGAATTCCACCTCTGTTCTCCTGGTGTAGTAGATCTCTCCCTCTAAGTGCATGAGAACTCAGTTGGCATATATTTCTTCAAGTCAACTTCAAGCTTTATTTCCTTCATTCTTGTAGACATGTGACATGAAACCACTGCATCCATCTGTGCTTCCTATAATCAAAATGAGGCAAGGATTTTCTATCACGATGACATAATGACCAGCAACTGTTTGATTGTTCAGTCAAACTGAATTTCTGGCCTTCACCAGCTCTCCCAAATGGATTTGACAATCCCCTTGTCCCAGTGCTGTTTAGAACTGAATCCAAACAACAAACAGATGACTGGGGGAATATGCTGGCATTTGGTACAAAAATGGCAAGTACATAATGGTTTTGTTGTCAGTGCTGTGGAACAGAAATCATATTGTTCTGCCAAAACACTTGATGTAACATAGCAACAGCTGAGGCATTCTTAATAGTTTTTTTTTGTATTTTTTTTATTACTTATTCAATTTTGTAATTAAGTTTCAGTCGTGACTAGAATAGTCTACAGAGATCTACATCGGCTTTATGCAAACTGATAGCTGACTCTTTGAGCTGAAAGATTCACAAGTAACATGATTTAGTGACTTCATACATGATCAGAGACCAGGAGCACCCTCTGAAGAGTTATTAGAAGTAAAAATATCAGAGCACAGCAGCAGTAGCTAAATGATATTCATGCCTGAAGACATAAAGCAGTGTCATCTTTTTCTTACTGTAGTATCATTTGACTCCCATGTGCAGCTTATCTATTATTAATGTCTCTGCACTTCATATGTTTTTAGTTTCTTCTTAATTGTTCATCTCACCCATGAAACTCACATGCATCTTTTTTATGAGATCAGTGTTTAAGACTAGAGAACCATTTTCATGCTTGTCTGTGTGGGCTGGGATGAAAGCTGACCTTTTCTGGTTGCCCATGGATATCTTGTGCTGTTCTTCGAGTGAGACCAGGCCAGATCTGATTTCATCTGCGCTGTTCGGCTTTGGCTTTGTCTCCTTACGCTGGTTAGCAAAAACAGCTGTCAGGTAATTTCCAATGGGGAGGATGGAGGAGGTATAAAGACAAGGATAACCTCTGAATACCATCTTTCCTTCCTCTCTTTGATGATTCTGTCAACATCAGACCGCAGTGTCTTGTTGATTTGACGGCATAGAACATCTGGTGAGAAGGATAGCCATCTTTTCTGCTTCACCTGATTATGTTTACATTAATGGCATAAACAGCTGAGAAAGAATATTTTTCTTCTCACAGCCTGTCACTTCAGTTTTTTGTTTTTTTTTAAATTTGGCAGTGCTAACAGAGAGTATTATTGAGAAAGTTGTGGAATGGATAAAGACTTTGATGTGCAGATGGCGCCCAACAAAGAGTTCTCTTTAGCTAACAGCAGGTTTTGTTGTGATGTTCTTAGCTCCAAGTTCAACTTGGGTTACCAAACAAAGCCTCTTCAAAACTCCTGGTTTGAGATACTCATCGTGTTAGGACTGCTTTGCGTTCCAAAAGCCTCACCATGCTACTCTGCCAAATCCCAGTTAATTATGAGATCGCCATCCCAAATAGCATGACCTTGGGAACTTGTGGAAAGTGGCTTTACCAATGTAAAATTATTCCCTCCGGCCAGGAAGATATTTTCTCCCTGGCCAAAAAGCCTGGATGCTATGCTGTTCTCACAAATTCAGTTCATGAGCAAACTATTGATGATCATTTTCATTTCTGCACCTCATTGGAAAGATTTACATTTGTAGCAGTAAAGGTCCAGTCTGTTACAGAAATTATTTCATAGGCTGCATTCTTTGAAAGATTTAACCCGCTTAGCCTACTTTTCCCACACAGTGGGATGATGAAATAATCGAGTATGATACACAGGGGGGGAAGTGAGTTGACAGACTGAGATAGTTCTGGCCTGTTATTATGTGGGACAATGTGAGTGCAGCCAAGTCAACAGGTGGTGTTAGATTAGTTGGTCCTGAAGCAAGAATAAGCGAGAGGAGAAAGCAAGCAGGGTAAATCTAACACTACCGCTGCCATCAGGGTTGAGAAACCAGAGCTCATTCACAAAGCCATCAAACAGCTGCTGCTACTTCCTCTCTGAAGCTTTACTGTCCTGCAAACCTTCATATCAGCTCTTCAGGTTCAGAGCTTAAGTCAGAACCCTACGTTTATGACTTGTACTGTCTTTACAGTGTGTTTAAAGTGTACTCATATTTCACATAAGAAATGGGTTTATGTCTTTGCTGGGTTACTAAATACAGAAAGAAACCCACAGTTCATTCATTAACAGCGGCTATAGCTAGTTTACACCATTTCCTTCCTCTTTCCTCTCCTAAGGTGTTGCTGTATCGCACTGTCAGCTGTGTAGAGCACCTCAGATCCCTGATCCCTCAGTTCCCCAGTGGGACGCAAAGCAGACGTCTTATGTGACACAGCAGCGCTTTCAAACAGTCTCTTTCTGTTATAAATAAACAGGCTGGGGCTGGCCGAGCTGGAGTTGCTCTTCCACTCGGAGCGGCCACCTCGCCTGTCAGCTGTCGTCTGGGGGAACCGGAGTGGGCCCCCCCCATCTCGTATCCACCTCCCTGCCGGTCACTCTCACAGATATGTTACCGGAAACACACAAGCCATTAATAGATCCTACAAATTACTCTCACACTGTTTATGTTTGACACGACATGCAGTTCAGGTTGTTTTTCCAGTTTATATCAGGCTTTTCTTTTAATTATTCAAGAATATTTTTTAAGAAGAATGGAACTCTGAAGATGTTGTTTTTCTACAGTAAAAACACTAAACTGAAAACTGAAATGTTTTCCTCGTAAAAGGGGCACCCGTTTTTAAAGCTAAACCTCAAATCCAGTTAATTTGACTTTCCTCAAACCATATAGGCATATTAAAACTCAATAGGTTCACTCCTGGCTGAAACAGTAAGCTGATAACTGTTTGTCTTTTAACAGGGTGCGTTTCCCAGCACTGGTGTGTATGTCTGCAGCCATCATGAAGTGTGTGTGTGCATTTCTTAGGGTCGGCATGTGTCAATAAGGGGTTGGTCTGTGCTCTTTTCATTGTTGGTCGGGCCTTTCAGGTTGCACTAATAAACGAGCTGTGGCTGTGATTCTTGGTGGTCTGTTGACGTAGGGTCCTACTGGGGCCCCTGCTGGGGTGATAATTGAAAAGACAGCGCTTCTGAGGGTGTCAACTGGGCTGTCACACCCAGGGACATTTGAGTGGAATGTGGTCACGCTGTATTATCCCACCCACAGTGAAAATGTAACACAGTATAGGTTTTAAAAACACTTTCAGCTACCTGTAAAATAGTCAAGGCATTTCTGCTCAGCTAGAGAGAAAACAGTGCTTTGGCAATTTCAGGAAAACTCTTACCCTGTGTATTTCTTTTTATATAAAGTTTGTGTAGTACCTGTCACACTTCTGGTACACACACTCCAAGTCTGATTTTGATATCACTGGGGCTGAAAAAAGCCCATCAGAGATAGTGTTTCAGTACATGTTGGGGTGTCTTGTTTCACAGCTTCACTCTGCTCTCTGTCTGGGCATTTTGTCGCCAGGCTGTGACCTTTGGCCTGAAGTACATTATCATGACTCAGTCCCAATTTGCAAAATGTGCTATTTTAAGCTATTTCAGTTAAGTGTAAAGATAAGATACTTAAAAACTATATACAGAGATGCACTGATTGCAATATTTTTGGTTGATGTTTAGTCAATGTTTAAAACAACATTTCAGCAGTTGACTGATACTGATAGTGATGTTACTTTCTGTGTCTTTTTTATATTCATCCCTATGTGACAAAGAAATGTTCATTATGTAAATATAGAAGTAGTTTTTGCTTTAAAGTCTTTCAGCTATTCATCACCTTACCTTTGAATGAAAACAGATTCAAACATGCAAATTTATGAATAAACAAAGCTATATTATAGCGTGGTAAATATCTGCAAATGCCATAGGTTAAAAGACATCTTATGCCACGTTTCCACTACATGGAACCAGCTCGACTCAGCTCGGCTCGACTCAACTTGGGTACCAGGTACTGTTCCTGGAGACCGTTTCCATTACAGGATACTACTGACTTTAGAGTACCTTGACATCATAGCGATGCGGTGCGTTACTTCCGTGTCATCTGCTCAGAGTTGCTGATAAACCCGCTCATTGCGTGTCGTCTCGTCTGAATTTTTACGTCGGCCACCAAGGACTGAATCTCCTCGACCGACCATGGTGTAGTCTTGGGGGCTGTCATGTGGATTAACCTACCACTATATTTACTGACAACTTCTGCATCCGTTTTTTTGTAAACCGCAGACCAATCAGTGGCCTGCAATGCTTACACATCATGTTTTAGTATCGCTTGGAACCTTGGTGGAGGTGATACCAGAAAACTAGTATCAGGTTCCAGATTCCAGCTCCTTTTTTAATAATGGAAACGCAAAAAGGCTGAGTCAAGTCGAGCCGGTACCACATAGTGGAAATGCGGCATTATATGCCATAGTGATTGATATCAGCAAATGTTGGCTGATACCGGCTGATACATTGGTGCATCCTTACTGCAATTTGTAACATTTCTGCATTGAATTAACTGTGCTGTTACATAGTTTGTGACCATACAATATAAAATGCATCCAATAATGTAAAAGTTTGTTGAAATCTTTGATTATATTCAATATAATAACCTGAATTATTTGGTCACCTGTCAGTGGCATCATAACGGAAGTTAACTGAACACACTCATAGTGATGCAGAATGTATAATGACAGTAATCCAGCAGTATTTGGCATAGTTGATTTTGTTTTTGCACAGTGTGTCACAAACTAATCCAGTAAAGAGCTAATTTACTGATATATTTCAATACTGATCTAGCTTTTAAATGTGCAAACAGTGACTTCGGCAAGCCACCAACCTAATGTGTATGGTAACACAATGTTAATAGTTAACTTACCTTTAGATAAGTTGGCTGAAATTAACTAACCCTTGAGCATTGCAGGAGCTATTGCTACATACAGCGAGAATCACATGAAAAGCCATTAATATATGTAAAGTAACATGAATTAAACTACCTGTTACACCAACTATTAACATGATTTCATCAGCTTTTGATTGACATTGGTTGTTAAAAGAACATCTCTCATGATCCTGAACTACTTCACAATGTCATCAAACTATATCCTTAGATTTTTTTTTGACTGAGAGACACTATAGTAGCAGAAATTAAATAATATACATTTAAAGTGATTAAAATGATTATTTCCTACAGGTTTTTTAGTGCATCATGAAAATCAGTGTCAGTCACACCACACCACCACCTGACTACCATGCATACTAAAGTAAAGCTAATGCTTCTTTGGAAAATGCCTTTTTAATTAGGTGTGGATTCAAGTCACACCACAACCTTTAAGCTTCTAGGTTTTGCAGGCATGCACAAGTGCACACTTGTATATAGGGTAGGGATTCATTAGGTCACCTTCTTTTTCTTTTCATCTCAGCTGAGTGAGAAAGAAAAAGCTCATCTGCAAATTGCTTGTTTTTTTTACTTTAATTGTAGCTTTGTCTACATCCTCCTTCACCCCGTGTAGCTTTATCATGAGCACAAGTCTGTACAAGTTGCATGCTTATTTTGACATGTCTCTCCAAACAGTGAGTGTTGGTGTAAAGGGAGAGGATTGTGCAAGGTTGTGTGGTAGATGCTGAATTGCTAGAGGCACCACTTCTTTGAATCTGGTTGTACCTCACATGAAGAAAAGAAGCAGATAGAAAAACACAACTTTTTTTGTTTTTAATCTGATCCTACATCTTTCTGTTTAAGTTGTTTGATCATGTTGAGGTGTGGAAGGAGGGATTTTACACACAAAGGTAATAATTGAGCAACAGAACTAATCTACATGTTAATGGTTTCAGCTTTTACCAGTTAGCATATTATTAGAGGTGATTGGTCAACACTTTAAAATATCCACTGCAGAGAGCACGCATACTTAGCTCTGAACTATATGAAGGGCACATTGCACATTCCAGGATGTACTGCATTCTGTTGTAACACCTTGCAATTTCAGATGTACCTGCACATCTGAAAAGGCATCATTCATGTAGAGAAAGTGTGGTCAGTGCCTTTTTCCAGTGGAAGACCAAGCTTTTTGTAAAATGTATGGCACAACCACTGTGTGGGAGAGAGAATGAATGACCTGGGGGAAGATGGTTGTGCAGGCACTCCAAGCATGTGTTCAGAAATGCGGACTTATCCCTCTCTTTTTATTCCCTGGCCCCCTTCCCTCCTCTCCATAAGTCCTCTTTTTCCAAGAAAATCTGAAGTGTTTGTTGCCCCCACAGTATTAGTGTATTAGTCATGGAACACTTGGAGAAGACAATCCATGCACATTGTCAAAGAGCATTTGTCTGGTGAATGAAGAGCCTCCTTCCACTTCCTCTTCGTCCAGTCACTTTGGATTAAACCCTGTGGAAATGTCAAAGAGCTGCAGCGAGCAAGAAGTGCCTCACTCATCGAGTGCTTTGTGCAGCAAGAGTCCTGTCAGAGGTTTAGTGTCAGGAGTGGCAGTTTGACAATTCAACCTTTGCTCCAAGAAAGGGTTAAAAACACAGGAAACTCTTTCTCATACATATATAAACCTGATCCGTGGTTGTAATTTTGTTGTCTGAAACCTTGACACATCTGTATCCCTTGTATATGCCAGTGTGTGGAAAGGGAACATTTCTCATGGGTATGAGAAATTATGCTTCTTTCACTTGGTCTTGTGTCACATTTTCACAACACAAAGCCAAGCATGTCACAGATACTCATATATATGTGAAGATACCGTAATGATGTACAGACAATGATATGTATCACTTTGTGCTGTCAAACGATTACAATTTTAAATTGGATTAATCGAAGGGTTGTTGTGGATTAATTTGGAATAATCATGAATAAATATTCATTTTTTATCTATGTTAATCTCATTTCATTTTGCATGAGACTCAAGAAGGAAGAGAATATATATGCACTTGACGTGTTTGTTGCAAGCTGGGCAACGCGTTAGCCAAAGTGCTAGCATAATCCCAGACTAATGTATGCTTTTCGTATATTAAGATGGAAGTGCTTTCGTGACAAGAAAACTCCTTCCTGCAGAGTGTGTATAACACTTTTATGTCGATTGACTATTCCGTCTTGGGGTTTTTTGTACTCAAATTTCCCATCCAGAGGACCAATGTCTTCCATCTTTATGGGCTGGTTCTGCTGCCTGCCTGTCACTACCAGATCAACTACCCTTTTTTTGTATACGCAGCGCTAACTCTACTTGGACAAACTACCCCAAATGCTTTGCCAGAGACATTCTGTGCTGCAGATGGATTCATTTCATTAAAATTTTTTTAATCTGATTAATCATGGTGATGGATTAATCTACATTAATATGTTAATTTTGAGAGCCCTAGTATCACTATATAGCAAGGTTTCTCTAAATTCAGTGAATAAAGTTATGTAAAATTACCACATTTTTGCTCAACAGGTAAAATGTGCATATTCTTCTTTTCTCTTTTTGTGTAGACTGTTTTTCATTAAACGTAACAAAACTGCAGACAAAGTTAGTGCCTTGGTAGTGATGACATTTGATGGTTTTAGAGTCTGTTGTCAGTGGCAATATTTGCAAAGTATGGTCTTCTGGTCCTTGTCAAACCTTTCATACCCAAACCACATCTTGTGTTCAAAATTACAGGCTTGTGTTGCTTTCATGCAGATTCCCTGCTTGCACACGTGCCATATGCAGGAACAAAGCGACACCCAAACCATGAGTACGTCATATCACATGGCCCCGACTTACTGATGTATTTACTTTGGGAAGTGTAATTTATTATCTTAAAATATAGAAATAGAAAGTTTGTAACATGGCAAAGTCCTTCCATTTTTGTCATGGGAGTGCAAGGCCAGTATCTGTATCTTTATATGTCCACAAGTTCACATGATTTACAAGACTTTAACATTATCAAGGTGCTGTAATAGACCTGATTTAGTGCAACCCTCCTGAAACTCCGGCACCTACTCTGCAGATAGTGCGGGTCAAGTAGAGGGAGTGCTGTGGTTCTGCAGCTCAGGCTTTGTTGGTGCCTGGTAGTGCTTGGAGGGCTCCTTCTTTTCAGTGCACTCTACCAAAAGGGAAGAGTATGTGTCAAGCTTTCATCCACTTAATGCCCTCTCCAGTTTACATTCCATTCTTGTTTAGTGCTGTATATGCTGCTACTTTAACTCCAAGCAGATATTGTTGATGAAGGAGAAAGTAAAAAAAGACAGGGAGTGAGGTTAGGGAGGGATGGAGGGTCAAGGAGGTTGGGAATTTATCTTTTGAAGATTTTCTGTGAGTGTTAGGACATCGCTTGCTCAAAAGGTCACGAATCGTTGCAGTAAATAAGCTGAATGGTATAAGCAAAATGGTGTACTGCTTTTTTCGTGTTTCATCTTTCTACATTTGCCCATTGCTTGGCTTGGTGGCAACCACTGGGAAAAAAGTAGATTTTTTTTCTTGAAGACAAGGCTATTTTCCTGTCAGTGAGACTCCAATCTGGTGTGAGCTTGGTCCAGATTTTTATTTTCTGTAACACATCGGCTATGCCTTTAAGTAGTTTCTCACAGACTGTCCTGCAGCTGCATCAGTGGGTTTATTAGCCAAGTGGGCGAGTCGAGTTCCTTGTAGAATTCTTCTCACGCTGCCTTTGACAGGCTTTGGCTATCACAAAGATGTAACCAGGATGGGAATGCTGGAGTATGCGTGTACAGTAATGTATGTACATTTCTGTTTGCTTTTGTAACCTGTTGCATTCTACCTTTCCAAGTTTTTACGTACGCTTTACATATTTTAAACGTGCTTATAATAAATTTGGTATCCTCAAATTTCTAGAGAGCTGCCTTCTCAAAACATGTAATGAATACCGGCAACTAAGAAATGTGAACCTGACAAGATCATTCATACAGTAATTTAGTTACATTATAGGCCCATTTGTAAATGTGCTTTTGTTCTGCCTTACAGGAAAGTCATTACATTTGAGATTCTTGTATCTAAGATTCTAAGATGTCAGAAAATTGGAGTGGTAGGAATAGCCAGAAACCAATACATAATATTACTCATATCCAAACACAAGCCATGAATGCTTTTTACTTATCCTCTGGGTTTGATTTCCTGACAGAGTTGCTTGCTTAAGCTGTTACCTGAAGCTGAAATCTCAAACAACACTGTGTTCACTTTGACGGAGTCTAAATGTTAAATAATTTTCAGGTAGCTGCAAATAGATTTTCACACTATACTTAGAAGGACATTAACTATTTGATAGGTAGGATGTAATTCTAAAACCTTGCTGGATGGTATAGTTTCACAACAGAATATAGTATTTAGGCAGTAAGTACCAACCATAAGAGACCATTAAAGATCTTACTGACATTAGATGGCCTACAAAATTCTGGTAGCTAATAAAGAACAGATTATGGACACATTTGTCCTTTGTTTGCTGTCTTTTAAACAAAACCTGTTGTGAATTGGGCAGATTTGAATGCTTGCAATCAGTCTCTCATCCAACTGGCAAAACAGAAAGGCCCGCAAATCTGTTTAGCAGTTAATGTCTGGTGAGTGTGAAATTAAATAAATTGGTTTGCTCTTTAAGGAGCCAGTGTTTGTTTGGATTTGGAGATGACAGCAGGTCTCCAGCTGCAAGACTCAATGACAGCTGACAGTAATACCATTTTGAAAGGGTTTTGGCTTGGTTATTTCAGTCCCAACAGTATTTTTCCAAAATGTTGGGCCTGTTCTCATTGTTTATCATTTGTTCATGGATCAAAATGCAGTTGTTTCCCCTGCTGCTGGCAAACAACAGCTGGGCAAACCTGATGCCTTTACTTAGACTTCTGTGTAGGGTCACCTGCCTTTTTCTAGAACTGCTTCTGCCTGGTCTTGCAAGACAAATAGAATGCATTGTATGAGTGGAGTAATTCATAAGTAAACATTGGAATTCCTTTTGGCTGGAATGTGTGTGCTTGTCCATGTGTGATATATGTGTGTGTGCATGTGCCTCCCTGCAAACCTTTCAAGCATTTACCTGGTTGCCATATGTCATCTCTGGAAATTGCAAGACGTTGCTCGAGCAAGAAAACTCCTGAGGCCTCTGGTGTCCACTGAGTTGGGCGTAGTTCAAAGAATTACAGAGTCGAGCCCTTTATCTCAAGGGAGAGATAACTTTAACACAGCAGACATGTCTCAACTGCAGGACTGAGAGCAAAGGTCATACTCGAACCAGAACTAAATGCGGTAGCTTTGTGAGAAAGCAAGTTCATAGGTAGTTCCTAACTATGCTTTGCCAAACCCAGTCTGACAGTTTCAAATAGGTGTAGCTTGACATGTTAGCTTTGAGATCAGGTGCAAATATGTGCAAGTTTCAGCCCAGATGACACTCAGCATGTCCAGAGGATACCCCATCCCAAGGGAGTGGGAAGCAGGAGATGATCACACCAATGGTTGGCTGGTCGGCACAGTTGAAAAGAATTTGGTTAGTCAGCACTTTCCTTTTGAAAATGGCCCGGGATTGTTTTTGTAAGGGTGTTCAGTCAGGGGAGAGAGGATTTGGGGGATAGATCTAGTTATTTATTAGCTGGAGCCTTTTAAATGGAAAAACTACCATGACAATGTTAGGTGGAAATAGGAACTGGCGGGCCATGCCACCCGCAAATGCCAGGGGTGGCATCATGCCAGTGTCATATCTAAACCTATAGTCAGAGTTTGGCCACCCTGGATGCTGTGATGATGAGAGCAGAGATTATAAACCTGCTCTCTGCTCCACTTGGGCTAGCACAATGGACTTTATCAAGATGATCAGATATGAGAGCAGTGGCTAATCCTTTGGTGTGCTCATTGACAGTGGATATAACTGCAAGGAGACACAGTTCTGTCTCTACTCATATGATTTGAAGTGTTTAAGTTTAAACAAAGAAAGCAGATGAGAGACTGTTACATTCCATATTAGTAGCGATTGTTGACAATTAATGCAGCATTACTCCTGTTGCTACAAGTTAAATGCTACCTTACTTTACATTTTCCAGCTGAGTTTGACTCTAAAATGAGTATCTAAACAATGCTTAGTTTTGTTTGAGAAAGAGACTTTAACAGCATCAAATTTGATGTCTCTAGTAGAGCCCGACCAATATGGGATTTTTGGGGCCAAAGCCGATACAGATATTGGAGGCTAAAAAAAAAGCCGATATCCAATATATCGATTGGCTGATATATGAAATAAGAACATTGATCTACACAGGATATAATAATCTTATAGTAGATAATTGTGGACATGTGGATTAACAGTTGCATAAATCTTTGTTTATCTCACAAAGATAATTGACACAACTTTCAAACACTGTATAACATTCTGATATCAGACTAGTATGTGACCTGTGGAACCACGGGTTATAGATGTGGTAGTTTTTATGCTGGGGAGAGCAGACTTATGAAAAAGATGTGAGTCTATGTTTTATAAGTAATGACATAAAAATAGTTTGGTAAATCATTCTTTAAGTTGTCAGCGACACCTACCTTTAATGAGTCCAACTACAAAGCAAGCTATGGAATTACAAAAATAATTAGAGCAAAAAAAATACTACTGACCACAAAATAATATTTTCCCTCACAAATTTTGATGTGTCTGCCTCACGGTACTACAACTTCCCATGTGGACTAAGGACTAAACTGAGCATGTGCAGAGTGAATTAGTCGAGTCTAAAGTTGTTCCTGATTGGAGCAATTGCAAGTGTTACAACTGACCCGTGCTACAACTGTCCCCAGTCTCCCCTACATTATCAATACCTGGGCTTGTTGGCAGAATGAAATTACGAGGTAGACAGGAAGCGCACGGACATGGGCGTGTGTGTGTGTCGGGGGGTGAATCGTTCATAAGACTTGGGGGGTAGCAGTCTGTGATTTTTGGATGGGGGGGATAAGTGGTCCATACTTGTCGGAGAGTGGGAGTGGGGGTGGGATAGTGGTCTGTGATTGTGTGTGTGTGTGTGTGTGGGGGGGGTAGTGTCATTGTCAGAGCAGAAGTCAAAGTGAAACTGACATGCTTTAATATTCCCTTAACTCTCTGGGCAGCACACACACACGCAGCAGCAGTGAGCGACAGAATCTCTGCAGCAGAAACGTTAATAAATCGGCCCTATTAATTGGCCAGCTGATTAATCGGTCGGGCTCTAGTCTCTAGTTTAGGTTTATCTCAACATGGTTTGGCTTATGTTACATGGTGTACTTGCTTGGCCCATAATAAGGACTCAAATTCAAGATAGATTAGAGTTTAGTCTGTAAACTGTGTCTCCCTTAAATGCAAATGGAGATATCCAAATCCTGGAGGTTTTGATACTTCCTGCTATATAAGCATTTCAGCCAGCACCAAAGAAAACACTAGGGTGTTTGACTTTTAAGATGAATGAAATTTTACCTTAGTATCCTGCGGCTATGCACAGCATTTAGTGACACTCCCATCGTTCCGTTCCACCCCTTGCTATTGTTCCATTCATATAACATGTTGAATGACATGATGATCACAGTCTGGTTTTGACACAATGTGTTCTCGGGGGTGCTTCATTTGCAGTGTTTTTACTGCCGCTTCTGGTGACATAATGTTTCCGTGATCGACTCCTTGTTGATTGCAGAGTGGAGAGCCAGTCATAAAGGACTAGCTGTGGTATGTCAGGTGCTTTCACCCCGAGGGGACAGAGTTTAAGGCATAGTTAAACAGATTTGTGTCATTCTAGTCATTCTGATCTCAAACTCAGCTGCTTTCACTGGCTGTCAGAGAGTTTATACTGTGTGTGTGTGTGTGTGTGTGTGTGTGTGTGCGTGTGTGTGTGTGTGCGTGTGTATGTGTGTGTGTGTGCGTGTGTGTGTACTAATATGTAGGTCATGGTGGTCAGCTGTGAATTTGTAGGCAACTCCCTTCATTAAGATTAGATATCTATTTAACAAAAACTAATAATGGTTTCTTTGGACATTTTGTTACATAAAAGAGTTGTAAAACTATTCTATAAACTAGTCTTGAATCAGTACTTTTCATTGTGGTCATGAACTTTTATTTGCATGCAAACTGTAAAGAGGGCCTGTAAAGAATAATAAATGGCAAAGGTAAACATATCACAAAGCCTTGTTTCCCGTTCCAGCTTTGTTTTCCTCCACCCTTCCAGGGTCCATGTAGTCATGGATGCTATGCTGTGCTGCAGAGACTTCAACCCCTATAAATCTGTGTGTTTGCTGCAGGTGACTCAGGCCTCCAAGGTGTGGGGAGAGGTCCCTTTACCAGAAGATTTGGAGGCAGAGAAAAGTATCCAGGCGTCTCAGAGTTTACTGGATGATGATGAAGACTTTGCTGCTGATGAAGCTTCAGGAGGTGGGCTTGATTCAGACCAGAGTGACCACAAACCACAGCAACAGCTGCCCTTAATTCTTGGGAATGATGTTTGTCATTATGCATTCCTCAAATAATAAACCCGTCCCAAAACTGAATAGTAGGGGAGGAAAAGTGAAAGATGTTTATGCTGTTTTACACCATCAAGTTTTAAACCCTGTTAATGCATGGTTTAGCTTTAAAGTAAAGTACATTCCATCAAACTTTAAAACTATGTCCAAGTTTAGCTCTCTCTCTTTTTCTGTCTTCAGTTTACTTTTTATTCCTTTTTTAACACTTTTAACTCATTCATTCATCCATTCATTTTAACACATTAGAGGAAGTTTGAGTTTTAAAACAATTGCCTTTTGAGATGAACTGAAAAAAAAAACAAAACAAACGTCTTTCTTAAAAACAGTTTAGAGACAGTTGGATCCCAGTTTAGTTTTATGATGCAGCTGAATTTCTCTCAAAATCCCAGTTCTGCATGGGAACCATTAAGAAGCTGAACAGGAAGATTGAACCAACTATCAAACATGGAAATAAGACAGGAAAGAAACACAGCTGGACTACCAGTGCTCCAAGAGATTTTATGTTTCAATGCCCCTGAGATTTTGTTTTAATAAGAGAAATTTGAGTTTCTCTGCCAAGTCATGACGAGACTACCTAACTAAAATTGTAGCTAGCTCACAATCAGTGGAAGGTTTGGTCAAAGAATAAAGACTAACACAATGCACCCCCCACCCCCCTTTTTTTTTTTTTTTTTTACTTTAGCAGTTTATTTTCTTACATTTTTAATTTAATTTTATTTATTTGTTTTTCACTAATCTTAATCCATATCAACATATATATCACTTTGTATGAAATGTATTATCCGCACTGACTCAACTGACATTCGCAAACCATTAATTTGTCTTGTTTCTAGCATAAGAATTAATGAAATGGAATCCAAAAATCTACCCTTCGCCCAGTAAATTTATGATTAGTGATGGGTGTTTGTCCAAGCACCAGCTTTCCATCTCCTCTTGGGCGCATTTTTGGAAGCAAAACACATTTTGGGTCATAACTCAAGATTTCACATAATGATGCAAGATTAGTGGATGCATTTAATTAATCTTGTGGTTTTTGTTCATTTAGAGCAGCCAAGCATCTCCATTGTTTTTAAACCATGTTTCATCCGCTAATTGGGGATTCATTTTTATTTGTGCAACAGAGCTCTACTTAATTTTAAAACTGGATTTACTCATTTTAATCCTAGCTCTGCTTTGTTAAACTCTGATTAGAATAATTAAATTAAGCCTTGTTGGTGCAAACCAGTCTCAGAGGTTTGTATGACAATCCTCAGTCTTGATGTTTGTTCTGGCACTAACTTAGAGGATTCACTTTTTAATCAAAGTTAGATCTTCAGGATATCTGAGATGCTTAAGGCTTAATGACATAGACAGTGCTCGCAGTGGATTCATTAGTTAACAGCTTCTCTACAGACTTTCTATAATTTTATAGGTAAACAAAGCCTTTTTTTTCCCTTGATGTCTGCATACTGACCACATGCCCATACTTCTGTTTCTGTGTTCAAAGATCTGCCCAGTGGGGAGGATGATGGAAGTGCGCCGTGGCCTCCAGCAGTCTCAAGTAAGTCACTGGAAAAGTTTAGTGAATCTTACATTTCTCTTTGACAGATTGTGTTTATGTGTAGATCAGTCATCCCTCTAAACCTCCTCCATCTGCGACGTTGACTTAAGTGGCTGCATGCAGTGTGTGTATGTGTGTCTGTGCACGACGCCTGTCTTCGGCTGAATGATGATGCCTTCACATCCTGTTACACCCTCTTTGTCCTCGCCAGAGTCTGGACATAACATAGGGCTTCAGCTTTGTCTTATAGACGTAAACATCTCCTCTTCCTTTTTGTCCTTTTAACCAATGGCAGTGGTGACAGCACAATGAAATACATGAATGCCAAATGAACTATAAAAGCTTCAGCTTTTTTAGCCCCCTTAGTTCTATTACCTTCAGAGTATCCAGGGGCGAGATCGCATGAATAATTTGTTGAATAATGAATGATGCTCGAACTCTTAATTTCCACCTGTGGTTTGCTTGACTTTTTTTTTTGTTTGTGTGCCTACTAGTTTGGAAAATTTCCTACATTAGTGTCATCATAATTACTCTCATTTTACAGGCAATTAATTTACAAAAGGAGTAAAAATGTCCTGACACATGAGGTAATTTCCTGCCTTAGTAATGACAAAGGTGACACCTCGAGATCAGACACCGACACGTCCAAGTTTGTGGAGGTGATAACGTCATGGCAGAATAATTGTTTTGGTAGCAGCATTGAGAGGTGACATCAGAGCTGGGGCATATAGCATGTGCCTCTCAGACACAGAAATAGCCCTGCTTTGAAGCCGTGGCTAAGTTTGGATAGTTAAAGGAGGCAGAGGAGCTTTAACACCATTGACATTAATATTGGTATTGTTGACAACATGTGACAGATTGCAACAGTAAGACTTAGATGGAATTATAAATTCGTCTTAAGCACTGCACTAAATGATAAAGCCCGATTTATTATGTTCTTGAGTTTGTATCCTTTTGGTTGTAACTCTGCTCTTAACCTCCTGCAGCAAAGTTGAGGTTATTTTGAAGTTTATCCTGGTGGGAATGTTTTTACCACTTGATGCTTTAAATGTGCAACAAAGCAGGATATGAAAGTCAAAGAATAAATAGCCAGTTTGTTTTGTATTGACCTGACATGGTGGGAAAATATTTTCTGTGACACCGGCCTACGAATAGTCTCTATTGCTTTCGTTTATTGCTCCTGTTACCATAAATTTCCTGGCTTTTGTAGCCACGTAAAGGTCAGTGTTGCTTTAATGCGAACATTAAATAGGAGGCTGTGATTATGCAGTATTTTCTTTAGTATATTATCCTATTTTAAAGGTGGTTTGACATTTGCATTTAGAGATTACTGCTGTGATTGGAGCATAGTGCCCATTTCCATTTATAGAGTTGAGTCTGACACCAATGGGAAGGAAATTCGGTTTCCTTTGTTGAATGCGGAATATTTTGCTGAGTGTCTCTGTCCTGTTGAACTGTTCATGCGAGCCTCAGCCTTCCTTCCCTCTCTACTATAAAATGAGTAACGAAGGTGCCACTGTTGCCCCTATTATGCCTCATATCCTGTTGTCCAATTGTTAGGGAATTCCCTGTGTCTCGGACTTGTACATTTAAGCCATAAAAAAAACAAAAAAACATCTGGAGTCTGAACTGTGAGGCTATTTTGAGCCCCCTTCACCCATTGTTGCTGTATTGTTCCCTCTAATCATGGTCTGCAATCTTCTCCAAAAATATGAACCATGTATCCCATGTCCTCCCAACCTCTTGTCATGACCTCCGTACTCAGAGCCCCGAGGAGATTTCTGGGAGACAAAATCTGACCTATCACATCCATGAGAGCTTTGCATGTTCCATAACCTCCATTTGCAGACATTCCCACTGCTCCAAGGATATTAACCACTTAGTTTAGAAACTGTAGAGACAAAGATACCACATGCACTTAGTCATGGTAGTGGTCATTAGAGAGCAGCTGCAGACTTTTCAACTGCTAACTTTGGGTCAAAAGCTTGAGAATTTGTATCTACAGATTACTTTATCTGTTGGACGTTCATTTAAATGTTTAACTCACAGACTGCATATGTTTTAAGAGCCTGACTTAGACTGAATGTTTAAAGTATGATCATTATGTAGTTGAATTAAATGTTTATCTTGCAGCAAAATTTAAGTAATTTTAGGCATGCGTTTCATAAACAACCTCTAATGTACTTGATTTTAGATGAAACCTGTAGCCATTTCTCACTTGATTCAAGCTGAGGATGAGCAGAGGGGTATGTCCTGTGTTTAGTCTCAGGGACGTTTTGTTTTAACTTCATGTCCAGACTGTCCTTGATCCACAGCAAAAGCTGCCTCTCAGACAGGTTGCTGTGTTCTTGCACAGGCGGTTTTACTTCTAGCAATATCAATAGGTTGCGGGTGTTCAAATAACACACTTCAGATTGTGTTATCTCCAGTAAAAAACACGTTTGTAACGTAACAGTACACCAGGTTAATGTCAGGCTGTCATCTTGGCCAGGATGCTCAGATGGTCTGTGGACAGCCTAAGGCCAGGCCACCCACCCAGTATCTCTGCTGTTTTCACAGTCAGTTTATTAGATGTTAGTGGTACTGCCTCTGAGTGTGTTTTAGTTTGAGTGTCAGATAGAAGGAGCCTCTGCATAAGTTGCACAGAGGGACAAGTGATGGCAGCTGCAGCTATTTTGGTGAGCTCTTTGTTGTTGCACTGCTGGGGGCCCTCAAGGTGGTCAAACACCAACTCACCAGGCCAATATTATAAAAACACTTGCATCACAGTATAATCAGATGGCAGACTCCCATCTGTGAACACTGCTGTTGTAAAAGTAGAGTAAGAACTTTGCTAAGAACCTTCATCTGAGCTGTTAAAGGACATAAGGATGTAACTTATGTCAGATTATTTTGTTAGCCATTTAAGTTTGTGGCCTCCATTCACAAAGACTCAATTGTCACTGTGACTGTTCATAATGGGCTTCGGGTGGGCATTTTTCTGAAACACTACTTCCGAATGGTTTTAGTCACTGGCTGGAGCCTTATTACCTCGCCCCATGATGCTCCACTCTGTTGTATCAATAACAAATGTGTTGCCTTGGAGAACTGGCTTGTGCCATTCCTCTTTAGGAAAGAGATGTTGATGCTTTTCGTTGAAAGAGAGTGTGTGCAGCTGTCTGGATCTTTCTTTTTTTCTTCAGGGCAGTGTCAAGGACAGGGTTGTAACCGATCTATCTGTTTATTTTCATGACCTTTATGCTAATCTATACTGTTGCAGGAGAGTACCCCAAAAAGGAAAGACAAGTAAATGGTTAGTGCTGTTACAAAACAAATACCGAATTGGAAGTTGTGGTTTTTGGCTGAGTTTTCAATTGTCCTGTAGTTTTCCCAGATCAGAGTGATTATTTGGACAAAACTGGTCAGTGGCTTCCTGATTTAACACAAGGGAGTGTCCATATCAAATGATACCTCCACCGGGATCTGTTAAGAGATTTCTTCACATCAATTAGAACTGTACTCTTCCATTTGTGACTTATCACTCACAGATTATCTATTTTTTCATCTAGTTCCTGTCTGTTCATACAGTGATGGCTTTGTTTCAGGGATCACAGCCTGGTCTGCATGTGAAAGAGTCAGGAGCGATAATAAAGGAGTAACCCCTTCTGTCTGGCTCTTGCTTCCAATGACAAGGATCACAACATATCTGCAGTCTTTGAAGTAGCGGATGCTTCATTAGCTTTAATTAGTTTGGGTCACTATTCTTGAGGGAGACTTCTGATGGTTGGGTAGGGCAAGTTTTCTTTCAGCTGTTTCCTGGCTCGGATGTTGTAAACTTTAAATAGTGCTTTTTACTCAGAATCTCTTGCCTAGGGTGTATTCATTTCTATAGCTACATTAAATGCTTTTCACCTGACTGTACCAACACCTTCAGTCTATCATTAAATAACAAAATTTCCTTACAGAGCTGTCCTCTGTAGAACATGCCACACTTACAGCTATTGGAGTATCAGAAGCCATATGTTTTTTGTAGGTGCAGCTGTAAAACAGCTGGATCCAACATACTCACTTGATTATGAAGGAGCTGTTGTTTACTACTGTCTGTCGAAGTTTATGGAGCGGACTCTCACAGAATCTGGATCGGAACATTGGATTCCACAGAATAGTTTTACTCAATAAAAGAAAAATCACACCGTTTGTAATCATGATTTATTTATAAAACATATTGCTCGTTTTTTTATTAAAGGGCTGTGACACAAAATGTGCACAACTTTTAAAACCCACCCAAGGTTCAGAACTGTCAAGAAACCTCCTAAGTTGACATTTCAGAACATGTCCCTCAGCAAAACTGCATCCAAAGTAGTGGAAGAATGAATGACTCACCGCAAAACAGAACATGGTCATTGTTGCCTGTGCCAATGCGGAGGGTTTAACTTTTGGTTAGAAAACTGGTTTAATGCCACTTCTTTCCATTTAGGAGAAAAAACAGGAAGCAGCTCCTCCCTGCGTCACTGCCCAGCCCCAGGGTGGGTATGTGTGTGTGTGTGTGTCAGGCAGAAGAGATGCAAAGAGCAGCGCGTGGACGTGTGTGTTTGGTTCATAGGATATCCTTTGTTGAACTAAAGAGGAGTCAGTTCTAAGAGATGCCCCCTGACCCTTTTCTCCTTGACACTGTCATGCAAGCGGACGTGCGTGTTTGCAGACAGACAGCGGCTGAGCTCATTAGTGACTGAGCACACCACAGGCTCCCAGCATCCTTTGTCTCATTAAGAACAAACATCCACAACACAGGGCTGGTTTTGATTATTGGGTCAGTTGACAGTACTGACACAGAATTCATATTAACATGTCTAGTCTCATAAATAATGGCAATGACACTACTTTTATTTCTTGGATGATTTTTTTTATGTTTGTCTCATTTGTTTGTGTTTTTTTTTTTTTTGTTTTGTTTTGTTTTTTCAATGATATATCCCTTCAGAGTATTTTCATTCTGACCAGTTTGGAGACTTTTCCTGATTTTTACACCTGTTTCTGTTGAGAAAGTTCTTGTAGCAGTTCTCTTTCTGATTGTCACTTTCTATTTTCTCTCCATGCTTCCAATCATTTCCTTTCTAACGTTCCTGAAACTTTAACCCCTCTGCACCTGCCTGCCTAACTTGGTCCTTCTCCTGGTCCTTGTGTCGCTTTTTTTGTTTGATCCTTGACCTTTGGCTTCCTTTTGTGCCCTGTCGACCTCTGCGTTACGTCTCACCCCTCTGTCTCTCGCTCCTTGCCTCCCATTGCTTGCAATAGCACCGTGGTTGGACTCTTCACATATGGGGAGCATACAGAGCCCAAATGAACAAAGCTACAGTAAGTCCTCAAGCACTTTTTTCTCTTTTTATGCAGCGGTTTCTCTCCTCTCTAGTCTTTGGCACACTCTCCTGTCACCTGCTCCACTCAGTTATGCACTCTTATTTCCAAAAGCACTCTCAGATAACATTCCAAGGAGGAATCAGCTTGGGCATGTGGTGCCTGAGTACAGCTGAACTGTATTTCCAAGTGCAGGCATTTCCCTAGTGTTTTCTGATCACAGTGGAAAATGATGAGACTGTTCCATCGAGTAATACAGCTCATTTCATTCAAGTGACAACACTTGCAGTTCACTGCTGAAAACATCTTTCTGAAGAGATCTTGGAATTATATCTCTTTGTGGACAGCCAGCACAAAAGTGTTCTCCACAGTCTAATTTAATTAAGTGTTTTTTGCGATGTCAACCTCTTACAGATGTGTCTTTTCAAATATATGAACCAGCTGTTTCACAAAATCTCTAGAACATGAGTGAAGAAGTATTGCACAGTGGAGTTTTTTTAGTTGCACTACAAACTGTGGGAGAACACAGCAGGGCTAACTGAATTTTTCTGTGTTGTTTGGCTGGTAACCAAAAAAAGGGTTAAGTAGCAGGGGTCATCTCTGCAAGCATCAAGTTGAGAGAAAGCCTTGAGGCTGTAAGGAAAATATATAAGAAAAGAAATGCGAAAAAACAAATGAAGAGAAACCAGTGTGTTATTAAAGGATTTTGATGGGATCACTGGTACACTGTGGTTTGGACATGTTCTTATTCAGTAGGTTCTGACTCTCCCTCTGTCTCTCCCAGCAGCTCGGGTGGTGTTGGGTCGATGCCGTGGGCTGCCTTGGGGGTTGAAGGTCAAGCCCAATGCGGCTGGGCTTTAAAGGCCATGCTGGGCTCACTGCTCAATCAAGTCTTTGTCTTCTGCATAGGCCTCTATGTGTTCAGCAGGGGCCCGTTGCACAAAGCCGCCACAGTTCTGCTCAACAGCTTTAATAGCTAAATAAGTTTGTGAATTAAGAGTGTAGAATGAATTAATAGAAAGGAATTTTTTCAGATTACTTTTTTCATCCCACCCGTCATGCCTGCACCCTGCCAGTTTCATCACCTGTGATGGCAGTGATGTTTGACAAGGGGATTCCCCCCTCCACTGGAAACAGTGAATGATGTACAAGAGAACAGGGTTTTGGGAAAAAGAGCCGCTTGTTAGCAGTGGAGCACAACCCGGCAGTCTCATCAAAGGAGCTCAGGCGGCAGTAGTCCCAGACTCGCCAGGCCGTAATGTCAAAGCGGCGAACTCAGAGAGAGTTAGGGCTGCGAGCTGGTGCTGACCTGGCGGCAAATGCCCACTCAACTGATTAGATTATATGCGGGTCAAATGAAGCGCTTTGAAGAGTATCTTTGATGTTGCTTGTTTTTTGGTTCCACTTTCAGGGCTAACAATTATTTCTATAAGTCTGACACTAAAAGCCTGCACTCATGCACCCTGCTAGGTTGGGCCAAAGCCTGCAGTTCTGTTGTTAAATGTTCACCACACTGTATATTTTCATAGGCAGTGCTCAGTTTACTTTGTCATAAATGAGGCTTTTCCTTAGCAGGACACCTCATAGTGCCAATGCAGTGTGTAAGAAAAGGGATTATAACTCTGTTTTAAGACGACAGCTGTTTACCAGCCAAAACTCAAGCAGTGGAGCATAAGGCAGCATGGTTCCCCACAGATTGACAAGCCAGTGAACACACAGGCTGTGTCAGACACAAAATCTTTCAACTTTTAATTAACTAGCTCCATGTTTGCATAAAAAATGTCTGCTGTCGCTGTCCACATGTGCACTGATATGGAATTATCCAAGGACAAGGGAAAGGAAAGAAACCATATGAACCAAGAGTGTGTATAATAGCCTTTGTACATTCTGTTTGAAGTGGATGTGTTTGTGCTTTTATTTTGGACATATTTGGTGTGTTTGTAACCAGAGATTCAGCAGATGCCTACTTAGAACATGACTCTTTGCTTTTTGGCAGGCAAGTAGCATCTTACTGCAAGAAACAGTACAAATATTGACTTCCTCCCTAAACCCACACTGCCCGTCTGAAATCAGTGGCTGGCAGTATCCTAACAAAGTATTGGCAGGAGGGGGAGAATGGGGCACCCAGTGGGCCTGTGCTATTTAAAGTTTCATTGGTTAAGCATGTGACTGGGGAATCATAATTATACAACTGACATTATTGATAATAATCAGTTACTCAAGTAACTCATCAAGATATTTTACACATGTAGTTACATGTTGGCAAATGATATGACAAAAAATTATTATTATTATTATTATTATTATTATTATTATTATTATTATTATTATTATTATTATTATTATTATTATGGTGACACGGTGGTGCAGTGGATAGCACTGGTGCCTCACAGCAAGAAGGTCCTGAGTTCGATTCCAACACCAGTCGATGGACCTTTCTGTGTGGAGTTTGCATGTTCTCCCCGTGTCTGCGTGGGTTCTCTCCGGGTACTCCGGCTTCCTCCCA
>JAPQRP010000028.1:9524618-9545945 GCA_037367295.1 Apogon hyalosoma
CAGGGTGTACCCTGCCTTTGCCCGTATGTAGCTGGGATAGGCTCCAAGCGACCCCCGTGACCCTAGTGAGGATAAAGTGGGTTCAGAAAATTAATTAATTATTATTATTATTATTATTATTATTATTATTAGTAGTAGTAGTAGTAGTAGTAGTAGTATAAGGCCAAGACTTAAATGCATAACTAAGAGCCTTCATAGGAGAAATGTATCAGTGTAGGGGTGGGTGAAATGGCAAAAATATCATAACACGATTTTTTTTTAAATAAAATCACAATCTCAATCTTATCACAATTTTTTACATTGATCTTTGAGACTAATTTGCATATCTTTTGCCAGGTAAAAAGTCACTGCTTCTGTTACCTCTTTCCACCATTTGCTACTCTTCTCATAAAGAGTGCCTTTACTAAATGCTTATGTTAAAGTTGTTTGCTTTTGTTTAATGCTACCTGTTGCCTCTGGTTGCGGTGTGGCTGGTCTTCTAGCAGTTTGGCTCTCAGCATACTGTTTAGGCACGCATCAATTCAGGTTGGACAGAGGGCTAGTAATGGCATGAACATACACACAGAAAGCTTATAATGCATACAGATAACACAGCAATTAAAAGTGGTGTGCATATTTACGCTGGTCATGATATCACGTTGCCAGGTTGATTGAACAGGTGCATAGTGTTGCCATCCAATGTGCAAACTGTATCTGGGCAAATTTTGCAAATTATTGTTGTTTGTGCTTTGTTGTGTGGGGAAAAGCCAAACCAATTCCATATGATGGAAGTGGAGTTCTTTTTAGGAAGCAGTTTGACCATTTTGCTGTCAGCCATGACTCCTGCTACACAACATCAAATCCATGTGACGTGGACGTGAACTGACGTGATTGGTTTATGTGTCAGCATATAACTACATCCAGAGCTGTTGAATACGCTATGGCTCTGATTACATAATTTTATAGACGATTCCACCATCTCTCTGCTTTGTCAGGTCGTTAATACGTTCTAATCCTTCACGATCTAATATCGTCATATTGTACACTCCTACATCATTTAGAGGGATACTAAAATGTATTTCATCATAGACTATTGAATACATATGCTTGAATGTAATGCATTACATAGTGACTCATAGTGGGTAATGCATTTAAAAAAATGAATTACTTAACTGTTTTCTTACATTGTGGTTTCTGTTTGCAACCTTGAATGTATGTTAACACACAGTAAAAAAAAAAAAAAAAGATCAAGGCCCAGTTTTCTTGGCCCTTTATTTTCCACTGCATCAACTGAGAGTGAAAATCAGCAAACATAGATGAAAAGAAAACTTTTACAGTTCCATGGTTGAATATTTTGTTCTCACTCAGTTGCTGAAGTGCAGCTGTCTTAAAATAAAAATGGCTACAGAAAAGGTAGTTTCTACTTTCTCTGTTTTCCTATAACCATCAGATAGAAAGAATATGTATATAGCATAAATAATGACAAAGGAAATGTACTCCAACTCTATTGCCCATTGCTGATATAATCCTCTGTGCTATGTGTGGACAGGTTGACTATGCCCTTTGACCTACTTTGGTGAAGATACTCTTATGTGCTTTGTTTTAAATTAGGGGCTTATAGTTTAGTGCTGCCTTTTATATTTTTGTTTCAACAAAGCAAACTTGTAAGATGTATTCCATTTAAAGGGGTTCTATGTAGTATTGACAGCCCAGACTATCAACAGCAGTGAGGAGCTGCAAACCTCTGCGCACTTATAACTACCAAAACCACCACTGAATCAAGTCTATGTATCCACAGACTGTATCACTCGCTGAATAAAGTATACAGCTCGTTGTTTACACATACCTGTATTATCTGTATTACCTTTATGTGCTGCATCAGGTGATAGTTTACATTATAGCACTGTTAGCATATCTTTGTATTTAGAAAGAAAACAGCCACTGTGAAACCACAAATCACATTAGTTTTCTGTGTGGTTTTTGTCAGTAGCTTCACTAAAGATCTGGTTGAAATCATCCAATAAAAGTCAGAACTGTCACAGTTTAGTCTGAGCTGTGGATCAACAAACGGCAACTTAGCAAAGAAAATAACATCACATAATAACTGTAGAGTTTAATTATCATCATAAGCAAACCCACCTGTGTGGAAGAAAAGATCTGATTTCAGCATCTAGCTCTTCATTTAGAGTCATTTCCAGTGGTGAAAACAACAACAGTGCTTCTGGCTTTTATCACTTTGTCACTTTTTTTGTCTAAAAGTTGTTTCTTAGTGGTCCTCATCCCATCTCATCATTTTCTTAAGCTTTTGTCAAAGGCTATGTAGTGTTTGTAAGTAAGCAACCTATTAATTTTTAAATTGTTACTATAACTATATCATCATACTCATATTTACTCATTTTCATAATATATATGCATGTATTCTTTTCAGCACTGACCTTGTTATATACTGGCTACAGTTGAAAAACTAATTAAAAATAATAAATCTGAAAGTAATTCTGGGATGACAATAAGTGTTAATAATCAAAAGAACTGTGGGAACTGTCAGAATTTGTAAAATATATTTACTTGCAAACCATTTTATTATGTAGTAATAACTGTGACTTTTTGTGACAGGGTGCACACAGTACCAGACCAGTAAAATAAATCAGCATGACAAGTCTGAGAAAATTATTGCTCGTTTTAACTTACTTCCTTGGCACATGAGTAGAATTCTTTGTAAATGGGGCAGTTTTAAATGATTGAAAAGTTTAAAAAAGAGGAGAATTGGCCTGTCAGGAAACAAAAAGAAACATAACTTTTTTCCACCCCTGCAGTTCTTCATGATGATTAGAGGGTAAGGCCAGCCACTGTGTAGCAGTTTTCAGGATCGGTGCAGCCTTCAAGGACACCTTTAGCAGAGACACATGGCACCGTGGATGTACTCCCAGCCTCCAGGTTTCTGAAAACAAATCAGTCTGGCCTGTACTGTCACACCAAAGCAGCTGCAGAGAACTTATTGCAGCTTCTGTTTGACTTATGTCGTAATGTGGACGTACCTTATGCTCAGCCAGTTGACCTAAATGTTAAATGACCTGCCACACCAAGCGAACATAGCCCCTCTGTACGCCATTGATATAATCCCAGCTACTGCCTGCCTGATGTGTTTGACTTGGTACATGTGGAGGGAATGTTGAGGCCCCCTTTCGCAGTCACTCACAGAGAATTTTCTTCTTCCTCTGCAGCCGCTAGCGCAGTTGTGATGCTGACTTAAACTGCCTCTTACATCCCAACCCTCTGATATCACCAGCATTCACTCAAGAGATCTGGAGCCAAATCATGGCCGTGCTATTTCAGCTGATGTACATAAACAGTGTATATAGACATTTATTGCAGGACTCGTCTCGGGTGTGTGTCTCCGTGTTGCAGACAGAGAGGAAAACACGTCTCGGTTCTTTAATTTCACAGTGATATTTGCATATGTGGGGGCAGAGCATGCCTCTGTCAGTGTATGTTGCTTGTTAAGGCCAACGTGTGGTGCAACACTGCAGTTGTCGGTTTTAGTACAGACCAGACCACAATTGAGATATGGAAATAGATGCCATAATTTGTATGTGGCTTTCATTTAAGCCACAGTAATGCTGTGCAGCTTTTGCTTTCAGAAACATTTAACCAAAGGCTTTCCTAAAGCTAATAATTCCCCAAACAGTATCCTGTATTGTCTTTAATAGACATCACCACTTAATCTTGAGTCTACAACAGATGGACATTAATACTGAGCCTGTGGTCTTCATCTGTTATAGTGCAGTGTAGCTGACAGAATTTCCTCTCCTCTCTGTGTTTGAAGTATATTACAGAGCTCTCGTCAACTTCACGGATTCCCTCGTCTACACCCCCGATTTCGAGAACATCTTCTCTGCTGCCTTCATTGAAGTCTCTGACGCAGTGGTTGACACAGTAAGTCCCTTTTTCAGAACTGTCAGCACGAACTCTTCTTAATAGTGGTCATCTAAAGTACACTAAAGCTGTTTCTACCTTATAAGGTTCATGCTCGTGATTTATATCTTTGCTTATTTTAGTATGTGTGACCTCATGTCTCAAAATAAGGGCCAGGCTTGTTCAATCCAACTTAACCAAGTCTGGTTTTGCTTCCACAGCTTGAGTCAGAGTACAACAGGATTCCAGGTGTCCAGACAGTCAGTGTTGTCCTCATTAAGTAAGAACACAAATCACACCTTATGACACATAAAGTATAGCAGATATCCCACAGCTGCTGCCTGGGGGGTGTCTTACTTTGGTCAGGTGATATTTCTTAACAAAAGGCCAGTCGTGTGTGCCTGTAGTCTGTAATTCATCATGTCTCTACTTGGTAATTTGTTTACATTCTGAAGAAACATTAAGTTGGAACAGCTTTTCTGTGTAATTATTCTTGCACAAATGACAAGCCCTCTCTTGTCCTTGCAGGAAGGAGATAAGAGATGATGGTGTGGATGTATTTGTGGAGTTGGATGTGGGTTCTGACTACAACAGCAATGATGAACAGATTCGCAGCGTTCTATATAATGTGGTCAAAGAAGGAGCCATTGCTTCCTACATCACATCTGTCCAAGGCTTTCAGTTCAGACGGCTCGGGGAAGGTAAGACCTCAGCTCCCTGCACAATATTTGCTGCACAGTAAAAGAACGTGAAGGTCCATTGCAGTGTTAGGCAGTTTCCTTAACATTTCTCTGTGATTTCTAGCTCAGCCTGTGCCTTCAGTGGAACCTATAGCAATGCCAGGTTTGTACCATGTCTGCTGCATGGTGCTGGCTGTTCAGTAGAAATTATACAATGACTTTAGTCCCTTCATGAGGTCCACAGTGCAAAGCTGATGTTTGAGCATATTTTCTCAGGTGCAGATGTGAACAGGAATTCCCTTTGCATGGCATGAGTTTGACCAGGAATGCTTTTTTATGCAAATTTGAACAACAGTAAATGGGCATGGCAACCATCTACGTACATACTGTTAGTTATGTTAAGGAAATAGGTGATATAGGTTTAAAACTCCAAAGCCCAGAAATCAGAATTTTTCAGCCTTAAATTATAAACATGATTTTGATAGGTTGGCTTATGAAGTTAGCATTACTTTAATAAAATTTGTATATTATTGAGTCTGTAACAGAATCGTAAAACAAAAACAATGATGCGATACGCTGTTAAGGTGGTCAGAAGGTCAAAGAACATCCAACTGGTGTGTTGTGATCATGTTTTGTGACCTAACATGGTACTCCCCTAACTGTAGTGTTTATAATATGCCTGAGTGACTCATGCTTTGGTAGCCTGTGTTTTTTTTAATTTCATTTTATTTGTGCCTGTGCTATGACAGTGCTCTGTAGTGGCTGTATCGTAGCCTTGGCTTGCATGTCTTTGATTCTTGAACATCCCCTCCTCCATCCACTCTGCATCTCTCTTAGTAACCCCCAGCATCAGACCCTGCATGCCAGATGAGCACAGGTGTGATGATGGAACATGTATCCTGATGGAATATCTGTGTGACAACCGCCCAGACTGCAGAGACATGAGTGATGAGCTCAATTGTGGTGAGTGGCTTCAGTTTGGCCTTGTAACACGGTCAGCTACTGCACGGAACACTGGCTTGATGTGTGATATTTAACACTACAGTGCCTGTTTGTACTTTGTATAGCTGTACAAGGTTAACACTTTTTTTCCCGTTCTTTTAGATATAAAACCACCCACTCCTTCTGTCACCCCAACTACTCCTACTACAACCACCACTGCCAAGAAGACCTCTGTCTTCCCAGGACCCTGCAGAGCAGACCAAGCCACATGCCAGAGTGGAGAGTGTATACCCCGAGACTATGTCTGTGATGGTCAGAGGGACTGTTCGGATGGAAGTGATGAGTTCAGATGCGGTAAGTGACACAGCTGTGTGTATGTTGTCACTTTCAAACACCTTCACTCCAATAACTTCTACTCTTTTATTGGCGGTAGGAATACAGGATAGAGGAACATTCTTAGTCTTGTAACACACTGTCAATGCACTGATGCCAAATAATGACATTATGATTAAAACATGGAACTACTAAAGCATTTCTTACCAGCCAGTGTGTGTTTGTGTGTGTTATAGAGGGGCTAAGCTAAAACTCTATGTACTTTTTTGTAGATAGTTTAATCTCAGTTGTCATATGCAGTGAAATTGTTAACACAGTATATGGGTAATTCTTTCCTCTTCAATCATATAGACTTCAAGATGTATTGTATATTGATATATCAGGTATTAAACAACATTGTGTGATATCATTGTTGTGGGAAATGCATTGTTATAGTATGAGTTTATGCTCCTATGTTCCATAGGTACACCATCTCCCTGTGAACCCAATGAGTTCAAGTGTAAAAATGGTCGCTGTGCCCTTAAGCTGTGGCGTTGCGATGGAGACAACGACTGTGAGGACAACTCAGATGAAATAGACTGTCGTAAGTTTGCTTATTTTAGGATTTAGGGAGGTTTTAGTCTTTCTGGCCTTGAAATTGAGTTGTTGTTTACAAATGATTGAAAGCTGTTGTAAATCTCCATTTTGTAATAACTATAGCCACCAAGGGTCCTGGTGACAGGTGCGCTCCCGAACAGTTTGAATGCCTGAGCGATCGCACCTGCATCCCTGCTAGTTACCAGTGTGATGAAGAGCCAGACTGCCCTGACCGCTCCGATGAGTACGGCTGCAGTAAGTCTCACACCAGCAGCTGTCTGCACTCACAATCTTTCTTTCTTTCACACACACACATTTCTCTCATTTTTTCCCCCTTGTTGCACTTTCGCTCTTTGCTTCTCCTCTATAATCACCCTCTGAGTTCCTTTGTATGCTGTGACTAATTTGCGGTGAACCAAGCTCTTTTCACACACGTGAGACACAGAGCTTTTTGTGAGGAATCCATTCCTGAGAACTGAAAGGGAATTGTCCATCCATTGCAGAGAATTATATTTCCCCTGACTTTTAGGCATTTATGAGCTTCACTGAATGGACTAATTCCAGTCCCATGCCAGCTTTTTGTGTATGTGCATTTAATGAGTGGCTTAAGCTGTTTTTCATCTTCTTGACTCTGTGCAGCTCCTCCCTCGGTGACTAGCCCTCCGGAGGAGTCCATTCAGACAACACGGGGGTCAACAGTGATGTTCACCTGTCAGGCAGTTGGAGTTCCTACTCCCATCATCACCTGGAGACTGAACTGGGGACACATTCCTGTCAGTTCCAGGTGGGTTTCATATGAAAGCCTATACTGTCATTAACATTTCATTTAATTCCCCTAGAATTACATATCATTTAGCATTTATGGAAGAGGCTGTCAAAATCTTCTAAAATATCACTGGTACTTATCTGAAGGTAAAAAATAGTTACGCCACACAAAGAGAAACACATGTTGCCTTGTTGCAATTTTTTCAGAAACACATCTGGTTTTGATCAAAGCCTAATTTCTCAGTAACAGATGATAAAAAGACTATGAATTTGTCTTTTGTGCATTATTCTCACCTGGCATTTGATAATTTCACTACAGCATAACTGTTTCCAGCCATCCATAATTGTATTTAGATCTGTGATTCCAATTACTGAAGTATTTGTGGTTTACTCTGTCTATTCAGTCATGATCTCTGTGACTGAAAATTATTTTCCTGAAGTTGCTGTTTCAGAATGTTCATTTTGGGCGTAGTCTACTGTGTGTGGTTAAGCAATTACATCAGAATTTAATGAGCTCCTACACCTCTTACAGTGGGAGTCAGAAAGAGTTGGCTTTATTTTAATATCCAAATTAAAGCCGGCATGGATGTCTAATCAATGAGGATGCAATTTTTCCACCTCATTTGTTTCCCAGGATCTCCATGACCAGTGAGAACGGTCGTGGAACTCTAACTATTCGAGATGTGAAGGAAACAGACCAGGGAGCCTACACATGTGAGGCCATAAATGCTAAAGGCCTAGTGTTCGGTATTCCTGACGGAGTGCTAACTCTGACATCAAACCCGAGTCCAGGTACTGACACAGTTGTTCCTTTTTCACTTCAGAATCTGAGGTGAATCAGTTTATCACTGAACAAACAATTACCAAGAAAATTGATTAACTTTGCCTTGGTTTCTGCAGGAAACTGCCCTGATGGTCACTTCAGCGTGGATGGTCGCTGCATGCCCTGCTTCTGTGCTGGAATTGTCAAGAACTGCAAAGCTACTGGCCGCTACCGCAACCAAATTGGCCTTCGTTTTACTGAGGAGGAAGACTACAAAGGCACTGACGCCATTAAAATCATTACCATTACAACAACTATTGTAGAGATAATAGGTCTGTATTTTGACAATCATTACAAGTCTAAAATGACTGAATAGATGTCTGTTGTGTCTGCCTCTAGGTGTAAATGTCTCCTTCCCGTCGAGGCCAGGTACTCCCCCTCTCTCTTCTACTCAGCTCCTCATTAACCCTGAGATGGAGGAGTTCCAGCTTGTCGACCTGTCACGACGTTTTCTCAACCTTGACTCCTTCTGGACCTTGCCTCGCCAGTTCTTGGGCAACAAGGTTAATATTAAAACCTTAACTTAATGAATTAATTTGATTTCTTGCTTTTGTATTGAATGTTTGAAAACCATTTTATCTTGGTTTAGATTGATTCGTACGGAGGGTCACTCAAGTACAAAGTGCGGTACACACTCGCCCGTGGTCTGTCTGAGGCTGTGGAGAAGCCAGATGTAATAATTGTTGGAAATGGGCGCAGGCTTGTGTACCGAAGGGGAAGCGGCACTCCTGCCCGAGTGGTCAACCAGAAAGAGATCAAGTTCACTGAAGTAAGGCTCTGGTTAAGAAGAGTTATTTCAGCAAAAACAAGTGCTTTTTTTTTTTTTTACAGAGCATAGTAACAGGATCACATAACGGAATAACATAGTTGACGGTGCATTAGAATGGACATGCATCAGTTAACCTTGTTATTGTTCTAGGATAACTGGCAGCACTCCAATGGCAGATCTGTAACCCGGGAGGACTTGATGATGACCTTGGCCAACCTGGACAGCATCAGTATCCGCACGATCTACGACAACCACATGGTCAGCGTGGCCCTCAGTGATATTGTTATGGATACCACCACAGTAGAGTTCAGCACTCTGGGTCATGCCAAAGATGTTGAAGAGTGCAGGTATGCTATGAAAAGAAATATGACTGTAGCATGACTAACCATGAGCAAAATGGAATGGGAGCGCCCTACAAGCTCTCAATAAGTATTCTACAATCAGTACAAGCACACACATGTCTAGTGTGCATGGTCAGAGTGAGGAGAGCTGCACAGAAATTATTAACATGTGTAGTGTATGTGCTGTAACTTCTTCCAAAACATGTTTTTTGAAATTAATTACAAAAAAGTGCTTGTGTCTTGATTATAGTGTCCTAAAGTGTCCAGTTTGATGTATTCCTATTTCTTTTCATTGCATGTTGTTCCTCCTCTGCTAACATTTTCTCCTCAGTACCTGAGCTGTTTATTGTCATTATTTTCAGATGTCCTCCTGGATATGGTGGCCTGTCCTGTGAGATGTGTTCCTCTGGGTTTGAGCGTGTACCTGGTGGCCTCTATCTTGGCACCTGTGCAGGTTGCAACTGTAATGGACATGCCAGCGCCTGTGATCCAATCAGCGGACACTGTCTGGTAAATGCTTTTTTTTTTTTTTTTTTTTTTTTTTTTTAATATGCGTGTCTTCTCAAAAGGAATAGATTTAGGAACCCTTACTTATTTTTTTTTACTTAAAGCTAAAGAGGATTTTTTTTTTACCTCGAGTAAATCACTCCATCTGGTTAAGAAGTAGTTACACAACCTTAAGTACAAATGAAACTAATGAGATGTCTTTATTCCCATTCAACATACCTCTCTTCTTGTCATTATGCTCAGATAAGCTAATTCTGCTTTTACATTGGCTTTCTTATCTCACTCTCAATAAGATGCAAATAAGCATATTTCCCAAAATGGCAAACATTCCCATCATTCTATTTTGAGTGGCATCACTGTGAGAGAATGACTCTAGTATTCCCATTACCACAGAGCTGCCAACACAACACAGAGGGCCCACAGTGTGATAAGTGTCGACCAGGCTTCTTCGGTGACCCAACCAGAGGTCGCCCTGATGACTGCAAGCCCTGCCCCTGCCCATACTATGAGACCTCACGTCGGTAGGGTCACTGACCCACTCAGACCACACGCACACACACTTACAGTACAAATGGGACCTCTAACAGAAACTTACATACCACACATAGGACTTCATGTTTTTTTTTTTTTTAACTTGCTAAAGATATTTGAACACTGGTTTATTCATTCAGTGTGCTACCCATTAACCCTCTGTGATAAAAATTAACCCGTGGCTATGACTTTTGGTTTTTGTAGATTCTCTGACACATGCTTCCTGGATGTTGACCAGCAGGCAACATGTGATGCCTGCAGACCTGGTTACACAGGAAGACGCTGTGAAAAGTGAGGAAACAGTTTACTGTGCCTTTAGATGATTCACAGTTTGTAATTTTGGGGAATAGATTTGAGACCTTTAGTGATGATGATGATTTTTACAGATATGATGTTGATCAAAGTCTGGTTTTGCTTCTATGTAGGTGTGCTCCTGGTTACCAGGGTAATCCCCTTCAGCCTAATGGAAAATGTGTTCCTAATCGTGAGTATTTGGTCATAATTGTGCCAACATTTTTCACATTTCCTGTTCCGTGCCTGAAATTGACAGAAGTTGGACCAGCATTTTTTTAACCAAATGTAAATCCCAGTCATTTAGTGATTTGACCCAAAGGAGGGCATGACCCTGTGTAATGATTACCACCAGTTCTCTTGGTCTAGTGTTACAGTAGGTTGGAGTATGTGGTCATGACTCAGGTATGCAGAGTGACTGGAACATTCCCAGGTGCACTTTCCTCCACATATGTCATCTTCTTTCCATTTCAGCAACGTCTTCCAAGTGTGATAACAGAGGAACCATCAGCTCCAGCAGCAGACCATGCAGCTGCAAGGTATAGATACAACATTGTAAACTGCAAAGTAACTGACATTGCATCATAACCATATAGGATAGAATATGAAGTTAATTTGTGGTTTATAAACCTGGCATGCCTCATGTTTTTTTTTCTGCTGTCATTTCTAACAGTCAAATTGATAACATATGTACTATGTTTGCGCTTGCAAATGTTATGTGTGTATGTTGCAGAACAATGTTGCAGGCGCTCTGTGTGATGAATGTAAACCAGGATTCTTCCACCTATCAGAGGCCAATCCTGAAGGCTGTCTGCAGTGTTTCTGTATGGGCGTCACCAAACAGTGCGCCAGCTCCACTTGGAATAGAGATCAAGTAGGTTGCCAAGCTATGACTGGTAACAGGAGCGGTGAATATTCTTGGCATCAAGGTTTGACTCAGTGTTTGTGTAGCTATGCTGTATCAGCATATTCATTTTAGATACTTTTGTGAGATGGCAGAGTGCAAACAGTGATTGTGCTGAAGTGCATGAAAATGCCAGTTCACATCTCAGTTCGACAAAATGTTTGTGTCCTCAGGTGCGGGGAGGAGTGAATGGACAGCTCTTCACCCTCTCCAACAGTGCCAACACTAAGACTATTACTGAAGGCATCACTCAAAGAGGTGTCTCTGAAGTTGTCTACCGCTCCTTCGCCAGTGTCCCCAATGATATTTACTACTGGGTCCTTCCTGAGAGCTTCAGAGGAGATAAGGTGAGAGGAAACTAAAAATAAGAAAGAAAGAGAGTTAGCACAGCTTGATTTCACTGTTCTTTCTGTGCCACTCAGTCATGCCTCAGCATGTTGTCAAGTGGAAAGGCTGCACTCACCCACACAGCAATCTTCCTTTGAACCTTAGGCTTGTCTTGTGACTTCCCCCACAGTATCGCAGGGGTGAAATACCTTTCCACCATTTGACCTCTCAGATGTTGAGACTAACTTCTCTTTTTACAATGTTGCTACCAGGTGACAGCTTATGGTGGAGAGCTTAGCTACACAGTGCGCTTTGAGCCACGGCAGCGTTCACTGGTGATTGATGGTCAGCCAGATGTGGTTCTCCAGGGTAATGGCATCTTTTTGGAGCACAACTCTCAGACCAAGCCCCTCCCACGTGTTTCTCAAACCATCACAGTGACCTTCAGAGAGGTGCGTTTTGGGTGGATAATGTTGATATTTTTAGCATAAATCTGAAACTGTTGCTTGTTGAAGTTTTCATGGTTTCTTTCTCTGGCCGACAGTCTTCATGGCGACGTGCTGACGGGCAGCCATGTACACGTGAGCACCTCCTGATGGCTTTGGCTGATGTTACTGTCTTCATGATCAGGGCCACCTATGCAGACAACATGGCTGAGAGCAGGTACGGCAGCAGCTTCCTCTGGAAAATAACATCTCACTCATATACAGCACTTCTACATAAATTCAGGAGCATTTTGCATTTTGTTAAATAGAAGTCATCATGCATAAACTTCACTATGATATGTATAATAAGTGTTTCAATTTATTTTATGTCCAACAGTATCTCAGATATCAAAATGGACATTGCTGTTCCTCACTCCACTGGTAATGAGCGAGCTCTGGAGGTGGAAGAGTGTGCCTGCCCTCAGGGGTACAAAGGACCCTCTTGTCAGGTTTGCATTGCACTTAAAAATACAGATCCATGCCAATTTACAGACTATAATCGCATTGTCCAAGAAAATTAATATATTTTAGTTGTTGTTGTTGTTGGAAGACAGTAAAGGCAGTAATACTCCTGAGCATGTCAGGAATAGCACTATAAGGGTGCCGGTTTATTTTCCATTACAGATTGTGATGATAATTGCAGTGTGTCTAACTGCTGCAGTGGAATAAAGACACATTCCTCCCTGTTACCACTTGTTTTTCACCTAAGGTGTTTTTCCATGCCATTACAGGAGTGTGCTGAAGGATATAGTCGAACCACTTCTGGTCTTTACCTGGGCACCTGTGAGAGGTGTGACTGTAATGGTCATGCCAGCGGCTGCAATCCTGAGACTGGTGCATGTCTGGTAGGTTTATACTGCTTTCCTTCTCACAATTTTACCAGCATCAGCCTGGGCTTTGATCTCTGCAGTGGAAGGCACTAATGGTTTTTTGGCGAATCTCAACATGTGGAAACACACTGTCACTCAAAAGTATTTTATATTCAACTATTCCTTGGATCTCACCTCTTAATTTTTTTGTGTGTCCTGTCTGAAAGCAATGTCTCCATAACACTGCTGGGCCAAGGTGTGATCGCTGTCAGACTGGTTACTATGGAAACCCTGTTACGGGTGGTGCTCAGGCCTGCCAACCCTGCCCCTGTCCTGGAACTGCATCCAATAACCAGTAAGTTCTTGCCTAAAATTCAGTCTTATTTAGCTGGTGTAGATTAATGTTGGCTGATAATGTCCATTACTACTCTGCACTTGCAAAAACACAGACAGTATGTTAGAAGATTATGGGAAATAAAACATTTTTCGACATTTCATTGACACAGATTTTCCTCGACCTGTTACCTGGACTCTGATGGTCAGCCCACTTGTGACAGCTGCCCTCCTGGATACACTGGCCGACGTTGTGAGAGGTGCGTCCCCTTATTTTCCCTCCTCCACCACATCTCTGTTTCTCTCTGGGTCGTCTGGACACTGCTCAATGTTTGGGGTATTGGGATGGGCCGGCAACACAGAGCAGTGGCTGGCATTAGCACTTGCACCCACTGGTTTCATTCACAGGAAAGGGATATAAGCATGTCTGTTGTTTGCATCTGTCTTGTTTTTCCAAAGCAGTTACAGTTGATGGTGTCAGCTGACATCCCAGTCAGTACAATACATGTGAAGTTTTGTACTGCTTGATATTGTTTCCTTGGATTTGTTGGTTTGCAGATGTAAAGTTGTTTCTGTTGTTTCTGTAGAAGAGTAGTTTTTTGCTCTTTGCTCTTATAGGACTATCAGTGGTATGGTGGTTTTCTATTGTTTGTGGAAAATAAAACTGCCAAAGGAGAAATACAGTATGTCCTGAGGAAAGCTTTAGATTTGCTTTTGCTTTTCTTCTGTCCTTTGCTTAAAATCCAAAAACATTTCTTTTCTTTTTGCTTCAGCTTTTTGCTTTGCTGGCAGCAACATTTTGAGGTGTTGGCTCATGTAATCTCTGTGCACAGAACAAATGTATTTTCCTGGTTTCTAAGACATAAATGTAGATGTGGCATTTATGAGGACACCTGTCTGGCTGTTGAATCTTTGCTGTTCCGTGGGCAAAGATGGTGAGGTGATGTGGGTGAATGACACAAATTATGCAACATTCATTATTTGAACATCTTCTGGCTGCATCATACCTGATTTTACTGTTTTGACATTAAGAGAAGAGATGCCAGCTGCAGACAGTTGTGGGGATCCACTCCTGGACAAGCAGCTAGAGGGTTTCCTACCTGTGGGATGTGGAGCTGAAGCAGTATTCAATTTTAGCTGGGAGAAAGAAGTAGTACCATATGGCAGTGGGGATGATGATGAAGATGATGACGAGTCTGTAACGACTATTAGGACAACTGTCATTCCAACCAGGAGTTTACTGTCTACCACTGCTCACCGCCAGACCACTCATTACACCGCAACAAGAACCAGCAATGTCAGATTCACTCCCAACAAATCAGCGCCCAGACTCCCACCACGCTTCACGGCAAGCCCAGAGATCAGACACTCCAGCTTCCAGCACCTCCTCCGTATTCACCTCAACACCTTTAACCAGCGCCTTAGCATGTTGGAAGGCAACACCCTCGATATGAAAGAGGGTATTCGTTCCATGGAAGCCCAGCAGAAGCATCTCAGCTCCCAGCTAAAAGAGCTCATCGCTATCCAGTCTTCTACGGAGAAAAACAAGAAGGTTAACGAGCTGGAGAAGAGCTACACAGACATGGAGGACCGTCTGAGTAGACTCGAAGGGAGGCTGGAGATTCTGATTGATGGCTTCACGGCTTTGGCACAGGAGATGAACAAGATGAAACGTGCCAGACATATCTCACGTTCCCCCCAAGAACGAAGGGCTCTACCTTCATCCACCACAGCAGTCCTCCCACTCCCATTGTACCCAACACCAAAGCCTCCAGCCAATACCATACCTACAGAAATGCCATTCTCAAGACGAGCTACAGTGTCCAAAAGCATACCTACTCCAGGTCTACCGTCAAAGAAAGCTACCACTACTCATCAGAGAGGTAGGAAACAAAAATCAATAGCAACCACTAAGAAAACCACAACAATACAGACAGTTACTAGATCGCGAAAAAATCAAGTCTCATCAAGGTCAAAAGTCACAAATACCACTTTAAGTAAACCTAAGAATACATCTAAATCTAAACCTCAAGTGACCATGAAGCCTGAAACAAAGAGAACAATGGGCAAGAAATCTGCTGTGACAGTTAAACACATTTCACAGCCAAGCCAAACAAGATCAAAGCAAGTCAAAAAAGACATAACAGTCACTAAATTTCAACTTGAACCTCCATCTCACACATCTCGACCCCCACAGCTGCAAAAACAGCCCAACCAAGACAATAAAAAGGATTCACCACTACCCGCAAAAAATAATGGACGTAACAAAGCTTTTAGATCAGACGCACCAGATCCAAAGCAGACTCAGCAGAGTGGAAAGTCCTCAGAAGGTGATTCAGTGAAATCATCAAAGCCAAGCAAGGTTAATGAAAACAGAAACAAGACTGAAGGCAACTCATATAAGTTAGTATCGCCATCTCACTCAAGAAAGAGTTCTGGTACGGACTCAGTTACAACCACAAAACCAGCCAAAGCTACCACCACAAAGAAGAAGTCCACAACAACCTTAAAAGGGACATCAACTCCTGCTAAAACCAAGGCTACAACAGTAAAAAAGAACCCTCAGATAACAGTAAAAGGAACATCTCCTCATGCAAAAACCAAAACTACAACTGAAAAGAAGAAGTCTAATTCAGAAGTGAAAAGAAAATCATCAAATTCTGCTAAAAAGACCAAAAAGAAAGGGAAGACAAACCAGCATTCTGGTGTTTTGGACTTACTAAGGCTCCTAAAAGGAGATCACCGGTCGTCAAAGGAGACAAACGTTCATGACGGTTCTCTTCATGTTATCCTGGGAAGGCTGGCCATTCCTATTAAAATTATCCCTGATAACTAGAGAATGATTTGTTATTACTTCTTCTACTATTTACCTCTAGGGTCTGATCTTTGTTTATTTATGTCAGTTATTACGACCACATTTATGAAAGCTGTATGAAGGTAGTAATTTTAAAAATTAGGAAGACTTTCTATATATTTAATGTCATTCCTATGCAGTGGTGATTGATATTTGCATTGTCCATTGTGATATTAATGGCTTTAAAGGTGTTTTTATTATAGTCACAGTTATTGCACGAAATTCTGCCATGAAGAGTTATCACAGCATTAGTACCTCTCATGTACAGACGGGTAATAAATTAAAGGAAAAATAAGCTTAATGTGACTTAGTGAGATATTGGGTTCTAAGGGATGGAAAAAAGTCAACCAAAATATGTAAAACCAGAATGTATTCCCTCATTTAGCATGTGGATACTGCAGTCATAGTATACGAGTAGTCAAAGTCATAACATTTAATTAATTTCATCAGTTTTTATACTCATTTTGACCGTTTATTAACAATGAGGACGCTCCTATGAGAGGATCTCCAATCAGTATTTTCTTTCATTTGTTACTCGTCTGTATGTAATATTTGTCCATTTTAATATGGCTAAACTACCTCAACTTGTACAAGTATTACCCACAAATGTTGTTAGATTATCATCACATGATCATCATGCCTTGTTTTCTGCAGCATTTACATGGATATATGTATATGTATGTTAATGACAAGGAAAAAATTTGCATCTCTACAGAATCATCTTATAATGTCAGCAAAATGTAATCCTGAATCATTTATTGTTTACAAAGCATATGTCCTCAATATTTATATTGATAAATAACATGTTCTAAATGTTGAAAGTGGCTTAAGATTTTTCAAACGTCAAAAATGGAGATGCTAGGACTAATGGCATCCAGCCAGTTTTATAATAATGGATCACAGTGAAAAATTGGACCTTTTAAAAGAAGCATAAGTTAAAGGCATAAGAACATTTTCTTGTTTGTGGAAGTCCACGTACAAAGCAACTACTGTGTAATGTTAGCAGAAAACTCTCATGGCCACATGTGGATGGGATCATACTGTTGTGAGGGGGTAAGGATAAGGATTTCTCTCCTGTTGATACTGATTATTTGAATAAACAAACTGACCATCCTGCATCACCACTACTAAAGAGTTGGTCTGCTGCTGAACAGCACTCATATTATCAGCTGTTAATGATATCGCTGGAATACATATACAGTATAGGGCTGCATGATTTGGGGAGAACAGTCTAAATTATTGCAGGTGATATTGTGATCATGGTTTGAGTTTAGTTGCTTTATTATCAAGGAAAAAACTCAGACCGGAAGAATGTTGGGACTTTCATTTTTTATGTTTTACAAAATACCTCTCTGCTCATTGTCACTACATCCAGAACATCACCATACACAGAGGTTGTACTCATTTTTCTTCTATTTGTGCAATTAGATCACCTTAAAACATCCTAAAGGACCATTAAATTACAGTTTTTTGTAACTGTGACTATACAGACTGTTATTGAAACAATGATTGAGATTTGATTAATTGTGCAGCCCTAATACAGTACAGTATGACCAGTTTTCACAACAATCTCTGTATTTGATTTGGGTTTAATGAACTTTCAAGATGTTTATTAATATTATGTTATTTCTGTTAATGTATACATTATATTGTTTGTCATATCATTTTCTTTTCACAAATATTGTTTTTTTTTCCATGTAATAAGAATTACATCACTTGTCCTTAAAACTATAAAACTACTCTACTTGAAGGACTGTTCTATGCACCCTACAAACTACTGTATTTATGGAAAGTTAGATTAAATGCACATTCCCAAAGCAAGTTCATAGCATGAAGTCCTCTCGCAGCACTGGGTTGACTGTTGACCTGCGGACCTGCCAGAGGACAGGTGAGGTAAGACTGCTAGCGGCTGTTTTCAGAACAGGTCAGCCTTTGCTTTGGTGGCAGAGCCAATGCTTGCTTGGGGTTAAAGGCAAGAAACTTTATTTTGCCACTTTTTTTTTCCTCAGCTTGCTCTTTGTCAGATATGCTCATTTCTGCTTTGTTTTCCTCTCAGGACAGTATAATTTGAACATGTTTATATTGTCTTCTGTTCTGTTCAGCAGTGTTTTCAGTTTCAGCTCGTAGTAGAGATGGAATCAACATTTGAGACATGTTGAGTGATTTTGCAGTGCTTCATCCATCTCCTGTGTCTCATATCTTTTTTTTTTTTTTCTCTTTGGGAAACCTTTGTTACTGTGTTCAGTGCAATGTGGGGTTATTTGGGGTCTTTGGGATTTTTTTGTTCGTTTGTGTGTATCAGTGCAAAGCGATGTTTGGATGTGTCTTGCCTGAATGACTCAGTCTTTTGTTCCTGACTGAGGTCCACATTGGGTCAAGAAGTCACACTGAAGGACAAAATTTGTCAAATATATCGCCTCATGCAGACTCCCCAGCTTCCTGCCTCATTGTTCTTTGGGTTAAAGCATGTATCCTCTTTGAATGGAAATGTTTACTCAAAAATATTATCTATCTGTTTCAGATGTGCTCCAGGATACATTGGCAACCCACTGCTCGGACAGAGATGCACTACTGACAATACAGTCAATGGTATGTTACACTTAAATCCAGGAGAGTACCTTCACAAAAGTCACGAAAATGAAATGTTAGCAAGATGAAACTGACAAAATAAAGTGTTTTTTGTTTTTTTTTTATAACTAGACAGTGCATGTCTTAACTATGGTGTTGATTGTGTTACAGGTAACTGTTACAACTGTGACCAAAGTGGAAGTGAAGGCTGCTTCGGTGGTGTGTGCCGCTGCAAGGTGAAACACAAAGGCATCTTTTGTTCAAGTTGTTATTTTTATCCCCTGTTTGCTGCTCCTAAAACAGTCTAGACTGGGTTAAGTGACACTAACACTGTGTTTCAGATGAATGTCGACGGCCCGTCATGTTCCAGCTGTAAATCAGGAACGTTCCATCTCAGCCCACAAAACAAAGATGGCTGCCTGTCCTGTTTCTGTATGGGCGTCACTCAACAGTGCTTCAGCTCCAACTACTACAGAGACCTGGTAAGGACGGACAGTGCAACAGTTACTGAATTCTAAACAGTGTAGTTATACTTCAAGTATAGGTCAAGTAAAACAGATCTCTGAAGAAAGGTAGATAAAACAACAGAAATGACTGGACTGATTACGTTCATCGTGTCTTCCATTCCAAACGTTCGTTAGAAAAAACAAAAAACTTCTTGCCTCAACTCCACATGTCTGATCACAAGAAAATCTCTAACGAGCAGAAATGACTGGATTGGCAACTGAGAAAAGGCGTAAAGGTGTGTGTTCCAAGCCAGTAAGAGTATACCAGTCAGTGATACTGCCCAGTGATTGATTGATTTGTTCTGATGGAGACACTTATTTACACCCATTTAGTTATAAACTGCACGGTTGACCTGATTCCATGAGAATCAGGTCAATCGATCATGTTCAGTTTATTTGTGCTTATTCTGTTTGCTGCCTTACTGACGTCTCACCTTTTTAGCTTCAGTGCTCATCCGTTTTGTCAAGTTATTAATTGTAATTCTCAATTTTTATGTTCTCTCATAGGTGTCCTCAGTCTTTTCTCCAGGCAACTTCCAGGGTTTCGCTCTGGTGAACCGTCAACGCACCAACCGCATTTCTACTGGTTTCACTGTGGAGGTTTCCACTGAAGGCACTCAGTTGTCTTACAGCAACTTCGACTACCTGGGACAGGAGCCTCACTATTGGCAACTTCCTGGAATCTATCAGGGAGATAAGGTGAGTATCAGAGAGAACACTCAGCAAATAAATCAATACAAGTCAGCGAAAACCGGTCCACGGATCCTTGAGTGATAAGGATGAAAACAACTCCTGTGAAACCTGTAGACCATTCTCCAAGGCTATTCTATTTCTGTCTTGATTATGCTCTTTTTCTATACTTCAAACCTCAGCCAGTCTTTCTTTTCAAGCAGTCTGCTTTTTCTCAGTCAGTGTGCTGCTTCTTTGCCTCAAATTCTACATTTTGGTTGTACTTCACAGGGTAAAATCCTACGTTAAAGGACCCTAGTGATCATTCACATCATGTATTTCATCTTTGTTTTTGCCCTTTCACCCTCTTCAGAAAGATTCTTTCAATTCTCGAATGAAACGAGCAGAGCAGGTACAGTAGAGTCTGTCAGTGGATGCCATGCTGTGGCTAATGTAAAGTCCAGTCTTGTCACCCATGCTTGGTTTGCCTTTGTGTAAAATATTGAATGGCATTCCTCATATTTTCATGAAGCTCATACATACACAGAAGCATGGTATTTTTGCCGCAGTCTAAGCAGCACCCACTAAATGTCGCTTCAGTCTGTCCACTTACACCTCTGTGCAAATTGCACATGGGCATGAATGTGTAAATGGTTTGATCATTAATGGTCCATTAAAGAGCTTCATAACGTTTAACTTTGCTCAAATAACACTGCCATTGCCCTCCCAAATACCATGGGCTCAGCGATAAGGAAAGTGATCAAAGAGTTTGCTTTATCCACATCACTAGAGCGACTCGTACTTGCCAGAGGAGCAGTTAAGGAAGGATGCTTCCATTTGGAACCTAATGGCCTCTGAACATAAAGACCCACAAAGATCCAAAAGAGCTAGTCAGGTATTTGGTATGCAGATGTAGTAAAGGTAACTCTCACAACTAAAAAGAATGCAGTGTTTCTGTTATTATAAGTTAACGTACTGATGGTTTGTTTGCATCTATGGAAAAACAATCCCCTCATGTTCATAGATGTAGCAGCATGAAGACTTGCCACATGCATGTAATGGAAAAATAACAGCTTAATGAAAAGTTTCTTAAATGCAAGATTTTTTTTTTTAATTTAACAAGTGAGTCTTAATTTCCTCACCCCAGTCTAAACATCACAGACTTGGACTTAAAAGCATGATGGAGCATGTTCACTCTCTTAGAGCTATGTACTGTACACATACAGTCGCCGAAAAAATTATTAGACCATCAAAATTCATCAAAAACAATGGTTATACAATCAAGTACTAAGTCCTGTGTGTATCATGTGACTAAAATAGACAGAAAAGAAAACACGGAATGCCTTAAAGCACTGTTTTTGTCAGTACAGTGACATAGATATTGATGTAAGAACTGAAGTGATTTTGGTTTTTATCAAGAAAA
>JAPQRP010000028.1:9546001-9568308 GCA_037367295.1 Apogon hyalosoma
ATATTTGTCCAAACAAATGTACCTTTAGTTGTACCAGGCATTAAAATGAACAAGAAATTGAAGAAAACACGGGTGGTTTAATATTTTTTTACGCGACTGTACACTGTGTCCATACATTTCTGAACCATGCTCTATCAGCCTAATCGTTCCCATGGTGAAGTATCCTCTGTATCTCCGGTACCTCGCTCTCCACCTCCCTAGGGTGATGTCAGACAGCTGGACGATCAGGTCTGGGAACTCATGTCGAACTTCTCCCGCAGACGAGCTGGTTCCCCTCCCTTCTTACCAACCTCCTTTCCCTCCTCCGCTTCTAAATCCTCCTCTTTTTCATCATCTACCTCTCGGTTCCCAACCTCCTCTTCCTCCTCCTCTTCGTCTCACTGGTCTTTACGTAACCGGAGCCCCCCCTCTCCTCCGTCTGGTGTCTCCTCTTCAGTTAGACCAACCAGACCCCAACCATACTCCCCAGGCCATGCTCCTCAACTGCAGGTACACCGTTAGAAATCGCAAAAAGGCTGTATGAGCTTTTTTATCTGTTACTTGGTGATATTGGTGACTTCTTGTCTTTGTCTTCGGGGATCTGGCTCTGATGCTGATCAACAGAGCAAGAACGTATTGAGCAAGACCTCTGCTGGTGCTTCAGGGGGCAGCAGCAAGGTAGACAGTGGCATGACCGAGTGACTCCATGTTTTACCCCCCTACAAAAGTTAACAAGTGACTGTCAGTATGTACATAGCACTTAATATTTACATCAGGAATTACTAACAGTTTTGATGTAAATCCAGATGCACACATTTTTAAACATTAGAAATTACTAAAAATGGCAAAATAATTTATCATTTCAAAATTTCACTGTGTAATATTTCCTATTGTTGAGCAAATACCTCCCACTTAGTGCGGTCACATGGTGCACTGTAATCGTCCACTATGTCTAACTGTGTGTAACACTGGTTTTACAACAACCTGTAATTATGCTGTTGTGTGGTTTCAAACTATCTCTTAGTGAGGCGCATCTTAAACTGTCATTTTCCCATTATTGACAGAGTGGAAGTTATTGTTTTAGTTGTCAGACAAAGCACAGCATGCTGTTATCAAGCTGTTGACAATAGGAGAGTACATACCCTAATAGCACTTCTACTGGGGCACCGGCACTTATAAGAGTTTAGTTGTATGTCACACATTTGTCCTGATTGTGCGTCTCACTCCTCACCGCGCTCGCCTGCTCGTGCTCCTTCTCCTGCTGCTTGTGATTTACCGTAGCTGCCTCTTCTACTCTGTCTGTCTGTGGCTTCATCTTGTGCCTCTCCTTCCTCCCTTGCCTCTCAGTACGCTCTGGTCTACAAAGGTTTCAGCTTGAACCAGGATGATCTGCTCTACTGGCAGCTCCCAGCGCAGTTCACAGGGGATAAGGTAACTGTGAGAATTTGGCAACGCTGCCTCAAGAACTCTGGTTAACCCCTGGAGGTCACAGAAAATATGCCACCCTTATTATTATGTACTTATGGGTTCTCCAGACCTGTTCACTGCTCTCAGTCCCTCACCTGTTTATATTAGCTATGCCGTTTTACTTCATCCTGTCCACTATTCCTTTTGACCCACAGCACTCCTCAACTGAATTTAAAACAGCAGGAAAGGGCTTGGTTCATGTAATCATGTCAAGTGTGGACTGTTGTATTTCGCGTAAAGGCCTTCTGGTACATATTAGAATGAGATCAAACGGCCCCTAATTCTGTTTGAGTTTTATCTCACTGGCTCACATTTACTGCAGTGTCTTGAAATACATTTGCGGTATATGTTTTAAGCGAATCTGCACAATGTGAGTCGAGGTAAGATTATGTTAACGCGGTAACTGTCACATTGAAGGAGTTTTTTTTATCTTGTCCTGTTGTACACACAGGCTTGGATGTTCTGTAAGTACACACACACACACTGTGTTGCTCTGCTGAGACATATGGCATTGATTTTTGCTCCATTTGATGTTCTTGTTTCATCATGGGAATTGCAGTTCTATTCAACTTGGCAGGAGATCTAAAGCAGCCCCTTTGCTAACCTTGTTATAGGTGGGTTCGTACGGTGGCAAACTCAAATACACCATCTCCTATGTGGCCGGTCGGAGGGGAACGTTACTGGATGATGCTAACGTCCAGATTATTGTGAGTATCTCTTTGTGGCCTTTTGACATTTCATCCATGGTTTCATGTGTTTTTCATTTCCTCACCTGTTCATGTTGTTCCTGTAGGGTAATGACATCACTCTGGTAGCTCATCAGCCTTGGAAGAGGAGGCTACAGGGAACAAGGGAGACTCAGCAGTTTGAGGTTGTCTTCAGAGAGGTTAGTCAACTACATAGTAATAAGATATTCAGAAGATATGATGTCATTAATTGAGGTGATTTCTGGCACTTAAGTGATATAGGTTACTGCATGTGAATATTGTCCACTTTATAGGAACACTGGAATCGTCCTGATGGCATGCCTGCCACCAGAGAACACCTGATGATGGTGCTGGCTGACCTGGATGACATTCTGATCCGAGCATCCTACTCAACTGAGATGCGCTCCTCCAGTATCTCTGATATCAACATGGAGGTGGCAGTGCCCAACTACAGCGGCTTGGCACAGGCCCTTGAGGTGGAGCAGTGCCGCTGTCCACCTGGATACCAAGGACTCTCCTGCCAGGTAACTCCTCTTTCTCATTAGAGGCCAAGAAAGCAGTATGAGTTGGAGTAAAACAAGCTCATAGATGAATAGAGCTTCTAAATACTAATAACTCTACAAATAATGAAGGAAATGCATAATTAGGCCAAAACAAAAGCCTGCCATTGGATCATTTATCCAGTGATTTTCAAGTTTTTAAATTCTTACTGATGCAGTGAGTAGCTTCTCATTTCTTAAACAACCATCAGTTTGATAGAGAGCATAAGATAAGATAGATAATATAAGACTTTATTTATCCCACCGTGGGGAAATTTCACAGTTAACAGCAGCAACATACAGCAAGCAAGTGCAAAGAAAAAGACAGGTAGTGAAAATGAAAATATAAAGAGACAAATAAGAAATGTAGTATTTATATAAATATGCATATAAATAAAAATGTAAAATGAATAATTAAATATTACATTTTTATATCATTATGGCTGCACATGTAAATGGTGTGATATGAGGGATGGGGGGGGGTTACTGGGAAATATTATAGAGGAACGATTGGACTGTGTTTCAGTGGAAAAAGGTCATATGGTCTGAGTCCAGATTGACCCTCTTAAAAGAGTGATGGACACATCAGGATGAGAAGAGAGGCAGATGAAGTGATTACCCATCATGCCTAGTGTCTACAGTGCAACCCTGTGGGGGCAGTGTTGTGATCTGGGGTTGCTTCAGTTTGTCAGATCTAGGTTCTGTAACATTATCTGTCCAAAAAATGATGGAAATAAATGTGATTTTTTTAAAAAACGTATTGAAACAATGTCATCAACAAAACTAAATGCAATCCAACACAATATTAAAATGTAAGCCTTTGTTTGGCTAGGCTGCTTTACACAAAACTTGTATTTTTTGTTCCACTTCTCTTACAGTCCACTTTGTGTTGCTTGTATGTATTTTACTGTTTTATGTGTTTTACATGGGGAGTTTTATTTGAAAATATTTGTGCTGCAGTTACATTTTCTAGACCTTCTGGACCTGGGCCTTCTTTGCTACATAAGAGATAAAAGACAATAACATCATAATTTCTGTTTGTATTGTGTGTTTTAGGACTGTGCACCAGGATACACTCGCACTGGAGGAGGTTTATACCTGGGTCACTGTGAGCTCTGTGAATGCAACGGCCACTCTGACTCCTGCCACCCTGAAACTGGCATCTGCACGGTATGAAACAACCAGATTAGAGCTTGACTAATACTGTCATTGGAACTGTATTCTTGCACTCCTTGACCGGATGCTTCTCCTTTCAGAGCTGCCTGCATAACACTCAGGGTGAGCTGTGTGAACAGTGCGCCCCTGGTTTCTTTGGCGACCCCACTGTTGGAACCCCAGAGGACTGCCAGCCCTGTGCCTGCCCTCACACTGACCCGGACAACCAGTAAGTACTGGCACAGATACCAAGACCTCACATTCCACCTCCATTTATAGCTCAAGGCAAGTCAGTGTCCAGCTCACTTGCTCTTGTTTACAGCAAATTTGACTTTTATAACCCTCAGTTATGCGCCGTTTTTAATCTGTTTCCTGCCATCAAACATCAAATACAGTATATTCACTCACAGTATGATAACTTATCAGATTTACTTACCTCTCGGCAACATACCAAGTGTTTGTTTAGTCTAAAATTTGATCCACAGTGCTTGTAAAAAAGTCTCTGATTTCTGGCCAACTAGGGTAAAATACTAAAGAAAATAAGCATTCACTCACTCCATTCGCTTAATGGTAGTGTTTTATGTATGCACAAGTCATTCACAACAGGTTTTACAGCAAAACCACTGTTACTTAACAATTTATCTTCTTGTTCATGTTTGTTTCTCATGTAATAGGTTCTCTCCTACTTGTGAGAGTCTTGGAAACGGAGGTTACCAGTGCACTGCCTGTCAGCCTGGGTACACTGGCCAGTACTGTGAACGGTAAGATACAGTGATCAAACATGTTATTTTTTGCTTTGTTTTTTAGTTAATTAGGTAGTTACCATTGTCCTGGCACCGTCACAGATTTCCCCTTTATTTCCTGAGATACAAGAATTTCAGCATAAAGTTACATAAAACAGTGTTGTTCACTTTGTATATCTTTCTGTGCCTTTCTTTGCGTTTATCAGATGTGCTCCTGGTTATGTTGGCAACCCTCAGGAGAGAGAGAAGTGTCGGCCATACGATGGTATCTCACTTCAACACATCTCACTTTTAAGCTGGATTGCACTTTCTTTTAATGTAACTGATATAGTGGTCCTGATGAGTTTGTTTTGACTTTTTGCACTTTGCAGCTGCAGCCTCCTTGGTGGTGAAGGTTTATCCAGAGCGGGTCCTGGCCTCTCCCGGTGGATCTGTCACTCTGAGGTGTCAGGTGTCTGGACCTCCGCCACACTATTTCTACTGGTCCAGAGAGGATGGACGGCCCATCTCCAGCACTGCTGACAGACAGAGACAAGGTACTGCGCACTCTGCAGGAGCCGGAACGGCACAACCTTACCTTGTAGAGTAAAGAAATCCCAAAATGTTGCACAAAATGGATGCTGATGATACTTACACACATGAAATTGCACACAGCATGACAGTTTATGTGTGATTATAATATTGCCTATCTGTATGTGCAGGTGCAGAGTTGTACTTCCCCAAAGTCCAGCCAAGCGATGCCGGTGTCTACATTTGTACCTGCAGAGACCAACGAAGCACCAACAGAAGCCGAGCAGAAATTGTTGTCACAAGTGTGTAAATTCTTTAAGAAAATAGGTTTTTCATCTTTTCTTCCTACATGTCAGCACACCGAAAAAATATTCAACACATGGACTCATTTCAACACAGGCTCTTGTGCATTCTTGGCATGGGGAGTAAAGATCATATTATAAACAAATCATGTGCCTTCCAACAGGTGTCTCAAGTAAACCCATTGAGGTGACAGTTGAGGAGCCCAAAGCCCAGACTGTGAGGGTTGGCTCGACTGTCAGCTTCATCTGCACTGCAAAGAGCAAGGTAATGATTTTTATTTTATCATCTCAGGAGTCTGAAGGTATGATGCAGTGGTGCTGCTCTATAAATACAGAGCTCATATGTAATCATATATTGTATCATCTGTGCCAGTGTGGTCAAACATAGGGCCCACCAAAGATTCCAATCTGACAAGAATTAGCGAAGTGTAAAAATTACACAGAAGATATTAACAGTCAAAGGTCTCACTTTAGTTCCGATCTCCAAAAAATATAAAAATATTATGCCTGTTACTAAATGTTTTTTGCCTGTGTAGATCCCTTGTGATCTGTAATGCACATTCATATATGATAAATTGAGGCGTAATATTGTTAGAATTGCACTTGTTTTTCTTAAGAAATTTCAGGTTTTTCAGGATAGTTTGTAAATGTAAATATTTTCATGATTTAATTTTACATTTTTGCACCAAAATAGAGAAAAATTTGTAGTCCTCATTGTTTATAGATTATTGTTCTGTTATTTTAGTGCTCTGGTCTGTTTGAGGTCATATTGGACTTTATGTGGCTCCTAATTAAAATGAGTTTGACGCCCCTGAGCTGTGGTTTGATGAAACAAATCACGAACCCTGCAAGAAAATCTAATTATTTTAGCCTTTTTACCCAGTTTTGGCTGATCCAATGTCATTCCACCTAAATTTGTGTGCATCCGTGCTCTCACCTCTCCACAGTCTCCAGCCTACACCCTGGTGTGGACCCGGATAGGTAACGGGAAGCTTCCGAACCGGGCCATGGACTTCAACGGCATCCTGACTATTCAGAACGTCCAGCCCGAGGATGCGGGCGTGTACGTGTGCACGGGCTCCAACATGTTTGCCATGGACGAGGGCAATGCCATCCTCTACGTGCCAGGTTCGTGATCCTCGGCACAGCATTCCATTACCCATCACCCTCTGCTACCCTACCAGCTCTGGCTCCCCGTAGTCCCATCCCCTCTAAACTCGATTCTCCCTCAGCTTGGAATGGTGCATGCCTCTCTGTTCGACTGCTTTTCCCATCATGCACTGTAAACACTAAACTATGGGTTAACAGCACAACAAGCTTGCATTTCTAACTCCAATGCTTTTGCCCTCTGCGCTCAGATACCAACATACAAGCCATTTTTTATCATCTCGCTGCCAATCAGCCTTTTTACTTACTGTCTTGTTTGTCTCTAATTAGTGGATTTTTCAGTCCTTTGCCAAAAAATACAGCTTGTGGGTTTTTAACAAAAAATACAACTTACGTTTCCAAATAACATGTGGGGTTAAGCGTACTGCAATTAGAAATTTAACCAGTGAGTTGTGACACATCAATGCTAGGCCAGATGACCGCTCTTTTGGATGACCATCAGTGATTTGTGGGTAATGCTTTCCGCCAACACTCTACTGAAGCTCCCGCAGTTTTTTTTTTTTTCCTCCCTTCTGTTTTTGTTTTTAATTGGACTGAATTAATTGGTGGTGGTGTGGTTGCTTCTTGATCGATAGAGTGGCTTCAGGTTTCTGCTGCTGTAAGTTTTACTAGCAGGTGTTGGATTCTGGTGTCTGCCTTTTTTTTTTTTTTTTTTTACTCTGGGCTCCTTGGGTCTCCTCCCTGCCTGAGCTGTAGTGTAAAATGATGATGAGGGTGTGGATGCCACTAAAGGTGCTTAGAGACTGTACCACTGACATTCAAGGAGGACTTCAATGTATCAGAGACATAAAGAGAAGTCCAATACCCTCCTTTTTTTTGTTTTTTTTTCCGCTCCATCCAGTATTCCTTCCTGATGAGTTACTCTCCTGATCATCGTTGAGATGAAAGTGGTGCTATTAGATTCACATTTGTGTGATCGCTTCATTCCATTTGCATTTTAATAAGAGTCCAATGTCACCAGCAGATGTTTCCTTCAGTTACTTAGATTTGGTTGCTATATTTAAGATCTATCTTGAAACACAGGAAAGTAAGTTTGTTTTTAATTCTAATGCTTGTCAATAATCATCTAAAATTGTATATTATGGTTCTTTTTACATCCTGTCTATGTTGTTGGCACAATTTCTTCTTTGATTTTGATTGACTGAAATATATTATCCTGAAATGTTTTGATAAAATCAAATACACCAGAAATGTTGGAATTTTATTTCCTTTTTTTGAGGGGGACATTTTTTAATGGAATTAGCTGCGTGAATGCAATTACCTTGTATGATGTGTGTTTACATGTAGGCTGATGACAATAATGAAAAGATTTCAAGTATTTTTGAAAGGTATATTTATATTTTTATATAATATCTTTAAAAACATCTTTCAGCCACAGGTCACATTTGAAACTATTTTATATCCCATTTATATGACTGTCCACCCTTATTTACCCTTGAGAAAACTTGCAAATATATTCAAAGGTGCTTCTGTAAAGAGTTTACTTTTGCTTTTTTTTTTTCATATTTCTTTTACTCAACTGATGTAATGTACACATCACACTGTAATGTATTTATCTTAACTGTGAAATATTTTGTGGAAAAGAGAAATTTGATTAAAATTATGATACTAGATCAATGTGATTTTCTAATTCATGAATGAGACTTTTGTTATGGTGGGTTCAGGACAACCACAAGCTGTATGCCAGTATTTTAACACACATGCAGAAATGTTTAAAACAGCTTTTTGCTACTAACCTGCATGTCTCATGTTGCTACTCTGCAGACCTCCACCGCTCAGTGTGCTGCTGTGCAGTTCATAGTCATGCTCTTATAGTGTATTTGTGTGAATGCTTTATATTTTTGCAAACACATTGTTTCATTGTTTGGATTTAACCTTTGCATTCACAGGTTAAGAAGCTGTTGTTGGTCTATATGAATTTACTTAGATTTTAGCATGAAATGAGACAAACAGTAGGATCCTTTTAACAAACTAAAATGCATTGTGTATCTCCGTTGCTCAAAATGTAACAGGTAAGTGTGAAAATGTTTTGCTTGTAACTTAATTCAATGGCATCTATCATTATATATTAAAAAAAAAAAAACTAATAAAGTTGAAAAATGAATCATGAGCTGAGTAATAAAATGCTTAGTGTTACGGTGCCAGTTGAATTGCAGTTCTAATATTAGCATGTTTGAAATGTGTGTGATACTTTTGTGAATGGACGGTACTAAACTATGCCGCTTCACATTTGGAGGCGGGTCTAAGGGAGACGGTCACTCATTCAGCCCCAGTGGGAGGTAAACTGCTGTTACCCTGGAGAACTCACCTGTCAGTTTACCTGTTCCCTCCTCCTCCCTCCCTTCCTTCCTCCTTCCCCATCTCCAGAGGCCTCACAGACTCAGATGTTTTACACAGCCTATGAAATGTTTGAAGGACACAGAAAGCGTAAGTCCACATGGGCACGGTTTCCTCTCCGACTGCTGGGCTCCCTGGAGGAACCCACCTCCCCTTTTCTGTATCATGCATGCACCCATCTTTCCGCAGCATGGATGTACTGGTGGACTGGTAGCGCCTATGTACAATCAACCAAGCAACAGCTGCAGAAACACTCAACATGCACACACACTAACATATATTTTAATTTATCTAATGTAAAGTTAACAACGTCTGCTTACAGATTGTACATGAGCATTACTGGCTGCCACCTGGCTGTTTGGGTTCATTGGGGTCCATCACTGCAGGAAAAAGTGCATGGTCATTCTTATGGGAAACTCCTCATGAATGTAGAGTCCATTTTATAAATAGTTAGTGTTACATAATAACTGAGGGATTAACTTTAAGAACAGTAATCTATGATAAATTCATAATATGCTGGTGATATTTTTAGAAAGTATTTCCAGGATGCGCTGAGAAAAAAGTGGAAAAGGAATAATCAAATCAATTCATTGCATAACATTTTGAAAATTATTTAGTCTAGCTGTTCTTGCATTTTTAGTTGCTACAAATACTATATTATATACTATTTTTGTGACATTGTCTCCACATTCAAAGACAGGAGATGTCCCTTCTTCTTTCCCTCTGCTCTTTCCTCTTTTTCTTCAGGAAACTCACTGTACTGGAAAATAGCTGTCATCTGGGCTTCAAACATCATACTGTGCTTAATACATCCCATGACATACTTGTTACATCATAGATGAATGTGGGTAGCCGACTGGTATTTAGTGTGAGAGGGTTAGTCTTGTTACAACATGTACTTAAATAGATGGCGTGTTACTAAATGACATAAGTGTCATGTTGGTAGAAAAAGTCACAAAATGTCCTATCGATGGTAAATGTTACACCTATCTAGGATATTTTTCTTGTCATTTTCTATTTTTAGTCTAAATCTGAATGCAGTTACTGTATTTTAGACTCATAACCTTGACAAAAACATATTATTGTTTAGCGCCCTTTAATGGGTCCTTGAGTGTATACTTTAGTCCATCAGGGTTTTGTTGGTATCACTGAGGTCAGAGAGTCATAGCTTGGCCCAAGCCACAACAATCCCAGAGGTTTTCCGCCTGCTTAGATAGCTTCAAACTCCTCCCTTCCTACTGAAAGAGGCCTTTCTTTTGCTCTGTCACCCTGGGATCATAAGGGATTGAGTATGAAGCTACCCGACAGCCAAGCTGGCGCAGACACCAATATGCCCAGAGGCCATGCCAAGGCCTGGCTGCCACATCTCATCTGTTTCGTCTACTCTGAGGGTCTAGACTGCCAAACACGGGGGTGGGGGCATGAGCAGAGGTCATCACATTCTCTCAGTCTGATCACTTCATTGTATCAAACACATTCTCACAGCTTATTTCTACATTGCACATGCAGAGGTTTTAGACTTACGAGAAGAGTTGACGTTCCACTCCACGGTCGTAACAGTAGATCACTATTTTCACATAGATTTTTACACATTTTTTTCCCTCATGCGCTTCATTTTACAGTGCATTTGACTGATTTATGTCCTTCTATAGCGGCAGAGGGGGCTCAACCTGTGGCTACCGTCAGTCCTTCAGTGCTGAATGTCCAGCAGGGACAACGGGCAGAGTTCCGCTGCACAGTAACCGGAAACCCAACGCCTGCTGTTGAATGGATAGGTATGACCAGTTAAAAGCACAGAGTTTCATGACTTTTAAAGACATTAAAAATCAGTTTGTTCTCAGTCACATTCTAATTACTGCTCAATGATAATAAGAGTGAACACTGTGCATGAATTATGACCTAAACCGCTTCCTCTCTCAGAATGGGGAGCATAACTCTGAGTTAGAGAGGTGTAGAGTTATTTAAACACTGTTTTTGTCACATAAGAAGAAAGGATATTTATAAAAAGGTATTAACCCGTAAAGACCTGGTACCACTTTTGTGTCAGTTCCCAAATGAATTTTTCTCTATATTTAACCTTTCTTATGTTCTTATGCTCAGATTAAAGTTGAGGGTTATATCAAAAACAGAGAAAACTAAAGGGAAAACTGAGTTTTTCAGCAAAGATATCAATAATTCAGTGTAAAAACAAGAGTCTCCATCCGCTGTCATTTATTAAACTCCATGGGTTTTACTGGTGAATCAATGTAGAAGATGACAGTGTTTCCACAGTAACTACAGAGCCTCTGAATGTCCAAATGGGTCATATCCAATGATCATGAAAAGATGAAAAACTGCATGTTACACCAATTATATACATGTATTGATAGGTTTAGTGGATCAACAGGTATTCACAGATGGTTTAGGTCGATGGTGGATGTTTTGGTCTTTATGGGTTAAATAAGAGTGAATCTTCATGTGGCACCTTTAAGGACCATACTGATAAAAGCATATTGATTAAAAATCATACATAAGCTCTGAAGCCTCGTTACTGTTTAATAAGTAAAACATTGGGACATTATTAGGCCATAGCTGTTAATGGCATAGTTGTAAAATATGGTTGTACAGAACAAGGCATTAATGAGTTATTACTAAAGTGTATGCTAATAAATAATAAAGTTTTCCCTGGCTTCAATTCATACTTTATATAATCCTAAAAAGTCCAATCTTCCAAAATACAGATGTGTTTGTGTGTGTGTGTGTACTGACAGATTATTACTGTATGATTGGTACTCTCCAGGGGGTCCAGGAAACAGAATGAGTCCTAGAGCTGTTATCCAAGGTGGTGTCCTGACCTTCACCTCAGTGGACCAGGCTGATGAGGGCGATTACACCTGCAAGGCCCTGAACACTCACGGCGAACACACAGCAAGAGTGTCGCTCTTTGTCCAAAGTATGCTTTGTGTTTATGTGGACTTTTAAGTTTGAAAACTCAGCACTTTTAAAAGCGGTTGATATTAATCTATTTTCCCGCCGTCAGAGTCTAATCCAAGTGGTCTAGGCACGCAGCCCCAAGTTCAAGTCAGCCCCCAAAACGTTGAAGTCCATGAAGGCGACACCTTGAGGTTGTATTGCAGAGCATCAGGATCACCTACTCCGAGGCTCACCTGGCTGAAAAATGGAGGACAAGTCCCTCCACAGGTGAGAAACCTGCCGCTGTTCGGTACCTGAACGGAAACTTCAACATGACAACATTAAAGTCATAATCCTGGTGTCATATCTCTATCTTGCACCTCAGGTCCGGTCCCAAAAGGATTTTCATCGTACTGTGTCAGTTTTGATGAATATTTCCGCATTTTGACATGTTACTTTTATTTTTCCCTCCCCTCTGTTTGTCTCCTTCCCACCCTGTTCTGACGTTTGCTCAGGCCATTCCCTCTCACGGTTTCCATCAGTTTAAAAGCAACAGTCTCGATGTGTTACAGAGACGTATTGAGGAGCTGCAGGTCTGTCCATCTGTCCGCTGTCTGTCTGTCGTGTCTCGTAGCTCATGATCATTGTCCTCTAATGACCACTGTGTCTTCTCACACTGTCCACTAAGTGCATGCATCATACATGTCCTTCATGTCATTCACACCTTGTAAACCCCATTAATATACCACAGCTGCTCACCGCGTCCATTTAGCACTGGTGTCAAATATATTAAAACCAACTAGCACAGTCTGGTTGAGTTTTAGTGTACTTGCTTGCAGTGCTTGTTTTTATGTTGTTTTGTATTAGTAACAGTGTTCCATAAGTCTACGTTTTGTAATGTCCATCATCCCATCCCTGACCTTTGGGCTCTCAACACTCAGTTGATTCATCATCCCATAGAGTGTATTAACAGGACTGAGTACACAGTAGGTACTGTAGGTATTCCAGACATATTTTGCTCCATGCCAGGCACATCCCGCTGCCCCCCTGCCTCCAGGCGGGCTCGGGTAAGTCTGGTTTGTGCGCAGCCCTCCTCGGCTCACCGAGGGCTCCGGGGCCTGTTTAGTTCTGCCTCAAAGAGCCACTGCGTTGTGTCAGCCTTTCCCAGGGGGAGCCGTGCTCTGCCGTGCGACCACGCAGAAATTCTGTATGCTCTAGCAAACGGCTTGCTTTGAAAACTCATCAATGGGTTCAGACACACATTGAGCCAGGGCCCGCCTCAGCCACTGCTCAGTTTAGCCTCCCTCATGGTTGAATGGGCTGGAGCTAAGCAGCTTTGTCCATGGATGCCCCAACACCCCCCGGATACAGTAATCCCACCCAGACCCTCCCCTCCTGATTCCCCTCCCCTCTGAGGTGTTTCCAAACTTTATAAAAGCTCATTTTCAGCCTTGCTGCGCCTCTGAGTGCCATGTGATGTAGTGTACAAACAAGTCAAGTGTTGATTGCCCGTGGACCAGACATTTTTAGTATTTGATGCAGGTTTTTTCGCTTCTTGAAACTTATTCTCAGGTATTCTATGGTTCTATCCACATTTCTCAAGTAATATTGAATAATCCCTGCCAGCACAACACAACCAGTACCTGCTTTCAAGCTGCTGTCAAGATAATAATCATAGTAAATTTAATATCACTTATCATTACATTTTAACCAATAACCCCGCCAATCATTGTAGAAATTCAGTCTCTACTTTGTGCACAATTTCATGCACAAAGTACACTGTCATAGAATTCATAATCAGCAAATCAAGTCACAGAAAGATTGAACTGTAGTCTTAACAATTGTTGTCTTGTCCTAAAGATCTATGCTGTAGTGCTTTCTGTGTTGCCTTTAGCTAGTGATCACTTAATGTCACAATGTCAGCCATGTATTTGTGCTCCTTCAAGGAAAATGATACAAGAGGTAAGTGATGTGCTTTATATGTTAGCCTGTACGTGAATATTTTAGTAGAATTATCTTGCATTGCAGTGTGTATATACTGGCAAATAATAGATAATAGATGTCTGATGAATAATAAAAATTCAACTGGAGTGAGATTTTTAACCCTTTCCCTGGCTGGTGTGTGCCCTTCAGGCTCGTATGGACCGCACCGACATCGGTACTCTGCTAATTCCAAACATCAAGATTTCTGACTCGGGCACTTACATGTGCGTTGGTAGCAACAGTATTGGATCGAACAGTGCTCCTATCAAAGTCACTGTGCTTAAAGGTGAGATGGTGAAAACATGGTGGTGCTATGTGCGTAAATCCAACCAGTACACCTTTGTTTCACTGCCTTCTGCTTCTACAGTCACGGAAAAGATTATTAGACCATCAAAAGTCATCAGAAACAATGGTTATGCAATCAAGTACTAACTCCTGTGTGTATCATGTGACTGAAACAGACAGAAAAGAAAACAGAATGCCTAAAAGTACTGTTTTTGTTAGTACAGTGACATATATATTGATGTAAGAACTGAAGTGATTTTGGTTATTATCAAGAAAACATGGAAAATGGATTGATATCAGCTCTGAAATTAAACTCTTATGAGCTATTTTGGTTGTTATCATTATATTTGTCCAAACAAATGTACCTTTAGTTGTACCGGGCATTAAAATGAACAAGAAATTGAAGAAAACAAGGGGTGGTCTAATAATTTTTGCCGCAGCTGTATCGATTGCATCTTTGATTGAATCCTGATGGGGTCATGTGTTTGTGTTGCTACAGCCGACCATGTGTTATCAGCTGTCACCATTCAGCCATCTATAGCAGATGTCCAGGAGGGCCAGAATCTGGAGCTTAACTGCTTTGCCCCTGGAAGTCCTCCACCTCAGGTCACCTGGACTAGAGCCAGTGGCCGCCTCTCCTCCAATCACCAGGTAGATCAAAAACACATAAAAACATATGAGTGACAGCTGGCAGAATTAACTGTCAGATGTTTAAATATGGTGTAAATTTCATCTGAACTCTGTGACTCTACCTTGTGTCTCTGTCCAGGTTTTGGGCAACCAACTACGTATCTTGTCAGCGACTCCTGATGACTCTGGGGAGTATATCTGTCAGGTGCAGAGTTACCCCGGAAACCCAGGCCCTCAAATCCGCCAGGCCTCTGTCTCTGTGTCTGTCACCTCATCTTCTTCACGTACGTTGGTAACTTTAGACCTTTTGTATGATGGTATAACCTCTTGAGACCCAGCAATGCGTTTTTGTCCTTTGTAGAGGACAAGTTTCACAGCGTTACTTGAAAAAAGTTCATTGCAAGGGACATTCCATAAAAAATGAAAAATAAAAATGTATCTAGAAAAAAAAAAGTTCCAATCAAGGTAATTATTTAATGTAAACACTCAAAACCTTTACTTCCCTAGGTCTCAGGAGGATATATAGCACCCTGCTTCGTAGACTGATAAAAAAAAAGAAGTGTAAATAACAAAGAGATCTTTTATTCTTTCTACAGCTTTTCCTAGGAAGTTCTACTGTGCACAGTTGATTAATCTTGACACTCAGCAAGGAAATTATACAGGATGGCAGCTTCAGTCAGAGGCATAAAGAAACACATTAAGGGCAGTGCATTACATGGCAGGGTGTTGTTCTCAGACTAACAGTGGCTCACTTCATGAATGTACTTTCCAGTGGAGCCCAGTGTGACCTCAGATTGAATGATTTTCCTTGCTAATGTCCCATGATCTCATCCTCATTCCCTCCGTCCTGGACTTCAGTGATGCTTAAATTCTTACAATACTGCCAGTGTAGCCCATGGCCACATTGTAAAGTAATTTATTACTTTGTATGAATAGCAAGCTATGAAGTGAAACATTCAAATAAAAATCAATTTATAGCCTAAAGCTCCAGTTTATGTTGCAGGTCTTCAGAGCCCGATCATTGGAACTGAACCCCACACCGCTGCAGTGCGAGTGGGAGAGTCTGTCAGCTTCAGGTGTAAGGTGTACAGTGGAGCTGAGCCTGTCAGACTGGAGTGGAAAGCAGCCAACAACCAGCCCATGTCAGGTAAAAAGAAAAAAAAAAAAAAAAACATCTGAGAGGAAAAAAAAGTGTAAATATTTCTGATATTTTGCTTTTACTCTGCCAATTAAAAATACAGTCCACGCATAGGTTACTCAGTTCATTCTGCTAATCTGATCAAATCCATCATCCTTAGATTTACACTTACATGTATATTTTAGTCAATTTTACAGAGATTTATCTTTGCAAAGTTCATAGGATATGAAACACCTGTTCACAGGGATCCTTTTATTCTGCTTGTTCTCAGACTTGCAGCAAACTCTAACACACACAGTTTTCAACCAAACCTTCCATAAACCAACCAAACTGGACTCATATCTTGATCACTGAATTGTGCTCCAGCTCATATTCATGCCACCATTTTCACACAACTCTAAAGAAAGATGACATAGAATCAAGACTGTTTCATCCCTGAGCTATGTCCATCATCAGCATCATTACAGTCCTTCCTTATATCACTATAACATTCGATTTGCCCCTTGTTCGGAGATACATTATAGACATTATCATTGTCTTTTCTAAATTGTTTCTTCTAATCAATGGCCTTGTCTTTAAACATTGCAGAGTTTCCTGCAAAACAACACTAAAACTGCACCTACTTAAATTTCACATATCCTGCAGCAAACAGATGTTTTGTAACATTTAATTTGCTTCTTTTCTTTATAGATAACACCAAAGTTAGCCCAGATGGTTCTGTTATTACCATAACTAATGTTCGCCCCAACAACCATGGAGCTTATCGCTGTGTAGCCAGCAACCCATTCGGCATCACTCAAACCATGGTGTCTTTGATTGTCAGAGGTAAGTTATAGGGATTCAGGAGGACAGATCACGTTTTAATCTTGCCTAGTATCAAATGTCCAAGAGAAGAGTTCCCTCTAGTGGTTGATGAGGTGGAGGGTCTTATCTGTGCAACGTGTATGTGCCTTCAGAGACCATTGTGGCCACTGTCACCCCTGCTGGGCCAGTGCGGGTCAGGGTGGGTGAACCAATCAACCTGGAATGCCAAGCATCAGGAGACTCCCGCCTTTCAGTGTCGTGGCACAGGCTGGACAGTAACCGGAAGACTATGCTGAGCAGCCCTGTGCCCATGGAGTCCAATGCAGTCATGCAGGTACCTGCCGTATCAGTTTACCAGCACAGAATAACATTTGATAACACTATCAAAATCAGTCGAGCAACTGTGTATCCTACTGCCTCCATCCAAATTAAACGTCTGAAACTCTATACTCTGATGATGTTTCTTTTGTGCAGATTCTTGTGGCACGTCCAGAAGACAGTGGCACTTATGTGTGTGTAGCTCGGAATAACAAAGGCACTACTGAGACCAGGGTGGAGGTATTTGTAGAGGGCGGCCCTCAGTTGCCCACAGTACCCAGAGCCTCTGTTACTGAGCCGCTGATGGTCGTAGTGGAAGGACAGACTACTACGCTGCACTGCGATGCCTACGGTACATCTGCTTAAAATGTTCTTACGGCTGGAATTGATTGAAACCATTTCCTTCCAGTCTATATGTTGCAGAGGTGCACCAACAGAACTCCTAAACAAAAGTCCAAACCCCCTTAACATTACATAAACATTTTAACATGAAAAAAACTACCAGTCCCTCCAATCAATATATGAACGGATAGTTGTTCATCAGGCTCACAGAATCACTAAAGATCCATCCCATATTCTCCACCTGGAATAGGAGTTATTACCGTCAGGGAGACACTGTAGAGCAGGCAGGTACAAAACCAACCACTATAAGCTCTCTTTTCTCCCAACATCCACAGCACTGTTAAATAAGAATCCTGCTACAGTTAATGGGTCCTAAGCCCTCTTTCTTTTATTCAACCTTGCTTAAGGTCTGGCTTTCAAACTACCCATGTTCTTACTATTTATGTGTTTTAATGCTTGTATTTCTTTACTCTTTAAGGAATGGATTTTGTCCCATCTTTTTAAATTAATTTGTTTTAGCAATTAATTATGTTTATTCTATTTATTTTTACCTTGGAGGGGAAGACGCAATGCATAGGTTAGGTGTAATACATAATTGTGATTATGCTGATTCCAGCATTTTGTGTCTTGAGTGTGTTTTGTCCGAGTATGAATGAAGCAACATGTAGCACTATTGTCCAAAACAAATTTCTCGTATGGGACAATAATATTTATCCTAATCCTGAAATTGATTAAAAAAAAAAAAAACAGTGCAGGCTGACAGTTTTATTTTCCTCTTTGCATTTGTAGGTTTCCCACCTCCTACAATTACTTGGTCCAAGCTGCGGTCTCCTCTGCCTTGGAGACACAAGATTGTAAACAACACCCTGGTTCTTCCCAGTGTTGGACGCCAAGACTCTGGAGAATACATCTGCAGTGCCTCCAACAACATGGGCACCACTGATGTCACTATTATGTTAGATGTAGAAAGTAAGTGCTAGTAGTATTGCTGCTTATGTAGTTTGTAGTAATAAAAAAAACTTCGAGTAAGACATACATTTATAGTAGTGAACATAAATTCCTTATTAATTTTCCATATCTCTTTTGAGTAAACGTGTGGGTGCTTTTATCTGAGTTTTCTTGTCCTGTTTCTAGCTCTTCCTTATGCCACCTCTGTGCCTGATGATGTGGCGGTGCGGGTTGGGGAGGTGATCAGGTTGCAGTGCCTGGCTCATGGTACTCCTCCCCTGACCTACACTTGGACTAAGGTGGGTGGAAACCTGCCACCGAGGGCTCAGATTAGCGGAGGAGATCTCCAAATCAACCTGGCTACACCTGAGGATGCTGGGAGCTACAAATGTGTGGCGAACAACAAAGTGGGCAACAGTGAAGTAGTCGCCAGAGTCACAGTCAGATGTAAGTTATAAATGCTGGGTATGGTTGATATAGTGTAAAACGCATAGAAAACAGAGTTGCTGCTAGTGTTAGTGAAGTGTTTGCACAGCCCTATATATGAACTGTGTGACTGATATTTGCATTCCACAACAAGGCCTTGAACAGCTCATTTTCATTCTCGTGTGTAGCTCCCTTGGCGGTGCGTGTATCACCCCAGGTGGAGGTGAAAGCTCAGGGCAGCGCTGTGGAGTTCACCTGTTCTGCAGCAGGTGGTGTCGAAACTAAAATTGAGTGGCTGAAAGAGGGAGGTGCCCTTCCTCCAAACCATCATGTCAAGGACGGAGTGCTCAGGTGAATCATACGCACCATATAATAGTACAGATGATGATAAAAGACATTTAGAAAAGAGTCCTAAATGTGTTGAAATGTATGATATTAAGCCAGTTTTGCACAGTTGACACATTTTAATTTTAATTTCATAATAACGCTTGTAGTTGTAATAATAAACAGCCTGCATGCAGCATTTCTCCATACTGTATAATAAATCATGACATATTCCAGTTGTTATTACATATAATATAGGATACATTTGCACTTTCAGCAGCTTTTGCAGATACATTTTGCATAATCTCAAGCTTTTGAATGTTTTTTGATGGGAATTCTAACCATTTTAAAAGTCAACCATGTTAGAAATCAAAGGCTGAATTAATTTTTATTTGTTGGCTTTGACATAAAGTTCCTGAATTTGATGGTATTTTTAAGATAAGTATGATAAAACTTAGATTTTATAATGGATTTAAATGGTTATTGAGACTAAAATCAGGGTTAGCTGCACCCAAACTCAATCACATTATCATAATAATTACAATGATGAGAACATATTTAACATTTTGATGAGTTATTACGATGTGCAGTGTTTTACATCACGTCTTTGTAAATAAAAACTGCTGGTTTTCATGTGTTTTTCTTTTTTCTTTTAAGGATTGAGAACCTTGAGCAGAGTAATGAAGGTGTCTACATCTGCAGAGCTAGCAGTGTATATGGTCAGGCCCAGGACACTGCCAGGCTAACCATCCAAGGTCTGTACATACACAAATAGACTGTATATAAACCACTTCAGCAAAACTAGTTTAATCTTACTCAGCTCTTTGTTTTTGCCTTGTGTTTGCAACAGCCCTGCCAAAGGTGATGATTAACGTGCGTACCTCAGTACAGACTGTTATGATTGGGAACTCTGTGGAGTTTGAATGCCAGGCTGTTGGCGATCCCGAGCCCACGGTGAAGTGGAGTAAAGTGGGTGGGACGCTGCCCGCTCACATCATGGTGAAGGGTGGTATGCTGAAGATTGATCAGGTGACAGAGGCTGATGCCGGACAGTACCGCTGCACGGCCACCAACGACGTAGGCTCAGTCCAGTCCCAGGTGGTCTTAAACGTTCAGTGTGAGTGCACGGAGGAGAATAAACTTTTATTTTTGTCACATATGAAATGTTTGCCTTTGCACAAACGATAGTGGCAGCACAGCCATCATCACTTTTATTTACCTTTGTTTTACAGCTCTTCCTCAAATTGCTGCATTGCCTGAAACTAAAGAGGTGACAGTCGGATCTGATGCAGTCCTGCCCTGTGTAGCATCAGGATACCCTGTTCCTGAGATTAAATGGTCCAAGGTAATGACATTGAACCCTATAACACCAAACATCATATTTGATACATGAGTTTTGAAGCCCTCTACATGATCTACATGACAGTTTGTTAGATATGATTTTATATTATGGTTTTGTTTGTTCAAAAATAATAATATCTGAGCATTGAGACCCGATGTATCAAATATGATACAAAATTGAAAATCATAGCCTACATGGAAATTGATGTTTGAAAAAAAATAATTTGGTTGTTCAGAAGGATTAATAAAGGCTTCAGTTTCAAAGAACTGGGCTTTTCTGTCAATGATTTAGTGGTTCAGGCTTGACAGGGTTAAAGTACCTGTATCTGTCAAAAGCTTTTCTGTTTATGACTGTTTGTCAGCGTGTTGTGCTAACCAGTCTTGAAGAGAGTAAACAGACTGCGAAATCTGTTTTTATTATTTTCTATCCCTTGAATGTTTGGTTAATCCTTTGGTGTCTATTCTTCATATAGCTGGACGGAGAGCTTCCACCAAAGTGTTTCCAGGAATCCCATGTGCTGACAGTTCCTCGTGTCACCCATGATGATTCTGGGACATACGTGTGCACCGCCTCCAACAAACAGGGCAAAGTGGAAGCTTTTACTTCACTTGAAGTTCATGGTTAGTTACTGCTGGATGAAGGAACATTAGTAAATGAATGAGTGTGAACTATAAAACTGTATAACTATGACATTATGTGCTTTTTCAGAGAGAGTCATGCCATATTTTGCCCAGGAACCCTTGTCTTACCTCACCCTACCCACCATCAAAAATGCCTACAAATCTTTCAGCATCAAGATCAACTTCAGACCTGATAATGTTGATGGTAAGGAGCCACAGCTTTGAGTGACAGTGTACTGAATCATTGTGTTTTCTTAATGAAGGGTGGTATTATTTTTTGGTTGATAAATGCTGTGTACTGCCTTTGTTACTGTTATTTGATTTATTTTTCTAAATCTCCTGTCCCCTTCATTTCTCCCTCACCTCTTCCCCTCACCCTCGTGGTCGGTAGGTCTCATATTGTACGCTGGTGAGTCTCAGTGTTTGAGAAACACAAGAACTCAAGACTGATGTTGGCAGTTCTGCTTTTTGGCTGCATCAGACTTTCCCATAATGCATCCAGCACAGAGATGATTTAAGGGCTGTGAAAGATGTGCGAGATGGTGCATGGCCTACTGTATATTTTTATGCAGTCGTTTCAGTCATGACCACAAAAAAATGCTCAAGAACAAGGATAATAACCATATAATTGGTTTCTACAAAAAATACATGTCAGCGCTGCTGTTTCACATCTTATGCTTGAACTTTATAAATATAATGTGACACACAATTTTATGTAAACACTTTTATTTAAATCATCTGTGCAGTTCTGAATGTTGTAAAAAAACTAATATGCCAGCTAACCCTAATTAATGCTAATAATACTCTAGTCAAATGAGATGAGCATATGTTAAAAAACTTGTCATTTACATTCTTTTCGGATTTTTTGACTGGATTTTTTTGTCTCAGTAGAGCCTTCTCATGAGGTAACAAGTAACAAAGACATATGTTAACTACAAAATCTGTTTAACCATTTTTGGCTTTTTTTTTTATGCATGACATAAATAGTCACAGTATATCACCTGTGAGTTTGCGGTTGACAATTTTCAGAACTGCCAGATGATAATATAGAAATAAATATAAGAAGGCATGTTTACATGAGTCTGTGTGGCTCATACAGGCCTGTGTCCCTGGCATGTGGGCACAGATTAAAAACAGACGGGTAGTATGGAAGTGAGTGGCTGCAGCTGACATCTCAGTGATGTCCAGATCATCAGGTTATAACCTGGCTTTGGTTGGCTTTAAACTTGCCTCACCATAGCATGCTGCTTTACTGTTCAGCTTTTGAAGAGTTGAACTGCAAATACTCCGAGTGTTGCTTGTTTATATTAAACTATAAGAAGACATTAATAACAGTAGGGTGTTCATTT
>JAPQRP010000028.1:9611847-9624472 GCA_037367295.1 Apogon hyalosoma
AAAAATATCACACTGATCATGTAGAGGGCTTCAAAACTCATGTATCAAATATGATACGTTTGGCATTATAGGGTTGAAGTGATTTCCTTCCTGCTCTGATTTTATTGTTCTTGTTTGTTTCAGGAGTCATCATGGTGTTCTGCTCTTCCTTCCCTCCTGCATGTGTATACTACCTGCTGTGGTCTGTCTCCTACATTTTGTTCCCAACATCACTTTGGAGCAGCAAAGTGTAAAGCAGTGTTGGCCTTGTGTAAAACTCCCAGTAGGTTTACCTCCGGCTCATCTGGGGTAAACGGATGTTTCCAGACTGCTGCTGCCCCCCGATGTCACGGAGGACCCTAACTGAACAGATGAACTTTCATTTTATTTAACCTTTATTTTAATACGTCACCTTGGAGCCAGTATCTGGATTTAAGAGCGTTAGGAGGGATGTGGAGGACCGGTAAGAATTAACCTTTCATGCTGTCTTATTTTTAGTTGAATTTTCACTGAACGTGGTGATTGGATGGATTGTTTTTAAAAGCATAACTTTCAAAAGCCGTATCTCCTGTTTTATCTACCAATTACAGTATTAATTCAGCCTGTAATCTGTGTTGAGGACATGTGGCAGCAGAGCATATCATAGAATCTCCTTACAGGATAATATAAAATTTAATTATTTCAAATGAAATATCTGCACAGTGATGGCGTTCATTTCTAATTTTGTAACCACAAGACAAAAGAATAGGTATTTTACAGTGCTGAATACAGTAAAATGGGAAACTACTGAGTGCTATTGTATGTAAGTATGGATTTTAATTCATGAATTTACAACATGACAGATTTAAGATTTAATAGTCCACGTTCTTGATTGTTTATCGATAACAGGGTAATGGGCATTCACACAGCACTATGAATACTCTTATGTCAACTGACATCTATTAATGTTTGTGTCAGGGCTGGGGTCACTTCACTTTTATGGTCTTTTTAACAGTTATTGAGCAAATTCTACTTTTTTCCCCTAAGAAGTGGTGTTAATTTGTGCAGTTGCTGGATAAATCACTGAACATGATGGTACAGTTAGTTAAAATACTGTTTCAATGTAAATTCAGCTCAAAGTGAACTGACACCAACCCTGGCTTTTGGAAACTTTCTTTTTTAGACTTTTAATTCTGTCCAAAATATGACATGTTTGATTTCCATATTTCTTCTATGTGTGATTTTATTAGGTTATTGTACATGTTTGCCTCTGTTTTAAGAGGCATTGCATTTTAAATGGTAAATCCACACTAGATCTGCAACACGACAGCCTCTGACCACAGTTCGATCAGTTATGTCATTGCCAGTGTTTTCCATCACTGTCAGAAAACCGGCTGTGACATCACTGATAGAGGTGGAGACGGAAATGCAACATGAGTGAAAAGTTGAACTCCGAACATTGCACTGCAGCTGCAGTTTTCTGCCTCATGTGATTCAGTGTGGACTTACCCTTAAAGCATGACACACAACTGCTGCAAATCCTGTTTCCTGCCATCTAGTGGTTGAAACATTTCCTTTCCTGCACAACTTACTGGGAAGTAAAACATTAGTATGTTGGTATTCTTTAACCCGGCCAGTATTCAGTCTGAGGGACATCCTTTTATTTTATAGACCAGTCCTTTTTATTGAGGACACTGTTCTGATGTCACTCGTAATGTTTAGCAGTGGGTGTTTATGCCTTTTTTGCAGAGATAATGAATATATTGTGTGACAAATGGAAAGATTATATAGTTTTATAAGGATTTCTTTATTTGATAGCACAGAGGAAAACATTATTATATCTGTTCTCAGTCCCAAAAGCTACTGACTGATTCATTCCATACCTTAAGAAAAGTGTCTTTCCTGTATTCAGAGGCGTCCCAATATAAGGCAGGACATAGCTTACAGTGGAGCTTTGTGATTTAAATGATATAAACCTTCTTAAAGCCATAACTCGTAGTTTTAGGAACTTCTGAGTTATCCAAATACCACAGGCTGAGCAGAGCTTCGTAAATCAAACTTCTCCTGATCTTGTCTACTGAAGATTTTGATTTAAACACACAGCTGTTGGTTGACACCATTTATTATTACCAACGTTTTGAGGAAAACGTCATAAAGTGCATACACAGACTGAACAGACATCTGCTCTAGTAAATTCAGTAGTGCATTCAGCTTTCCTGTGTGGGTGTTTTGGTTTTTAAATTGTAAATTCACAGTCATGTATGCATGGCGAGAGCATTATATTGATACAAAAACTGTACTTTGCCCAGTTCTTTTAAAAAATTTACAAAAAAGATCTTAAGGAATAATTAGATCTGTGCTTTTAAGTCTGTACATTTTGGACAATAAAGAGTAATATTATAATTGCCTCCAGTGTCCGTAAGTGTCATTTAAAAAGTGATGAGATGTTCATGCTGTAGATAAATATAAATTAAAACTTTACAGTCTGTGGGAAAATTATCTGAAGATAAGATAAACGTTTAAAATGGGTAATTTAGAAATAAAGTCAAAGAAAATAACCTGAAGTGATGAACAAGAAAATAGTATAATATATTGATCTTTTTCTTAATGTGTGGTATATTGTACATATTTGTAGAAGGTTTACAAGAGCAGCCCTGCTTTTGTGTTATACTCAATGACATCTATGGCATCAGGAACACAAATGGCTTTAGTATCAGCCAGGTGCACAGAGGACTCCAACAGCTTCATGATGGCAGAAAACGCAGGACGATCTTTGAAACTCCACATCCAACAGTACTTCATTAGCTCATACCTAAAAAGCAAATAACACGAATGTCAGTGTCCTTTCTAACCACACGCAGTGCTGTCATAGTTCAACATTACTCTTGTTTGTGCAGAAATGCAACGCTCATGTGTAGAACAGACCTCTTGCTATTAAGGGAAACATTTTATCTCCATGTTCTGCTGACATGCAGCGTATCTCATAAGAGTACTTACAAAGATCCTCCGCAGTTTTCCGGTCTCTTCATTCGATAGGATCCTTGTAGCTTTGGTAACACAGATAAAGGCTCAAGTTCAGGATACGGAGGAGACCCTGAGATTAAAAAGAATTCAACACAATAAGCAAACAATTCCTTCATTAAAAAAAATTTGCAAGGATTAAAAGTAATTTGTATAAGCTGCTTTACCTAATGTTATCAGCTCATACAGTAAGATTCCAAAGGACCACCTAAGGAAATAGGAATGTTAATAGAATTTCCATATTTTCAGCATCCACTGTAGGTGTGCTTGTGTTCTCAGCATGAATGCGGTCTCACACGTCGCTCCTGTCGATACTGAGCTGCATTATAATCCTCTCTGGGGCCTGCCATTTGAGAGGCACCTGTGTTGCCCTGGTCTTAACAGCCGAATCCATTTTGCGTCCTCCAAATGCCACACCCAGGCCAGATATCCGAGCTGAGAGGTCCGGGCCAATTAAAATGTTCCTGGCGGCAACATCTCCGTGCACCAATCTGTGCTCCGACATCAGGTAATCCTGAGGGTGAAGCCAGAAAATCTCTAACTTTTAAGCAATATTTTGATGATTCATCACTTTAGGAAAACCACAGATGAACCATAACTCTTACGTCTGTATCAAGGACTTGCTGCTGAACAGTGTGATAGCTGTAGCAGGACATGACATTTAATTGTGCTTATTTCAGTCAAGCTGTTTTTGGGAATAACTGGAATGACTCACCAGGCCAGCTGCCACCTGCTTTGCCAGCAGAAACACAGACCTCTCAGAGAAGTTCTGCGATAGATCTGCTGTGATCGAATTCTGTTGGAGGGAAAAGCAATTTTTCATCATGGAGCTAAATTAAAACTGCCTGTGTCCTCATATATATGTACAGTACTAGCCTGGGCCACAGTTGAATAGAGCTTACGTTTCTAAGTGTCCAGAGGAAGTGAAGGAGGTTCCCAGGGTTGTAGGCCTCTAACACCAGGTACATGGGAAAACTTGTAGTCTGACAGTATAACATCTGCACTACATTCTCATGCTTACACACTTTGGTGTGAAATAAAACCCAGTCCATAAACTCTTTAGCTTCGGGTTGGTCAGGGCCATCTGTGCAGGATAACAGAAAGTCACATGAATCAAAGTGCGATACATACGACAGCCTTAGTAATAGTGTATTTTATTATAATTACAAAGTATTAGAAAGACAAAATGTATCTGTGTTTCTATGTATGAAACTGGTTCCTAAAAAGAGGACATGGGGGCTAAAAATTCAAACCAGATGTAGACTAATGTTATGAAGCAAGTTTGGAAGCACTTTGGGTCTATTTTAAAAATAAAGAACTATTTTAACAATTTTTCAGATAAAACACATTTTTTAAAATTTTTTATATTATTTTTATACAAAAATCCTAATATAACACAGTGAAAAGGACACAAAAATTACGTGCTACTATTTTTTTTTTTTATCTTTTTATTCTCTCACGGGTACATTTTGGGAATCAAACTAATCATGCAAGGCAGAGTGTTTCACAAAAATGACAGCTGTTGCAAAAACACTCACAATTTATTTGTGTTTAAATGGGCATGTTCAGCGTATACTGCGAGTGGACACAATTTGTTACACATGAAACCAAGAATGAGACTACCAATTCATGAAAAACCCACATGTCTGGATTAGAAAAACCAGTAGGATCAACAAATTTAACACAGTGTCTTTATTTATAGCGCTATATAAGACCATTTATAGCCATGTTTTCCAGATCAAATGCACTGACACTTAGGTAGTTTTTCATGTCCCAATTTTGTTCGTATTTTTGACCCCAATATTTTATTAAAAATTCATTAATTTTGGGATGGCTCAGAGCAAGAGTATAATTTTCTTGCATTTATCTGAGGTCATCATTAGGTACATCCTAGGGGGAAATATGTCTACATTGCTCTTTTATTATTGGGTCTAAAAAAGCTGGCCAAGTGCCAGGTACCAAAATGAACCCAGTTTCATAGAAGCACCCATAGACAAGGGAGAAAAAAGGAGTTGATGAATTTGATAAATCCATCCATCCAGTACCTCTGAGGGACTTCACCACCACAGCAGAGGCAGCTCCATCCCTCCTCTTCAGCAGACCTTTACAAATAGGGCCGTAGCGTCCAGTCTGCCAAAACTCTACTCCCTCAAGAACACACTCCTTAGGGATTTCCCAGTGATACAAAGCTGCCTGCATCTTTGGAGTACTTACAGAAGCTGCAGTTACAGACACTCTCTGCTGGCCTGTTAAAACACAAGAGTGGAGGCAATTTAATAATGAACCAGAGCCAAATCTGACCTAGTACTGCTGCTTGGCATGAATGGAACAACTTCAAATGTTTTGTGCAGTTTTCCAAAGAGAATAAATCATTATTTAATGTAATACTGTTTGCAGAATGAGCCGCTGTCCTTTGTCCTCTTGGCTTGTTCTTGTGATGACTGCAGAAAATCAGAGCCACTACTAAAACGGTGCTCAGAGCCAACAGGGAAGGGATGATAATCACCGCAAGTGGACCCGATGACTCCTCATCTAATCAACAACAGTAACAAGAAGCAGGCTCAGAAGGTTTCAGAACACTTTGGGTGACAGGGTTTCCTCTAACTTCAAAAGCAACAAACCAGGGGAGTGAAAATCATAATTTTACCCCAGAGAGTGCAGAATAAGAGTGTAACCTGGAGCCGTCTGCTGAACAGAAAGTGTCATGTAATACTTACCACAAAAGGGGAAGGAAGTGTCGTTACATTTTGTTTTCCCATCCATAAGGAGCAGTAACATTTTTTTCATATATAAAAGAAACAGCAGATCAAGTCAGCAGACACCATTATAATTTATCTCCAAACAAGGTGATCCCTGTGGAGAGTATACTAATTAAATATGAACAAACTTCTCTGAAACAAAATAAAATGAAAGCTCTGACATGAAGTTTGCAGCTACAGTTAATACTGATATTTCCCTACCTGACAACTGAAGTCTTAATATCCCAATGAACACACATTTGCAAATTTATATTAAAAAAAAGAAGTAGAAAAGCCTGAGAATACAGCAGCAGGGATGTTGAATATTCACAACGTGTCTGTTATCACCTGTTTTAAGTCAGCGTTGTGTGTCAGCCTGTGAGGGCACTGACCGGAGAGGAGATTTGGAAAGTTGACTGAATGTTAATCATTAATAAATGGTAACGTTAGCAGGTGAGTCACTCACATCTGCTCTTAACAGTGAACATATTAGCCATATAAATGTTTCATTCTCTTTAAGTTTTTATGTGCTATATCTGAAAATACAAACAGACCATAAAACCAAACAACTAAAGCACAAATTAACAGAAGATAATAAATAATAGACCAAAGCAATAAAAGGGTAAAAGTAGGTTAAAGGTGTGATACTGTTCTTTTAGGTCATGAACTCCAGCAGCACTTGTTGTATAGACTAACTTTATTCATACCAACACATTTCAGCTCATGGTCTTCATCAGGATCATCAGGAAATACATAACCAGCCACATTTAAATAAGATATGAAATATGAATAAGTTTGCATGAAAACAGTCAAACACTGGTTGTAGATTTTTATCATTTTCCCCCCTTTTTGTTTCATTTTGCACATGTTAGTTCAATGCAGCTGGTTATATATTTCTTTATGACCTTTATGAAGGACACAAGCTGAAATGTGTTACTTTACATTTAGGGTGAAATACAAAATAAAGGTGCTGCTGGAGGTTCTGTCCTTCTCTGTGCACTTTGGAAGGATGTGAACTGTGTCAGAATCTTCTACTTTACAGTACTGTGCATCAAAAAGCAAGAATACAAATGGACATATGGGTTTTTGTGATGTTTGTGAGATCCTTTACGGAGGAAGAGTCCATCCACTGACTCTTATAACCACAAGAGGGTAGGATTGGGCAAGAAATCCCCTCTAACGGGTCACCTCCTCCGTTAGAGCAGGAATGTCAGCATTTGTCCAACTGCATCTCACTGACCTAACACGTCATAACTTTATCCAGATATGAAGGGAACTGAACCGGCTCAGACATCAGCTCAGACACACCAGTAAGGCTCATTTCAAAGCTCTACTTCGCTTCACCCAGAACTTAACCTATTTCCCACGTGAAATTTGCGTCCCATCGCGGGAAGCTCCGCCTTATTAAACACAGAATCCAGCGTTTCCAAGCCGCACATGACCCGCCTATTGTCACTAACTATTGGTTAATGCGTAAGCTTTAGGACCGTCCTCTAACCTGGGATTGGACCAGAGGAGTTGCAATCGAGAAGCAACACGGAAAAGATAGAAAAAAAAAAAAAGTTATGGAGCGGACCCTAATCGGATCACGGCTCTTCCATGCTGCTGCGTAGTTTTCAGCTGAAAAAACCCCCACAGTGCCTCCGGAGAAGCAGGGGAGTCCACGGAGCGCGTTACGCACAACTAGAAACAGGACTTGAGTGTTTGGTAAGAACCGGATAACCAGCCGGTTCAGCAGAGGACCAGGTATGTTTTTCCGTTTCCAAGGGCTGCCTTGCTGATGTCACCGCGGAGGAGGGCAGGACAGAAGGACAGGTGCGTAAAGTTGTCTCTCCCGTACATTCGGAAGCATGAAGAACTGTCACCGGACGACGCGCTCCACAGCTCACTGATCTGTTTGGGAAATCAAGCCTTTTTTTTTTCATTTCACAGTACCAGCTCAAACTATTTTCTCAGCAGTGTTGCCAAATTGAGTCTGTTTTTTTTTTTTTGTTTGTTTGTTTTTTTAAACTCCTAAATGGAATAGACACCACGCGTTTGGCTCTGGTGCGCACAACCGGCGGGGTTCACAGGATCCGTCCGGCGCCGTAACAAAAAAAGGGGCGGATGAAGCCGCTGCTGTTTTTTAAGTGCACATCACTTCGACCTGGGGTGTGGGATCGAGCCGCTCCAGCATCAGAACCAGCACTTTCCGCTTCAATGCGACACTGACGCAGGTCTCGCATCCCAGTCACAGACAGGTGATGCTTGAGTAATACATGGGAGGATCGGACACCAACAGAGTGAGGCTGATTTGAACACAGAGACTTGCTTTTTTTGTGTGCCTGGAATGGAACAAATTAAAGGAAACCAGCTTCGACTTTTATAATCTGCAATGTTTTTTCCGTGCGTCATTACATCTTAGAGTAAGAGGCGGGTTTTGCACTGAAGGACAATCGTTCTTGGACTCCCTTCTAGGTTCACAAGAGCAGGTAAACAATGTCCAAGACACTGAAGAAGAAGAAGCACTGGTCCACTAAGGTGCAGGAGTGCACCGTGTCTTGGGGGGGTTCCGGGGAGTTGGTCACCGTAGTTGAGGTGCGTGGCGGCGCAGAGCTCGGAGAGTTCCCCTACCTCGGACACATAGTTTCCGAGGCGATGGTTTGTCACGTTGGGAGGTTTCCGTGCAGCGGGGACGTGCTGCTGGAGGTGAACGGCACTCCGGTGAGCGGACTGACCAACCGGGACTCACTGGCTGTCATCCGCCACTTTCGGGAGCCAATCCGTCTGAAGACTGTGAAACCAGGTGTGTGCACATGTTATTTGGAATCACTGAGACCCTACGCACCCCCAGCTTCCCCATTACGCACACATACAAACACATAACGCACTGAGAACAAGGAGCAGAGTAACTGAAAATTGAGAAGCTCAGGACAGGTGTGACTCGTATCATGAATAAATAAGAGGGGCTTCTAGGTACAGCCTCACAGCCGAGCCCCTGTTTGCCTGATGGGCAAGTTGTAGAAGGATCCAGTATGTGTGAGGGCATAGCCTGTGGTCTATTCTCATGATGGCTGAAAGTCCAATTTTTTTGCCCACAGGGTCATAGCATTCCCTACTTTTGCCAAATATTACAAGTTTAAATGAGTTTATTGTGAACAAAACAAACTGAAAGGTTGTTGAGATTGCATCTTTTTTTACGCATGTGTTACCTTTCCTTCCTCTGCTTCTGTACCATACAACACACATGTGATCAACACACACCCGTGCTCACATGTAAGAGGACACAGCTTTAATGTCATTTGAATTCTGTGTCTAAACCCAGCTAAAAACTTATTGATTGGATTTACTGTGTGTCTGGCACTTCCTGACTGCGTATGGTCCAGAGTCGTGCCTATTGAACAGCATGTGATAAATGTGTCAAAACACACTGACATTCAAAGTCTAACCGGTGGAAAGGCAGGGTGTGTGCAAAGGCTTGTGTGGTTGGATAGATTTGATAGAGATACTGCTGAGCGTGGCACTTTGCAAACACTTAGCAGGGATTTGTTAATGGTGGCCTCCCTGGCTTAGACAGTGTCCGTCTGCTTTAGTGTTGAGGTGAGTCCCAGTCTAATTGAATCAATTAGGTCCGTATCCTTAAATCCCCAAGATGCTGCACTAGCCCAGTGACACAGTTGACACCCTGACTGTTGGTATTTGTGCTCTGTGATGGAGTTCCATGAAGTTAGTGGGTCTGCAATAAATTAAGTTTGATTAGGGTAAAATATGTCATTATCACTATATTGAGAAGTGATTTTAGCTGGAAAGTGCTTTTTACCTGTAGCCTAAGTGTAATATAAGTGTGTATGTTCTCCATTCACTCTGTTAACATTCAGCTTTTTAAAGTAATCTTTTTGACCTTGTGTTACATAACCTTACTTGTATGGTAAGTGATGCTCCAGCTACACTTCCATGTGTGAAGGCTGCTTACCATGGACTCCTCTGTTCCCCTTGGGGCCTTGCTGTGTGTTTATATCTCTGTCCCCTCTCTCATGATTAATTCATACATCATCCATCATTGATGGCTGCTCCATGCCAAGATGAGGTGGCTGGATGGGCAGATCGGATTCAGCCAACCGGTGTCGGCGTGAACTCGTATTCTCAGGAGATGGTGAACTTGTAAATGAGGATAAATACTGGGAATGAGACGAGTTTAGGCTCAAGATGAAGGATGTTAAAGGTACAGATTTGTGTTCTTTAAAGTGTAGTCACAGCTAAGCATTGCTTGTCTTGCAAACGCAGCAAAAAAGTTACATCAGTCTGAATGAAAAGCTTTTACATTACATTGTCTCTGCTGTTTTTTCCTCCCTGTTTCTTGCAGTCTAGTTTGTCTTTATCTTCTCCCTTCACTCCATTATGCCTTATCATCACATTTTTCTATTCCCCCTCATCGCTGGTATTTTCCTTCCTTCACTACTTTTTTCTATATTTCACTCTTAATCTTAGTTTTAGCTTCCCTCTAATCCTTTTTTATACAAATACTTATCATAAGAATACTGTTTTCTCTCTTTTTTTTTAACCTTTTATCACTGCTTCTACCACACTATTCTCCAAGGAAATGTAAAAACAAATCTTTAAAATGTAGTCATGGCTTCCTCAGTGAAATGTGTAAATTTACTCAACTGTCATAGCAAACTGGACCTGCAGATTTATTATTTTTTTGCCTTCATTCCAGCTGAGAACACTCAAGGCTTCTCCAGCATCATCAGGACAGAAAACAGAAGTTTGTCTTGAGTGGTCCTCTGGCTCCAGACCAGCTGATGTACTCAGTATGCAGCTCCCATCCTGACAGAGAAGCAAGGCAATAGGCAGTAACCTTGAGGGGACAATTGAGAGTAGAGGCATCACAGATACCTATTGCAGTTTAGAGACTTCTGAGTGGGCAGCTCATTGATTAATGCCGTAAACAGACTTAAATCTGCTTGTTTTTGCCTCATGGAGCTTAATGGATCGACCACATAGCACCACTGAGCTGGAGTACCCTTGATGTACAAATTTGGTCTATAAAAGAATTCCTTTGCTTTATCATGGAAAGTCTGAAAGATAAATAATTGTTTGCCTTTGATGGGTAAGAAGTTCTTAATGCTGGACCGCATGAGTCAAACTGGCGCTGCCTTTCAATATGAAGTATAATTCATTATATCTCTGTACTATACTTCACCATCAGGGTAAATTCTTAATGGTGTTTAAGTAGGACAGGGATATTCCCATGGTGGCGTGTAAATTATTTGTATGGTAATAAAGATATTATGGATGCCAATTAAAGAAACAGTGTTTATATACTTTTTCAGTGATATTTTTATAGATGAATGGAATTCAGCCAAGACTCTTCCCAGGAGTCTTCCCGCTACAGAAGAGCATATTTCAGGAGTCTATATCAGGGAACACAGACCTTAGTCATGGTACCTGCTGTATCTAGTGAGAAATTAAGTGCAAAAATTGGTAGTTTCAGTCGCACCCCACTTATTACCCACAGTGTTTTTCTTTTTTTTTTTTTTTCAATTATGAAAGAGAGCGGTATGGATAACTACAGTATTTAAGGTATCTCACTTGGGGCTTTTTTCATGAAATATGTAGAATTTTCAGGCAGTCACTGGGTGTTGTTCTCTGTCTAATAGACTCATTTTAGGCTTGAAATGCAATTAAATAAATAGACCGGAATTATAACCCTGAAGGAACCATCAGGTAGCAATAAGCTTCAAAAACCGAGCCATAGATAATTGCGGTGGGTTGTGGTATCTTCTTGATATATTCGCCTTTCTCTGCTTTGTCTGTTTCCACCTCAATTTCTAGTTTTCTATAGTCCCAGTGTGACCTGAAAATGTGCCTGAACTGCTTTTACTTAGGTTTGACTGGACTGAGCAGTTGACCAAAATGAGTCAAACCCTATACTTGAACTCTAAATGGTTTCATTGTAGTTTGACCTCTTGAGGTTATTTTTGGTGAAGCACTTCCTGTATCTGCATCCGTTTTGACTGTGTACTTTATTATGTTGACACTTTCAATGTATTTTAGTGAGAAAGAAAAGTACAAGCTGAAACATCCGATAACATGTGAGATTTGTCTCTTATAATCAGCTAAGTCGCTTTGTGTTAGAAGATTAACACCACGTGGTAATTTGTTACTGTTTTCATAGGCGATCTCTGTTCCTTTTGGCTTGCTCATGGTGCCATATTAAGAGTAACACTTCATACGTTTGCCATCAGCTGCACAGCAGAGCAGTAAGCGCAGTCTGTGTTAATGCAGTCCCCCCATGGTGCAGTCAGGGCTTCTATGACTAAGCTGCTCTAAAACAGCTGAGAGGAGCTGTCAGGATCTCTCCGGTTCTGTGCATTCTCCCCATGGTAAATGTAACTTCTGTTCCAGTCATTGCCTTTGTCACATCTTCCTCTAGAGTGAAGACCAATTTTGTCTCACTTTTCCCTTGAAAAGAAACCAAAATAAAAGTATTCTGTAATAGTTACTGTAACTAGACATATCTGATGCTGATTGGCAAATCTTTTAATTATGCCTTGAATTAACTCAGTCATAGAAATACTCTGAGATTCAAAAATTCAGCCTTAGTGTGTTATTGCAGGACCTAACAAGACTTGATTACGTTTGTGAAATATTTCATAATTTTTTATTGTCATGTAGAAAATCAAGGTCAATTAAGTTACCATATTTAGTTTCATGCCCATAAGTGGCAAAAAATAAAAAAATAAAAATCCAAGAATTATATATATAAAAAATACAAGAAAAACTCATGTAATGTGAAAATAACATGTATTTTAAAACATTACAACATCACTTTCAGAACATTACAACAAAATAAGTACTGATCCAGACCCCTGTCCACATCCACATGATCCCTTTGAACATCATTCCTTACATTAGTACCATTACTT
>JAPQRP010000028.1:9624924-9655032 GCA_037367295.1 Apogon hyalosoma
AAAGCAGGTACACTCACTGTTCATGCAGAGGTGGACCTTACAGACCCTGTAGACCACATTGGACCTGAGATTGTTGCTGTCACCATCTTGTAATATGTGTGTGTAAATTACTTAAAGTAGTCACTTGCCTGATTAAGGGTTAAGATAAAATGTCCATGAATGTAACATCACATATTTTTTTGCTGAATACGTGTCCAATATTTCTACTCTCTAAATTTCAGTAATCCTGTATCTTACCGGTTTTCTAACCCTTCTTGTAGTGCTAGTCATGGATGACACTCAACATTCAAAGTTGCAAATAGTCTTCTGGCACCGTTTTCCTCTTTGCTAGTCGCTGCATCCTATTTTCTGTTTATGTGTTTATGTATATCCTATCACATCCGTACACCTGATATGACATCTACCCATCAACCCCATCCCTCTGGCAGCTCTCCTGGCTCATTCCCTAAACCTGTCACACTTCTCCAACCTCCACCCTGCCAGCCCGTCAGCGGCATGGAATGACGGTGTAGGTGGATAGGCATACTGAAGCCCCCAGACGGCGGCGGCTGAATACCAAAGCTTGCCTTTCCGGCGTTTTTCCCACCGATGTGCCCCTCCCCACTGCGTTGGCTCTAAAGCTCATGCTCAGAACAACATCGCAGAGTTTTAGTGCTCAGTTTTAATACGATCCCTGTGCCAAACGCTTCTTCTTCCCCTTGTCTTGCATTTCTGTCACCGCTCTCTCACAGTGCTGATGAGACAAAATTGATCCAATGAGGCAACTGCATTTTTGTATGTGCTATGCATTTCACAAGCAGGATGTCTTACAGTAGATAAACAGGTGCCGTGACTTGGCGAGCATGTTTTAAAAGCAGTGCAGATAAGTGTGTGCTGATTCACCACCGCTGCCTCTTTCTACTCACTGAGTGGTCATGCTGCAATGTCAGCAGCAGCAACATCTCCAGGTTGCTGCTGGTAGAAATGGAGGGTGTAGTTTAGAGAGTCTCATCCTCAGAGACTCCTGCCCTCCTTTCCTCAGCTTGACTCCTAATTGGTCTCTCTCTCTAGCAGCGAGCCATCCCTGCAGCTGTTTATCCCTTTTGAGATAAAGATGAGGTCAGCTTCTAAACAGTGCATATACATAACAGAGACCCAGAGTCTGGCAGCTCCTATATCACAAGGAACGATAACCTACACTGCTGTGCTGTACAAATGAGGCTAGTTTTCACTTATTTCCAGCAAAAAAAAAAAAAAGGCCCAGATATCTTAAAAAGAGAACATTGGTTTAAACTGATTAACATAACTTAGCTGCTGCCTGTGTCCTGATAATACGTTTGTGTGCATGAAGACAAACAGGAGGGCTGATATCACACAACAGGTCACTGGAGACTGTGCTTGGCTTCAGTGCACTACTGTTTGACCCTGATGAGTGTGAGGATTGACCGGTCACAGGCTGATTAACAAAGAAATTGGGCCTTTTTTGTAGCTGTGAGTGGCAGACTTTGACTTAAAAAAAAAAAAAAAGAAGGAAGGGAAATAGAAATTGAAGAACGGAAACACACAGTTATGAATCAATGCACAGGTGCAAACATAGATAGAGGGATAGAAGGGATAGATTATATGATAACTGATTGAACTGACTTTTTCCAGATGCACCCTCACTACCCTCGGTGGAGAGCCTATTTGGGGACTTTATTTCTGGCTGGGTCTGCATGAAACATCCCTGTGGTGTTGTAGCAACGCAGTAACGGGAACAGAGAGGAGAGGCAGCTGGCACATCCCTGCCTCGGAAATTTCCCCGAGAAGGATTTTCTTTTGAAGGATGTATTGGATTTAAACAGGAAGAAAAAAATGATGAACAGGTTTAGAGAAAAGAAGAAAAGAAAAATGGGGTCAAAAGAGAAAGTAGTGCAGACAATTGGAAGTGAGAAAACAGGACTGGAGATTTAGGAACAGGACAAAGCAGATGAGGAAGCATTAATAACTTGAAAACGATTACTTTCATTAATCACAATAATGGTATCGATGCACTGTTGTGTCTGTCTCAAATGATTCTGCCCACTGTTAATCAAGCCCAACACTTATGTTTCTGACTCTGCTACCCCTATTAATGTCAGCAAATAACCATTCTGAATGAGCTGCTGCATGTGTATGCATGCATGCATAATAATGAGAAATTAAGGCACATCTAAAGTGGTCTCACTTGTGGTTTCCTTATGAGGCAGAGTACAGCCTTTCCTCTCTGTGCTCCAGGATGCTTTCAAAGTATCGTCTGCAAATTTTCTCAAAATAGATATTAAATCTCTTTTCCTTGACCCTGAAGGAGAGCTTTGTGCAAAAGTGTTACTGTTTTGATTTTCTTGGATTCATTTCCTCAGAGATCTGAAGAGTTTATTTTAGAGGATAATGATAAGACTAAGATAGATTGCCTGCCTGTTTAGTGTAGACTCACTCTTACCTCTGTTCCTCCAGCTGTGATTTTTCTTACACCCTCTGTAATAAATCAGTTGAGAAGACCCGATCTCTGAGTTAAATCTCCTGGTTGGCCATGGTGCGTCCGACTTGGCGCTGTTCCTGTGCTGATAGGCCTTCGTCAATATTCATTCTGCGAGTGCAGCCCGTTCAGCTGTTTAGCCGTGGCACTCCACCTCAAACAATCGATTCTGGCCCATTCTGCTTGTGCCCATGACAACATCACTTATCAAACGGGTAGAAAACCCACCACCCTCCTAACACACCTTCACAGTAACCACCTACTCAGCCAGCTGCTGCTGTGGCCCCTTCTGCTCTCAGAGCTGCAGCTCTGCCTGAGTTTTTGCCAAATTTCAGCATGAGAACAGTGAGGGAAATGTGTGAACGTCATCTCTCTTTGTTTGTCCTCTATGTCTCCCTTTTCTCTTTCAAGAGTATAGGATGAAACCCCTGCTCGTAGACCATTGATTTATGGTGAGATTAAACAATAAATTCAGCTTCCACTTCAGTTTGGCAAAATGTAAGAAAGATTGTACACAGGTTAATGCGCCGTACACACACAAATAGGATGAAATGATCTTGAGACAAATGGCTGCACATATGGAACATGAAAACCTCCATGGATCAAATAATCAAGCTGAAGATTTACTGGTCCTCATGTGGGGAAGGTAGCCATTTTCTCACCCTGTTGTTATTGCTCCTTGTATACATCTTCTTCCCTCCTTGGTGAGATGTCATGCTCTGTGGAGATGAGGTTTCCTGAGTGTCCTCATTAGAATTCATGGGTGTCAGGATCTCAGCTCAGCCAATTTAGCTTGCTTTGCTTCTTATATTCCTTAACAGGTTATTGATCTGGTCCAATCTCATCCCTGTTAAGTCAGGCGACGCATCCGGACTCGCTGCGTGCGTCACGGGGCCTGATCTCTATGAAAAAGTCGAGGACACCGCGGAGGACGTCTTGCTTTTTACAGTGTATTTGTTTCACACAGAGCTCCTATTCGTATTGTTTTGCCTTTGCGGTGGGTGCTCGTGAACTTACAGTGACTCTATCTGTTATGACAGTCAGCCTTCTCAGTATGCGGCTCATGGAGACTGTTTCTTATTTTCTGATAATAAGCCATTCCCAAGACACAAATTGCAGAATATTTCTACTCATAAAATATGAAGATGACTTCCTCTATTTTTCACTCGTCAGTATGTGTTTGGGTTTTTGGTGTTTGGGTTTTAAGACCTCCATAACACACATTTACACGCACACACTAGCGCGCGCACACACACACACACACACGCACACACACGCACACACACACACACACACACTGACAAATTTGCCTTAGGCTTTGGCAGCAGCAAACCTATCACTAGCTCTCTGAGGTCTTTGAGCAAATTGACTCAAGAGATCACATGTGCATTACTCACTGTTCAAAGTAAGCAGATGGACGGGTCCCTCTGCAATCCTGACATTGTAGTGATGCAATCATTGGAGTATCCACTAGTACCAGTATTTCCACTCCGACACACAATGGCAAAGCAGGTTATTTGAACAGCTTTGGGATGTGATCTGTTGCTACAAAAGGAAAAGAAGCTCTGAGGACAACAAATAAGACCCTGCACTACATTCTGTTATGTTTTTTCCTGCCTTGGCCTTAAAAGTACAGTATCCTAACCTGCTCAGAGGGTGATGAGTCCTGTTGCATTTATTTAGAACAGCAGTTGTTGTATCAGCCATCACCTTTTGACCCTAATGAGCAACACTTTGTGCTGCAAGTGCAGGAATGAGCTCTGCCGTCCTTTCCAAAGTATATTTGTATGACTCGTCCTTATGATCACCTTCAGCGCTGTGCTGTTGTCACAATGTTTTCTGTGATGTTTACCAAAAACAAAAAAACAAAAAACGATTGTCATTGGTTTTGGCTCTTCCAGCTGGAGTCTGTCATTTTCCCTGGATTCATTCCAACAACAGCTTCAAAAGAACAATTTGTTGTGTCATACCGTCCAATCATTGAAAAATAATGTTTCTCCAGCCGAACGCATTCCTGAAGTCTGTTTATGGATGATGTGCTATTATGGTGTGATTACAACCCAATGATGATATAGTTTGACAGATTCGGTGGTATCTGTTTCATAGCTTTGACAAATTACCTCATTGTTTTCAGTATATGTTCCACATGAGCGTTTATCGGAGAATGGTGACCATGAGTGGAATGCAGTTATTTTGGATTTGTTGGGAGGGAACTGCTGCAAAGTCTCGACAGCATATTGTTATCAACAGGTGCTTTTTCTGGCAGGCGGTTCATGTTATTTCCATGTCACTGCTTCGTGCCAGGAGGTCATGGTAAAAACATACGCTTAGAGACAGCTGCTTTTCCAGCTAAGGCTTTTAGACATTTATTTTTTCCCACAGGAATTTGGATTTCATTATTTTTATGCATTAAAGTCTTATTTTCTTTGGTTTCTCACCTATAGTTTTAATCTGTGTGTGTGATTTTATGCAATTTGTGAATATATTTCAAAATTTATGTCATTTTTGTGAGCACATTTTGTTATTTGGAGACAATTTAGCTGCTCATAACAACTTTTAATAGCCTTCAGTGATTGGGTTGTTTGGGTTTTTTAGGATCAAACTTAGATTTAGGGCTTAGGTGTTACAATGAAGGTTAGGACAAGAGGCTGAGAAATGCATTATGTCAGTGTCCTCACAAACATGAGCCTCGACTCTGTGTGTGTGTGTTTATTTTTCCTTTGCCTGGTTTGATGCGATATAATCTGCATCAACTTCCATTCAAGGCCCATCATTTGTATGCCAGTCATTCATTATATCTCTGGCACATGTCCTGTAAATGAAAAGTGATTTCAAGGTGGTGTGGCCTTGAGGTCTCTAAACCTATTATGATTCCAGTCAAGCTTCAACACTAACATATCAACCCAGAAAAATCACCTTCCTGTGTGTTCGCTCAGAGGATGCAACAGCTTTCTCTGTTTTTGTGAAAGATGTGGAATGTGAGAGAGAGGAATCCGGTTCAACGGGTGTCACTGTAAAGTAGATGTACAACCTGTTTTCTCCTCCACAGGGGGGAAAAAAACACGGGGACGGCCTGATGTAAACAGGCTATTTGGACTCGGCTGAAAGCATCCTAATACCACAGATGAATGTCTCAACAAAACAGTTTACCTTGGCTCAGGAAAAAAAAGGGAAAAATTAAGTCAAATAACCTGCTTACATGTTTTGACTTGGAAAAGTCTGAAATTTGGCTTTAGTAAAGGAAGTCGCCTTGAGCTAGCTTGCTCATTCTGCTTTCATGATATCAGACTTCCCCTTGACTGGCCCAGGCCCTAGCAGAGCTGGGATGGAATTACTGCTGTCTGCGTGCCCAGGCTGCCTAAGAGCCTGTGTGTCAGGGGGCTGCTTAGGAACTGGCAGACCAGCACAGCTCTCACTGATTCAACATTTCAGTTGACAGACACCACAGCGAGGTTGAGAAGTAAACAGACATGCAGGCACAGGCGCTGGTGCACGACACATACAGAAATACACACAAACACACATGCACAAATGATGGATAAAGTTGAGATTCTTTTTGACAACCACCCACCCGCCGATTGACCCGCGTGACCCCGTGGAGCAGTTTAGCATGAGACGGCTCCAGGCTGGACATATGGGAGTGAGAAGAAATAGATCCTCTTGTCGTGAAATATGCAGACTGTCTTGTTTCCACTACTGTGATTGTGACATGCTGTGTCGTGTGACATGTTGTTTTTTTTTTTTTTTTTTTTCAAGCAAATGTAAAATCTCTGTGCTTAGGCTGCAAATTCACTGGCATCTATGAACTGAACATGTTGCCCCTTGAGGATTCAAATGCAGCAGAAAAATCATCTCTTTTGGTCCTTTGCTGAGTTATTTCACAGTGTAAATTGATGTAGCACACTGACAGATAACCCCATTACAATACATTTTCACTCTGAGATTCATTTATTCTGGAAAATGTTTATCATAAGCAAGCACGTTACAATCCACTTAATGGGATTGAATTTTTCTGTTTTCAGAATAACCTTTTAGGATATCAGCTTTGTGCTGTATGCCTGCCATCTTGTTGTGTCAGGTTACTTTGTCTCAGTCAGCCTCAGCTTTGTTTATCTATAATGCTACTAATTTTTTTTTTTGCCTTTCTTCTTGAAAGAAAACAATATAAAGCACCTCTCTGTAGAGCAACAGCACACATCCAAAACCTCAAATCCAAAAAAAAACTCCATAGTTGTAATGATAATTATTCTTCAGAGATGAAAATGAAACAAAAAGGAAAGCACAAAGTACAAATGTACAGCAATGTCTGACACAATAAAATCATTTTCTTTTATTATGTCACCTGAACACTAAACCAGAGATCACCCAGTCCAACACAGTCCCAACCACACATGAGCTTGTTTGTGATTGGAAAAAATGCCTTTTCTAGGAATGCGGTTGATGACTTACTCCCATCTATTGTAAGTCACACATCCATTGAGTGGCTGTTTGTAGATGAGATTCCATTGTGACCTCGAGACCACACTGACTTACAGGAATTATACATCGGTGATTTAATCTTTCAGTGGGTCACTGGAACTATAAAACGTTCGTAAATGGCAAACGCACAGATGCTACACAGCTGTAGGACAATACTGTTTACAATGTTTTTTAATCCTTTGACTGTTGATGTATTTAAGGACTGTCTGCAATGGGAAATTCAGTCAGTTGGCAAAAAGAAGTGAACTGATAAAATCAGTGTTAAAAAGAATCTTATGAAATAATTACTGCTGTATTGCAATAATAGTTGAAATTAATAAAAGTAATAGAAACACAATGGTTGCATGAAATTAATTAAAAAGTGATATTAGGCTGTCTTCGCAAGGATAGTTGGCAGGAATACAAAATGTGCATGATAGAAATGTAAAAAAAAAAAACCTTACTGTTGTCATTTATTGGTATATAAAGATGGCAGTTAAGTCACTGTGAGTGTCAGTCTGCGCAGCTCCTTGATACCTGTTTTCTTTTCCATCCCGACCCTTCTGTTCCCTTGGTGTTCTGTTTGTTTCAGCCATCTGTTTGTGTACTATGATTTATTGTCCATTTTTATCTCAACGCTACAGCGAGCACCAGCACTACAGTATGCAAATATATGACAGGGTTTGTTGCTGGCAAATAACAGCATGATCTCAAGTTTACATGAATAGCTGATTATTAAGAGTCTTAACAGGGTGGAGAAATGAAGGGTGGCACCCTATTTATCATCATTTTTTACATCCATGTACATTAAGCAAACTGTGAAAGCGTTAAGGGTCTGTGGTTAACAGTTTGTTGTTGTCTTATTGTTTTCACTGTAACCTTCATGCCTTGATAATGTCATGTTATTTTGTAGAAATAGAAACACATTTGCCACTCATCCCCTGTAGGTTTACTGCGAAGTAGTTTGACAAATGAAGCCACAAAATAACATATATTCATATAAATACACTGAGAGGCACACATGTATACTCGTGATTCCCCAAACGCCTGCCGTTACTCAGCTAATGATCCAGCTTTATGCCCAAGTCGTTTCTATTATTGGGATATGCTCCTATTCATCCATCATTGGCTGCTTGGTGATGCAGGGTGGCAGGGCGCATAAGTGGCCCCCCACCCGCCCCCCCTCCCAGCCCACTGTCAAAACCACCTCCACCTCCTTCCTTCCTTTTCTCTCTTTTTATCTCTACTGTCCTTCTGTTTTCCTCTTGCTCATCTATGGCTGGTTTATGTGGGAGAGTGGCTAAAGTGGAGCAGGCTTTATTCTCTTCCACTGTGTGGGTTATACTAATACTTGCTTCAAAGGAAAGAGGGTCATTATATCGGGACCGGAACAATGCCCCAAATGGAGTGCATGCAGACGCCATCAAAATATGCCATATTCTGTGACTACACAATGATGACTGAAGTGTTGTTTTTGATAGGAAATTAACCGATCACTTGTCCTGAAAGTTGCAAGGAATCACATTAAACATCAACACATTTAAGGGTTTCCTTTGGTGTACAGGGAGCAGGTGCAGGTTGTACAGTTTCCAAGCATCGGTTTACATCCTCAGTCTCATGTAAAACTCATCAGCGCCTCCCTTTTGTCTCCAGAGGAAGTCTTGCTTCTTTGTAATGTACGTAAAACTAGCCACACTTGTTTGCTGGTTTCGGGGCAGTTTCTGCGCAGTATTGTATTTCTAACAGGAGCCTGTTTTTCCAGATTGAAGGCTGATAATGTTTATCATTGCATGTGTGTAACTTTTGCCACTTTAGCAGATTGAAGGTATAGATAGTATGTGCAACCTAAAAGTCTGGAAGCCTCTTGCTTTTGAGTCTTGACAGGAGTCCATTTTGATGTTGGTCTCTCCTTGACAACCAGTGTAGATGTTGACAGTATCGAGGATGAAAGTATATGGCCGCTATCTAAGTACCGACGTGTATCAGTTACACCAGCTGACATCCAAGCCCTGGGAATGGGGATGAAATGTATTCTCTCTCTCCTTTTAAAGATTTAAAGAGAAAATGCTTGCAGTGCAGGGTTTAAAATGACACAGAGGCTCACATCCATTTAAACCCAGCTCACCTGAGGACAGGTAGTCTTCAGAACTAGACCACCATGTAATCGCAATGCTGAACCACAACTGCACAAAAGTGTTGTAAGGGTGCACAACAGCACTGGCTGCCAATGAGAGGGTGTGAAAATGCGCATCGTTCATGTGGGTGTGTATTCATCATTTGTGTTCAAGAATAGGGGAACAGGAGGAAGACATAGCACTGAGACCAATTAGCTTGTTCCTTGATCCCAGCCCTACTGGGATCTCTCTGGGAGCATGGTCTGGAGAAACAGCAGTGCAGCTACACACACACACATACATATGTGTAAACCTGCTGCAGTGTGAACAAAAAATATTCTGCCAAATCATTCAACCCTAAAGCACTTACTTTATGTCAGGTTTTGTTTGTTGCGATTGGCTGTCAAGATAGATACTGCTATTTTCTGTATCGCTTTGATCTACTTCACGCCCAGGATTCTCTCATATTTTTTTCGTTATTAACCCATCTTCAAGATGCCTTGTGTGGTCTATTTTGAGCCCTCCTTGCCAATTCTGCGGAATCAAAGATCATTTGATGATACACGAATAATCTATCTTGCCTTCTGAAAACCGCTAGAATTGAATAATGAAGTTTTTGACACTTATTAGTCACTCATAAATAAAACTGTGTGAGGAATAACTTTAAAAATAATGTATGTTAAATCCAAGATAATAATTCTAACTATATTTTAAATGCAGTAATGTTTGGGCTTTGTGTTTAGTAGGTAGGAACAGGGCTTGGCGCTCTGGAAGTGCATAAGACATGAATGCTTTTTAGTGGTAAGAGGAGCCTTAGGAAGCTCTGTAATGAGCATAGGAAGGCATTTGACATTCTCTGTCACAGGCTACAGGCTGTTACAATCCAGCACAGAGGTAGAATAATGGAGAGGGGGAGACGAAAAGAGGACTGAGAGAGAGAGAGGAAGGACTACAGGGGAAAAAAAGAGGAGGATTAATAGGGGAATAGGTCTTGGCTAAGCCCTACGCCCCATCTGGAAGGAGATGAGCCACGCTGTCTCTTAGTTGTGGGGAGGGCTAAATTAAGTCATCAGCAGCACCACTGAATTATAGCCAATTGCAGATAATGGCTAGTCGGAAATGTCACAACAATCATGTGCTGATTAGCGCCACTCCAGTCACTCAGCGGTGTCTATCTTTTGCTGGGTCATTAAGCTTGAGAGCAACAGTCACTGGACTCTGAACCTCAACATGTTAGTGTATTTGTGCATGTATTATTCTGTAGACACAAATACACAAAGCCATGCGCTGAAGCAATACATTTGAGTTTACCTTGTATGTCCTAAAGCTTAACAGAATATCAGTTTCCTGGAGTGAGGCTGGATTTGATTACTGTCTTCCAATTAGACCTATGTGATATGAGGGAAATCTGCAAAATGTGATAACATTGTTTAATACTCCATTGAACAATTTAGTATTTATTTTGTGTGCATATGTGTGACTGTGCAGCACCTTTATACATCTATGTGGGAGTTTCTACGTGTATGTGGGCGGGTGCATTCCTGTGTGTGTGTGTGTGTGTTTCTATGGCTTATCAATGTCCAAGTGTTGACTTAAATCCAACCAGTCCACTGTTGATTGCTTGTTGCTGTGTTTGCACTTCTCTTCTCGGTGGAATTCTTCCCCTGATCTATTTGTTATTGAGCAGTGCTGGCGCAAGATATTTTGCTAAAAGCTTAATTGCTTTGGAAGGAAACAGTTGCCAACAACAGTCAAGTGGTTGACATGTTCTTATCCACAGATAATCCCTGAAAAGAGATCCATACAGATGCACATGCTTTGGTCTTTCTGCAGCGAGATAACACATTCTGTGCAAATATCCAAGTACAAACCCAAACTGAAATGGAGTTCAAAGTGTTTGTGCTCTGGTTACAGTGCACAGCTGCTGTAGTGTTTCAACATCTTAATCTTTCCACTTGCATCTAAAACTATGGATAGCAACTTTTAAATAAAGTAGAAGACGGCACCCGGGAAACATTTCTTAAATCATTTACCACATCCTGACTCCTGTTTTTAGCTCCACCTCGGTACTCCTTATAACACAGATTCATCCCTCTGTACCAAGTCAGAGATTCTGCTGGTGCATGGACTTTATCCCATTTGACTGAGAGTCAGCCGCATGTTTGATATCGATGATTTTGGATTAGCCTGCACCAGGCCAGCATGAGAGCGGCATGTGATTGTGAAGCAAATTCTGTATTTAATGTGTCTGCCAATCAAGACAGATTACCTCTGACTGGCTGAGCATAAGTTAAGCATGTGATGGTTTAAGTCTGCCGCTTGGCGTTGGCCTGCTGGTCACATGCTGGGCACCAGGCTGGAGCTACTGCCCACATGGTTCATAAACAGTGCCTATATGCTCACACATCACTGCACTGCGGCCATATTAAGATTGGATTCTCTTTGAAAAACATCCAAGTTATACAAAATCCCATTGGTGCACTGAACCTGTTTGTTTGAAGTGGTTGCGCTTTGAAATGGCTCATAAGAGAGTTTGACTCGAGAGCAGCTGCTGCAGTCAGAAAAGCAGAGGTAAAGAGTTGAAAGAATGTGGAAGTTTATACGATGCCATTTCCAACTTCTAAGCTTCCACTTATCAGGCTGGTATGGCTTGGCACAAGTGGAGCTAAGAGCAGCGGCCCTAATGAATAACTTTTTTTTTTTTCAATGAAATGCGCATTCCACGGGTGAAGTGTTTGTGTTGGTTTGTACAGTAATGCCCTTCATCTGAATGTACAACTCTGGGAAAAATTAAGAGACCGCTCCAGATTTCCAGAGTTGAACATTAAAAACCTCAGGAATGTGATCAAGAGGAGAAGGGATGATCACGAACCATCAGACAAAACCCACTGCTTGCATTTTTGCACCATGACTCTTCTTATGCCAAAACATTAGTACTGCATGAAAAGCATATGAACTTCTTTCCTTGCTGGTATGTGAGGTCTGCATACATTGCAGTATATTGTTAACCAGTGTTGTGTAATCTACTTCCAAACTGTAACACATTACAGATTACTTGTTACTGTTATGTAAAAGTAATTTCTTACTGTACAATATTACTGTCTGAGAATTGTAATGTGTTAGATGACTCCTGTATTACTTTTGAGTTACATACAGACCCTCATCATAAATGGCATGTGTGCAGTAGAACCCTCCCCAATACAAGAGATGGGAGAGCCTTTGGACGCATTAATTTGTAACCTGAAGTACATGTGGACGGAGAGCTCAGTAAGTAACGCTACGGTCTATTATGTTCGAATCCCAGCAGGAACACTTGCATTTTTTTCAACATTTTGCATGTTCTAATGGGGCGTGACACTGAGGACACTGGTAGAGAAGTCCACAATGGAGGAAGAATTCTAACTAGTTATAGAAATATTAGCTTACCTTGTCATTGCTGATCATAGGGATCATGCTAACTAGCTTCTGTAAAGCAGGGTTAGGGTTAGTGATGATCATACGTCCATGTGGCCAATGTACTGTCTTATGCCGTCTTCACCCATTGGCTGAAACCAACAGGAAATACAACTTTCCTGCTGCACTTTTAATTCCTTAAGGTCTCGTGATCTTGTTGTTTTTTTTTTTTTGTTTTTTTTTGTTTGTTTTTTCCATTTGATCAATTAAATTATGGACATAAAGTGTGTTTGTAACGCAAGCGCTATTGAACATGTACCGAATAAAATACTACTGAAAATTAGTGCTGCAACAAGGAATCGAGTAAATCGATCCAAATTGATTATTAAAAGAGTTGGCAACAAACTCAGTAGTCGGTTTATTGGGTCTTGAGCACGTTAGTATTGAGGCACGCTGTGTAGTGTAACAGAGGAAAACACAGAGCAGCTTGGTTGAGGCTTTGGGTGTCAGGCCAGATTTTTAAAGCTAGCTTTACATTATGTTCCCGGTGGCCATGGCAGACCCGTTTGGCCGAAACATAGTGTGCTGTTTATGAAACAAAACTTGAATATGGAGGGAAAAAATAGCCCAAATCCCACAGCACACTACGTTTCGGGGGAAGGGGGCTGCCATGTCCACAGAGAACATAATGTAAACATAGCTTAAGATAGCCTACGTGTCGTGATTACGTTAGCCTGCTAGCTAGTTAGACACTATCGTTGTAATTACCCATTGTTGACTAAAACTAATACATACAACGCTAGTTTGATAGCCTGTAACCGGAGCTGGTTGGAGACTATATCTTGCTAGTCTCTAGCCATAGCAAGTCTAGGTAGTGGTCTAGTGCTCACTAACTAAACCCAAAGCCATTGTGGGGATGTAATCATTTGTGACTTGCCTGCAGCCTACATCGCTTTGGGTTAAATATTGATCTTTGAGAATTGATTCTTTTGTGTTTATCTGATGAATTGATTAGTTATTAAAATAATCTACAGATTAATCAATTATTAAAATTGTTAGTTGCAGCCCCACTGAAAATTAATTCATAATGCCTCACTATACTGCGTTACGGCAAAAAGTAATCCATTACTGTAATGCCTTACTCTTGTAAAACATGACACCCAACACTGTTGTTAACACCTGAAAATTGTAAGAAGCAAAATGGAACCAATTTTTGATGTTCAGGGAGGTTCAGCTTTACTCACTGTGCAGGTTAAGATGACTGCCTTTGCATGTGGTGACAGCCAAGCAGTCACTATCGCTGCCTTCAGGCCAAAATCTTTTCCCTTAGACAAGGTTAACAGTTTTTAATGCTCAGGAGTGTAATTACTCATTCAAAGTAATTACACAACTAAAGGAAATATCTCTCTTGTGTAAGGGAGGGAACTGAGGGTGGGCTAATGGAGCCTATTGTTCTGCTGGTGTGTTTTCAGACTTCGGGAAAGTCTTTGGAGCGGAGAATGCATATGTGTGAGAGTGTGTTTGTGTGTGTCAGTGTATTTATATGTATGGCATGACCACTCGGGAGGAGTTTAGGGTTGTGTGAGGTGCTGTGCGTGCCTGGCCCAGCCTTGTCTTGTGGGTCAGAGAAAACAACAGAGGAGTGTTTTTCTGCACTCTGCTGGAACCCAGCTGTGGCATTACTTAACACACACATGACACACACACAAGCACGCCAAGTCATTGTTATGTGAACTGTGTATTAGAGTGTATGTGTGTGTTTTGGATGAAAGTGTGTAACATGTATGAGTCTATTTGTCAAGAATTTGAGCCATGTGTAAATTGAAGCACACATAATCTCTGTTCTCTTGTGGCTTCATTAGCTGCTGGAGTTTATCTGATATTATATCCCACACACACTCATGATACAATCAAACATTTAGGTGTGTTTTCACTATAATGCTCTGATAACAGGTGTGTGCACAGGTGTGTCAACCAGATCTGTGTGTATTACAGTGCCATATGGTTATGACTTGTATATGTTCAGTAGGAGCAGCTGCAGACAAATGCCTCGAGAAGTGTTTTTTTTTTTTTTCTTACTCAGATTGTTGTGTTTCGTAGCTGATCTCCCAGGCCATTTTTCTGCTCCAAGACCCACTGATTTCAAGGCCTTTCTCCACACATGCCTCAGCGCTGCCTCAGTCTCCGTTCCCGGAATTGTGTCTCACTTGCGATAGGTTAAAAGTGTGTGTGAAGCTGCAAGTTTTGCAAAAGTATCCTTGCCATGCTTCATCCTTGGTATCTGAAATGTATGCATTTTGATTTGTTATACTGAGATGTTATAAGAAATTTTTAGGTGTGTGGGGAGCAGATGTGGGCTACTTTCTGATTGTGGGCATGTGTAGAGTAGTGGAAATATGTTTTCCCACACACAGAGGAGTATCGATCAGTGGCAGTGCCGTTAAGCATCAACCAATATTGCAGATTCAGGCCACTGGTCAATACTGCATTACATTCTAGCCCTCAAGAGTCACTTGCAGTGCAGTTACGTTGACGTGAAAACTAGCCATTTCAGCCCTTCGTTTCTCCTTTACACGTACGAGTCAACCCCATGCTGAACTCTGTATAACCATGCCACATACAATACCTGTCATCTTATGCTTTCATTTTAACCTGAGAGTGTGTTTTGTTCTCCTGTTGCACCTCATCTCTCCATTGACCACTATTTACAACTAGCATTACACCAGCTCCCAGACTGTTGACGAGCTCTCCAGGGATGAGTACGTCCCTTGAGATAGATTGCCGTCCCCAAAGGGCACCCGCTGATCCCACTCCTTCTGTCTATCCTCTCTTTCACGTCTCAAAACTAGCAAGATTTTCTTTCAGATCACTCGAAAGAGCTCTTGTCTTCCACCCAGCTGCTGTCGGGGTCAGATCAAGGGAACGTGAACATGTGCTAATGCTGATGGTTTTAAGCCTGCCAAAGACACCGAACCGGTAATCGTTCAGTATGTGTTTCCCGAAGTTGAGACACCAGCACCATCCTCCTCAACCAGAACCAGTCTACTGAAGTTAACAAGGGCTGATTTCAAGAATGTGCTGTAGAAATTCAGATGTTTATAAGGTTAGAATCATGAGACTGAACATGAACATTGAAAAAACTGTGTGAGCCAATCACATGCTAGATGATAAACATCTGAAATGATCGGTAATGTTGCCAGATAAACGTCTGAAACATGAAGTATAGTTGGAAGCTTGATGCTTTACCATATATTGTTCATTATTATATCCAAATTATGACCAAAGTATATTTATTGATATATTTATTTTTTATTATAATAAGTAAAAGTGATCAAGGATTTGTGAATTTTTATTCAGTATTTAAGTCCTCCATTAAATGTTGGCTATTAGGCCTGTGGCTACATGACCAGTTCATAAGGCAGTCAATATTTAGCTGCAAAAATTGGCAGTGGGGCTGCGCGATTAATCAATTTTAAATCAAAATCTGATTTTTTAATTAGGACAATTTTTAAAAAAGGGAAATTGTCAAATCAGTTTTATCTCTCTCGTGTCTCGGGGCCATGTGCCTCCGGGCTACCGTAGGCCCCTCCTCCTAACTGTGAGAGGGGTCTTTCACAGAAGTCCATGTAATGACTACGGACCTTAAATCTGTGATGGGCCCGCAGTAGTGATACCAATGTAAGCCGTGGTCCACGTGTAGATCCCTCAATTTAATTATAACTGCATGGGGATTACTCATGATCATGATACGTGGTCCATGCATGCATGCACACATGACTGATGCTTGTCACTGACTTACAATGGTATAATGTCTGTGGGGCCATCACAGAATTTTCAGGAATTCAACGATACCATCACAGATTTCCGGTAGAAAGCAGTGCCTTGCGTTGTGGGCTGCACATGAAAACAACATGCTGACTTCTGTTGTCTTTTGTAGTTTTCCCCAAAAATTGAAATTGAAAATTGAGTTTTTAGAGGAAAAAAATTGGGATTTTATTTTTGGCCAAAATCGTGCAGCCCTAATTGGCAGTCGAATAAATAAACATGTAATCTAAAATACCAATGTACATTTAGAACAATAGTTGAACAGGAACGGCATGTTGTCCACTTTTGCGTAAACCCTAAAAAGTAGATGTACTTTCTCAGCGGCTACATGACTGAGCACGTTTTCTTGTAATTTTCACATAATAAAGCAAACTCAGGCAAATGATCATACCATTGTAAAGTATGTGTTAATACCTGCACAGAAATATAAAATAAGCTTATTTATGTCAAAGTTACAGGTCACCGAACAGCAACTGTGCGCCTACGCTTGATCTGACCCGTCAGTGAGTACTCATATCTATAACAACCACTAGTCTACCCAGAGCTTCCCAGAGCTGTCAGCTGAGCCAGCAGCCTCTGCTTTTTGTCCTTCTACAGTACAGTTACTTAGTAATAGTCAAGCCAAGGCCTCACTTGTACTCTTTATTTGTTCAAACTTTGGATCCCGTCTCCATGAAACTTTGGTCACCAGTGAAATGAGAGCACAGAAAGTAACAATCGGTGGGAGAGGTGCTGCACATTCCTGTACATGCATGCCTGTGAACAATAGTTCTTTATTTTTGTCCAAGCTCATTGTGTAGTTCAAGTGTCAACAGAGAAACTAGGCTTGTTGCTGGAAGGCATTAAAATGAATCAGAGGGCTTGAGGCGCAGGGCACGTCTTATTTTCCAAGTAGCATTAATCAGATGTTTTGCCCTGGTTGAGGTTTTCTGTTGTTACTAAGTGACCACTGAAGGATTATGGGAATCATGGCAAACAGTTGGAAGTTGGAATATCACAAAGTTCCGACAATCATGCTAAAAATATGCAAAGATTAAAGCGCTGTAAAGAATGAGCAGCTTTGTCTTTTTCTTACTGATGATGAACAAAGAGCTTCTGTGTTTTACTTTTGTTTTTTAAATAACATAAAAACTTAAAAGAAGAATAAAAGCTCCTGAAATTGTTCTAACCTTGACTTTGTGGAGTTGAGTTTTTTGTGCTGACAATTGTTGCAGTGTGTGGACATTATTAAGACCAATGCTATTGCACTTTAAATTTAAAGCTTTTGCTTCCAAAAAATATTGCTTTATATACAGAAGATGATGCCCAGGACTTATAACCTTTACTGTAATTAGAAAAAGTCATTGGAAAGCTGTTCTTAAAAGCCAACGAAGTAATAACAGTAAAACAAATATTCTCTAATCGAAAAAACAAATACATCTGGCCACACAGTATGTCTGAAGCCTGGCCTTTGCTGATCTAAATTGGTCCCCAGACATTGCGATCAGGCTAAATCGATAAAGCCCCCACCACATGCTTGTTTTCTTAGTCTCTGTTGTTAGTCTTTTCTCTCAGACATGGTGTTCGTGGAAAATGCAGTCTAAAGTGTTCTCGGTGGAGCTACATGCATCATATTGATTCCTTAAAAGTGATTGTGCGAGATAAATAAAGGAGGATAGTAGGTTTTAGTTCTTTGGTATTGTAATATTGCCGTATATTTCCCCCTGTGTTCACATTTCTCTTTGTGTAATCATAACAGACACGAAGGTGAAGGTTTTTTGTAGGCGGTAAAACATTTGATTCTTTCTCTCCAACAAAAACGAATAATACAGTGTTTTAACTTTGCAACCATCTACCTCCAGCCTTGGCTTACTTGTCTTAACCTCTGGCTGTTACATTTTAGTTTTTTTTTTTTTTTTGGTCTTTCTCCTGATGCGCACCCCACCCCCACAGATTTCCCACGCTTTCAGTCATTCAGTCGTGGAGCTGCATGGCCCTGAGGGTTTGACCACACGTGTTCATAACCATCAAAATGTTGACCTCAACCACTTGAGAAATGCCACCTGGGATTTGTGTGACTGTGTGCTCTGTCCGTTATGGAGGGATTTGCACCCTGTTTATAGCAGCCAGAGAATAACACAGTGCCAACTTCCTGTGGGCTTGAACTAGGGTCTGAGTGTTGCGGCAGTTTCTGTTTTTAACACAAAATACACAGCAGACTTTGCATCTTAATAGTGTAACCTTGGTCATTGTACAATTTCCATGTTTAGCATAGAATGACTCCGTTTACCATATGAATTTAAGTAGCTAATTAAGTTACATACTAATATTTTTTGACACATTACACTATTATTTTACAGTTAATCATTTAATTACCAATTACAGCGTGTTATTATTTTCTACATAGCCTGCATTGCATGTATTAAGGGTGGCATTAAAGTCATTTTTTATAGCCCTTTTGTCTTAGAATGACTTTGGATCTTACTACCGTTGTTCATGTGGGACGAACATGAATGTGACTCTGAATAAGATGCTGCTAACAAAATCTGCTGTTACTGCCCTGCCGTGTTGGTGTTTAATAAGCATAAACTGCAGCGCTGATCATGCACAGCTCAGAGAGATGAGTGTAATGCAACATAACAGGAGCAAGCAAGAAATCAAGTGCTCCGATAGTAAATAAAACAAGCATCTGTTCCTGCTTGGTTAAATTTCATTGATTCTACAAACTGCACCAGGTGATGTCTGAGGAGGTGAAATGAAGGAGTTGATGTGTCGGTGCATCCAGTTGAAATGTTTCCATGGCATAATTTAACAACAGGTGTTGCCTCCAGGAAAAACAGACCAGTTCCACAAAAGCTGATCCATGTGAGTTCTTACAAGAATGAAATCTTTGCTGTTTTTTTTTTTTTTAATTTCCTTTGTTGTTTATTGTGTTTGAAGAAAATTATGAACGTTGTCACGCTCTTTGTCTGTGTTCACCCACATCAGAGAGAAATATTACAGATTCTTGATATTAACATATATGACCATTTATTATATCTCATAAAGTAGTTGTAAATCTATCGATAATATTGATACCCCCCGTTCCTAGCTTGATTTACAGATCATTGTCAGGGTTATTAGATGTATATCAGGTATATTCTATAAAGTAATAGCTATTTGCTTCTCTGTTAGCCTTTAGGAACCATGATGGGTGGCTGTTTTAAATCAATAATACCAGGAGCATCCATCAGAGTTTATCGAGAGTGAAACAAAATGCCTATTAGGGTGACATCCATCATCACCATCGCCCATGAAGCAGAGATAAGATATCAGTCTTCCATCTCTGCCACATGAAGGTCACCATGCTCCAACCTCCAGACCCCAAGGTGGCAGGTCACAAACAGCAATTTGTGGCCCAATGGCTGCTCACTTCTCTCTGTAGTCTGGCCCAGAGGCAGCTTTTACTACTGCAACGGTGCCTTGCTGTTCAGTAAAGCTTGCTGCACAAGTAGAAATTGGGGGTAGAAAGGGATGGGAAACAATAAAAGAGAATAAAACATCTCACAGAAAATGGATGGAAGAAAAAGCGATACTGTAAAAAACATCCTCGGACAGCCTCTCTTCGGTCATACAGAGTCTGGACTTAACATGCATGTGATAAAACCTCTCTCTGTTCCTTTTCATATCTGTCCCCATCTCTTGTCTGCACTTTGAAAGCACACGTAGCATCATCAAGGCAAGTGACTTCAGAATAAGACAAGATAATGCATCACTTCTAGCACATCTCTGCGCCGTTTGTGCAGGTATAATCCGAACTCTGCCGATGACTCACATAGGAAGGACAGCGAGGCTCAGCGTTTGTGTGTTGTGTGAAGAGGCAAGAGCAGCCCCTTCTTTCTTTTCCCTTCATCTATTATCTTCCCTCAGAGCCGTGTTATTTACGCACAGATCCTTCCATGGCAACACCTTTGATCCTCCTACCTCCACCGTCCTGTTCACTGGAGAAAGGATGATGTATTCTCCCGCTCGCCTTAAACTGACTAGGCTGATCAATTGCCCCGGGTGGGGGGGACACTGTAAACCACGAGCTGAAATCTCCCACTCATCACATGTATTGATCTGTCTTAGGACCCGCACATGTAACATTGTAATGTGATGTAACAGATACTGCGAGACAACACACTGTGGATCTTCATCACTTTGCTAGGGTTGACAGGTGATTAAAAGTTAATATAATCATTTAGAGGCTTTTGTGATTGATTATTCTGACTAAATTGCATATATTAATATTAACTAGAAGTGCTTAAAATTATTATATTGATAATTGAATCAATGAATTACAACTTAATGAGTTGTCTCAGGGGATGCAATCTGTAACGCTTCTTTTAAATCCACATCATCTCCTATTAAAATTGTCAAAAATATAACAGCGCAGATGAAACTTGCTGTATCTTAACAGTGTCAGGGAAGGTTGTCCGCATAAAGCCTATCCACGGCTGCACAAAAAGACAAAGAAGTAAATAAAAACGACCCAGTCAAAATCAATCAAAAGACAGGAGTTTATGTATGCGTATAAAACAGACAAAATAAAAAATACTCCTTGCAGAAATTGCACTGAGACCTGGACATTTTCAATTCAAAATGTGCAATTTTCAATGGGCTAAGCAACGTTTTGTCATCTGCTTACATGATTATGAGTCAGGAGGCATCATAGTGAGTGATAAATCTGTGTCGATGATGTGTTGCTTAGACAACCCCATATACAGTCGTGGAAAACAATATTAGACCACCCTGTTTTCTTCAATTTCTTGTTCATTTAAATGCCTGGTACAATGAAAGGTACATTTGTTTGGACAAATATAACAATAACAACAAAAATAGCTCATAACAGTTTTATTTCAGAGCTAAGAGCCAATTTCCATGTTTTCTTGATAATAACCAAAATTACATAAGTTCTTACATCAATAGCTATGGCATTGTACTGACAAAAACAGTGCTTTTAGACATTCCATGTTTTCTTTTCTGTCTGTTTTAGTCACATGATACACACAGGAGTTAGTACTTGATTGCATAACCAGTGTTTCTGATGACTTTTGATGGTCTAATAATTTTTTACACGACTGTTTTACGCTTATTTATTTCTGTGCAAGCAATTATTGAGGGTTCTTCTTTCTTCTTCATCTCCTTTTGAATTTCTTCATTCACATCTTATTTCTGGTCCTGTATTTTGTCCTCATTATCCGCCATCCTCCGGCTTCGGCTGCTGGGTCGTGGGGCGAGGGGTCCTCAGCGGCGGCAGGAGACACGGGGGCAGATGTCCCCCACCCCTGATCCCTTCATATAAGACATGATGCACAAGAGGAGGCGCTCGGTCAGGGAGGGGTCATAAGCTGAGCCTAATTGGCAGCAGGCGCCCACTGAGCTCAGCGGGGACAAAGGAGAGGTGAGGGGCCACGGTACGCTCAAGGAGGGATACAACAAAAAACAAGGGAAAACAACCTGAACCTGATGCTTCAGAATTAGGTGTATGAAGAGGAGGGACCTGGAAGGAGGGGAGGGTTAGGATAGAGGGATAAAGGGAGGCTGAGGCACAGATGCTGAGTTGAGTTAACAAAGGTTGCCATGACGCAGTGGTAGATAACGCCACCAGTCTGTTGTTGTGAGTGCATGTTACGTGTATGTGCAGACCCTTAAGTTTAACACTTAGTGGTTCTCCTTTTCAGTGAGGAATAAAAAAAAACATTTAGTTTTACATATATTTAACCTGTATCTAATCAAGCTATTTAGAATTAGACTTAAGTAAATACCATGCTATTTAAATTAAAGTTTATACATCTATATTAACTATGTATTAAACCTCTTAATGTGCTAATGACAACTGAGAAATATTGATCCAAGTGAATGCTGTTTTTTTGCCTCTTCTTCGTTAGTCCACTGAGGATTACTTATCTTGCATCTCTAATGCGGTTTTTGTGTAATCAAGTCAAGCCTCGGCCGGCTAATAACGTCTGTTAGATTGATGTCTTGAGGCCACAGCCAGTGAAGCGCGAGAACAAAAGATTTGTCTGTATGTGGTTAAAAGGACACCACAAGTAATGAATTAAAAGAAAATATCCCACTGGATTTGTTTTGGATTAGGCCAATTTCCTACAAGACGTCGGTAATCCTCAGAGGACGCAGGTTTAAGCCTTCTCGAGGCTGCGGAGACACAGTCTGGTCAACATCACTCCCCATCTGTGGCTCTGCATCATCTGCTCCAACATAAGCGGGCACTGGGAACCAGTGTGACCTGGACAGAACATGAAGCAAAACCAACCTTTGTTTTTTTATTTTACTTATTTTTTTCTATTTCCTCAAAAGCATTTAAATCTCTTTTTGTGTACCTGTTGGCATCAGATTTGCCTATTGCTTTTAGAAGTGACTATGAAGGGAAGAGGGATTTAGGGATGAGCCATAGGGATGCACTCTGTCCACACATTGGCTGGATTATGACTGGGCTTGGCTCCAAGCATGCTGTTCCATGCTAATTGCAATTGACTGTTATATAAAACCATTTGTATAGTTGGTTTAACATAAAATCACATCTGCAGTATTAACATTGACATCTCAAATTCTGCAGCATGTGTAACACTTCTTTTTCTCTTGTTTTTATGTCAGCTGGTTCACATTTTTCTGTAGCTAGTCTGCAGATTTATCCACCCAATCTGTCTTTATTTTTTTTGCCTCCGTGTCTAACCATTCATGCATTCCTCCATACATTCTTTTTCCTGTGCAAACATCCATAATCCCGTGCTTTGCTCAGCACGAAGGATTGGATCAATTGAGCATCCCATCCTCTGCAGCTTCCTGCATCCCAGTTTTGTTTTCCAACTCGGATCGATACTACGTCATAATAATCCTCCCTCTTTCTCTCCTCTCTCTCTGATGCAGCAGCAGCAGCATCATCTCCTTCATACATCTCCTTTCTCAGGCATCTGCATTTTGCACTGCGGCGCACCGGTGAGCAATTGAGTCTCGTCTGACAAAAGGTGCATCGATTTCTCCTAAGCCGAGTGCAATGCTGGGGAGCATTGATTCAGGCGCTGTTGAAATGTGTTAGTTATTGAGACATGATTACATGTTAAATGGTGTTGTTCATAATGGGCCATTTAAACTTACAATAGGCACATGTCGTATGGAAGTAGTGTATTACATCAGAGAACAGCAAGGAAATGTGTGTGCCAGCATTTATGTGTACAAAGATGTTGATTCTCTACTCACTAAAGCACAGGCGTCAAACATACGGCCCGTGGGCCAAAAGCGGCCCGCCAAAGGATCCAATCTGGCCCAAAGGATGAATTTCTGAAATACAAAAATTACACTTAAGATATTAACAATCATTTTAGTTCAGGGGCATGTTCATGTTCAGCCCAATTCAATCACAAGTGAGTCGGATCAGTAAAATGCTATCATAATAACCTATAAATAATGACAACTCTAAATTTTTCTCTTTGTTTTAGTGTAAAAAAAAAAGTAAGTTTGTATGAAAATGTTTACATTTACAAACTAATCTTTCACAAAACTCTGTGTGTTAGTAAATGTTTTGTGTATTTGTAGATCCACTGTGATCTGTAAGATGTAATGCACATGTGTAAATGAGAAGCTGAGGCATAATATTGTTAAAATTGTTCTTATTTTTCTTAATGAATTTCAGTTTCTTCATGGTTGTTCATGTTATTCACATTTTTTCCCAATAGTTTGCAGAGTAAACATTTTCGTGGAGATGGTTTTTTCTTTTTTCACTGTAAAACATAGAGAAAAGTTTGGAGTTGACATTATTTGTATATGATGTTATTATTTTACTGGTCTGGCCCACTTCAGATCATATTGGGCTGAATGTGGCCCCTGAGCTAAAATGACTTTGACTGCCCTGCACTAAAGAATAAGGCTGATTGTGCTTTAAAAACAATCCCAAATATTTTTCATCTTTGAAATGTTGATTGACCAGTTGCAAAGGAAATAATATTTACTATTTAATTAAATTTATTACTTACTATTTCCAATTTGCTAACATATCATGTACATTAAAAAAAAACAAAAAAAAAACAACAACAACCTGAAGCTACTCCTCATGCAGCTCATGGGAATACCTGGAATTGGCATTTAGGTTTTGGTTCTGATTTGCAACCAAATTTCTTTTCTAAACCCTAATAAAAGTACATCAGACCATACAAATGCTGCAAAGCTACTGATGTATTAATAACCTTTAATGTCTCCTATTGAAACTGAGTGCTGAATATGCAATGAAGGTGTCAAAGATCACAGGTTTTCATCTTTAGATTTGTCCCTCTGTCAGCACTGATGGGTAAATCTCCTCCTGTGCAGCCTTCAGACTCTTTAAGGCTCTCGTGGTCCTCGCCGGTACCATCTTTTGTTCATGATTAGGTCAGAGAAGATGCAGGTTTGCCCACTGACATCTCTGAGCATTCTTACACCTTTGGTCCTTTCCCATGAGTGCTTCTGAGAGGTGGAAAGGGCAAGAACATTGCATGGCTGGTAATTGCTTTGGTTTTGACACTTGCTCTTTTTCCCCTTTCTCCTGTCTCCTCGATCAATCTCTTTCTTATTTCTCCTCCTCCCCACGGTCCTTCCACTCTCTTGTCTTTGAATCATTCTCCCTCTTGCTTTTTCAGTCAGCTGTCAGTGTCTGTGACGTTCATTGAATTGTTTACCTGTTTCTTCCTCGCCCCACCTCCTTACCTCCTTGCCGCCTCCACTTCCTCATGACTCCTCCACTCCTGGCTGCTGGCTGTTCCGCTGTTTAAGACCAATTGGTTAAAAATGCTATATGAGCAGTTAATTGTCTCATTACGACTGTGGTGTCTGGACCACCCTCATTAATTTAAGAGCTGATGAGGTAGTATTGACTTGAGTGTGTCTGTCTGAGTGTGTGATCAGTGGTGTTCGTGTCGTCTCATTTTGCAGGGTTTATGTATAATGAATGGGTCTTTGTGGCGTTGTGCGAGGGTGGAATTCAAGCTTGAATGAACCAACCTGGAGATGTAAAATCATTATTAATGTTTAAGACGTTAGACATTGATCAATAGCTTTTATCCGCGCTGCAGCTCGATCCAGGATTCAGCAGCAAACTCCAATATAAAATCAAACGTCAAATCCTTCCCCTGAGAACATCTAATGTATTCTATTCACATCATATATTCCCTGAAAGGGCAAACAACATGTTATCGCCGTGCTATTATTTCATTGTGGAAATGTGTTGGTCAAATCAATATCTCATTAAATGTGATTATAGCTCCACCATGCTGTATTTTTTACTCTTCATCCACACTAATACATGTGGGATTTGACAACAAATTCACCAGAAACACTTAAATACTATTTCAAGTAAACGTGTGTATGTGTGTGTGGAAAAAGTGTTTGCAGCAGTGAAAAATGTGTCATCCAAAACAGAGGGTTCCATTTGTTTTACAGATTGTAAAGCCCTCGGAGGCGAACTTGTGCTTTTGTTCCATATACATGAAATTGACTTGGACTTGTTTTGCCATAACAGGGTAGAATGTGCGAGTCACTAGAGATCCCATTCTAATGCAACTGCCACCATATAATAAAAGGTTTCAGTCCCTTTTGTTGTTGTTTGTCAAATAGAGGCAAATGTCATATCATACAATGCCATATGTTCAGTTCTTAATGAAGTATAAGCTATTTTTTTACATTTTAGTTCATGCTAAAAATGAGTGAAATATTTTTTTCCTGTCTAGAATAATGCAGCTTTCCTAAATGTGCAAAACAAACAAACAAACAAAAAAAAAACAACACAGAGATGTGGAAATGTTTTCACAGCGCTGTGCAGGTTTTAATCAAATGTGATTGATTCCCTGTTGGCTCTGCTGTTTTACATTCTATCCAGTCAGTCATATTAAAAATAATTCCCCTCATCACCTCAGAGCAGATTTCCCTGGGAAAGCTGATGTAATTTCATCAGTGTAGTTTGACTATTGTTTTCAATTATGCACAGGACCTGGATCCAGGTGCCTTGTAGCTGCTCATTCTAGTCTTTTCCTTCCTGCTTTTGTAAGGAGCTGTTTTTGCTGCAGAAGGACTTTTTGTCAGAGAAACATGACAAGTTCCTGAAAGGGAGGGACCGGATGTGCACACGCTGACTTATTGGTTGTAGCTGATGATTTCATGCTCACTTTTTGACTGTCAACAACTTGAGAAGCATCAGAAAGGATTGTGCTTGGTAAAAGTATCAAAACCTGACATCAGGTTCAGCAAAATGTGTGTCCTGGGCGAGGTCAAGGGCATCACAGATGGACAGCCCACTACTTTTTGAGTCATAACTTTTGAGCCAGACAAGTTTAAGACAAATATTACATATAATTGTAAAGGTCTAAATGCCATCTTAAACATACTCAAAGGGCAAAATTTTGTTTCAGATATTTTTAAATGAAAAAAAAAAAAAATACTGCGTCATGCATGGACAAAAAAATTAAGTCAATTTTTTCAAGAATTACAAAGTTCTCAAAAGTGAAGTTCCTCTGACATTTTCATCCTAAAATGTATTCAGTGTACACCTTAAACCCTCTATTTCACAACCTAATAATTGGTTAGAGGAAAAAAACAATAATCAAACCTAAATAGTAAGAGTTTTGAAAAATGGCAGCATCACAGATGGACAGCAAAAGTTAAACATCAAATTAAACTTTTTTTTTCAATTATCAATATCCTATACATTTTTTTTTTACAATATTTACAACATACAAATAATAACATTATATTCAAATGTATTTTGCATAGATATATGCATTTATTAATTCTAAACACCGTGTGTCTAGAATATGACATAATATAAAACTCAAATATCAATGTATCTGGAATAAATTAAGTTTATTTATGAGAGTTTATAAAATGAACCCAGAAGGATGGCAGAACATTTTGTCACTTTCCAAACATTCACACTCATTAAACTCCTCAAATTTTTTTTGTCACAAATTTTTTCTCATTTCAAAATACAATTACCTACCCAAAGATATCAGTTTGGTGTAGATTATTGTAATAAAATTTTTTTGACCAGATGTTAACCTTTCCTTGACTTCTCCCTTAGATCTATTTATTTATATTGTAACAAGTAAAAAAAAAAAAAAAAAAAAGGGAATGAATATGAAAAGTAAATGATGAATTCTCAATATGTACATAAATACATAACATGAAATATATGATATATGATGAAATATATGAAGAAGAATTGTAACTTTATTGTATTAACATGTTATATGTATGGAATGGTCAGCTTCCCTGCAACTTTGTAAAAGGATTAAATGGTTCAGAAAATGAATGAATGAATGGAATTGTAATATCTGTGCCCCTCAGTGTGTGATTGAGCTACAAAAATAATAATAATACATTTTATTTGGTGACACCTTTCAAGTCACCCAAGGTCACCTTACCCACAATAAAAACAATGCCTTTCTCTGTTTGAGAAGTCTGTTTTCTTTCACTTTTACACATTTGTTGGTCTCAAAGCTGTACAAGAAAACCACATTGTCTTTAAGATTCTAAGAGAAAATGTCTGTGTCAACAATGGACAAAGGAGATGAGAATAAAAGAATCAGGTGTTCATCAATGACTGGGGAGAATTTGAAAAACAGGAAAAATAAAAAAAACATCTGAGGCACTCGATATAAAAAGAAAAATCATGCCTACAGGCATCCTATAGTCAGTGCATTTTAACTTCACAGTCTTTATCGGGGTATCCCTTCATACCTTGATGAAGTCAGAGTGTCTTGGATGTTTTTCTCACTTTTGTCTGCATTGTTTATTGAATGCTGTATTGATTATTCACAGTAGACTTTTTTACTTTCCTTGTCTTTCAGGCTGTTTGCTTCACTCTGGTTCTAAGACACTAACAAACCAAATTATGTCAAATCCTCATTATGCACAGCCCCACTACTTCCTGAGCTTAAAGCAGTGCCTTTATTTCCTGTCTTTCATTATTGGATGCACTGATTAATCCAGGTGTGCCTGACCACAGTAGTCACAACAAGCTGCTTTAAGTTCAGTGGGGCTGTGCATAAAGCCCATTTGCCCCAGAAGTGAATTGAGTCCAGGCACTGGACCTGAACTTGGAGAGTAGAGTAGAAGTAAGGCCATCCTCTCCACCTCTGATGCTCATACAATAGCTGCAGTCTCTCTCTATTTGCTGTGGCTTCTACAGACCGCTGCACCCAGACCTAATCACTTTAGAGCTGCTCATCTGAACCTTCAGAGCACGGGGGCAGGACTAACCCATGGCTGGTCAGTTTGCCCTCTTATCACAGGATCAAAGACACTTCTCCAGTTTCATCCGGTTCTAGTGCCTTTGAGTAAATATTTGGAATCTGTACTCATCCTGTTAATTCTTTATCACAACGCCAAGATCAATTTCAGCACACAGACAAAGATGAGAAAATTAAATACAGCTCACTTTAGACGGAGGTATTAAGACATTAGACAGTCATTACGTTCACCCCTACAGCTTCATCCAGGTAATAGTTGCAAAGTCCATTAGAAAATTAAACCTCAAATTAATGGTTTCATAATTATAAAGTCGTGAGGTAGTATTTACAGCCCTGTCTACAGTCATTTTGGCTGTTTTACTAAAGTTCATTCCATAAAGTATATTCAAAAAGACCCACCTATTTGTGCTGGCTTTTAATACAAGTGTATGACTTTTATCTGTTTTATCGTCTGGTTGTGTTTTTAGATGTCATTTATCCTATTACTGTGTATCCATTTTTTTTTTTTATTAGGTTTTAATATGATGTCTAGTTGACCTCGACCTTGCAAAAAAGACCTAAACAGCTGCTGTTGACCACAAACTGATCAGAAATGATTAGTAACATTTAACCACTAATGCTATTAATACATTGAAATGACTAAGATAAAATTCCGTTTCTCTGATTATCAGCAGCGTCGGATATGATTCATTTGGATGTTTAGAGTGAACGTGGAAGCACCATCATGTTCTTTAGGTCACATTTATTTGTCATAAGTGCATAGAACCATATGCAATACAATAATTTGTGTCCTCACACTCTCTCAGCCCAGTGTCAATAAATAACAATAAATACAAATTTAGCAATAAATACATATAATAATACAAATACAATAAAATAGCAAGCATAAAAAAACTAAAACCAGACGAAAAAGGCTATGATAAGTCCTTCTACTAACTGAACTATTGTTCAGAGATCTAGTTGCCTGAGGCTAAAACTATCCCTGAACTGGGAGGTCTGCCTTTTGATGCTCTGTAAGTGCTTCCCTGAGGGGAAATAAGAAAACAAACTGCGTGCTGGGTGCCTTGTGTCCTGTATGATACCTAGGTCCTTTTTCTTGCAGCTTTTTGTATGGATGTCTTATATTGCTGGTAGTGGTGAGCCAATGACCCTAGATGCCGTTTCACTATCCTCATGGGATGTCATATTACCATGTTCTGTAGCACTGATTCACCAGTTAGTGTTTACATTCAGTTAATAACATGTTTTGTTGAAAAAGTAACTATTTCTTTTCTCTGTTCTGATGTAATAACCTTATTATATCAATATATATTTAACCTCAATAATCATTTTCTCTAGCATACAGGGTTTTTCAAAAACAATGAACTGATTTCATGACGCATTGCTTTAGTTCTCAAACATCATCATGGAATGAATCAGTGACCATTTGAACGAGGAGTTTTCAAAGTTTTGAATGGCTAACCTCGATGACCTTAAACATCATATAACAACAGCGATCAACTCAGTGGATCGTGATATGCTGATACGCCTCTGGGAGGAATTCTCTTATCGCATTGATGTTGTCCGTGCTGCAGGTGGTGGACACATTGAACACTTGTAAGACAGG
>JAPQRP010000028.1:9656382-9686181 GCA_037367295.1 Apogon hyalosoma
ATCAGTTCTTCCTCTCCATGATATTCATTGATATGGAAAACATGGAATTTCTAAACTGAATATCTTTCAAGTTATCGCGTTAACACAAAGGATATCCTGGCGGCAGCGGTCGGACCAAAAACATAATATCCCCAACACTCTGTTCAGGGATATAAGTATTGCGTAATGAAATCGGTTCATTCTTTTTGAATAACCCTGTATATGAACATCTACATGATCAGTAAAATAACAATAGTAAAACACTTGATTTTTACTAGAGAATACAGAGGATAATAGTACAGTTAATTGTGATGAATCACGTAGATATTTTAGGCTTACAATTCATTTTTTCCCCTAAATTTAACATTCCAAAGTACAACTTTCCAACACAGATGTTTTTAGCTTTAAAGGTTAATTAACATAGAAAATGTGGCAGAAAATTGTGAGTACAAGTAAGATTTTAATTATAATTTCAGGCTGTTTTCTGGTCTAAATGCAGCAAGCACCACTTTCTTACCCAGAGAAGTTTGGGAAAATAGTTCCATCAGCCTCTCTATTGATGGAATTGGTCCTCTACCGTGCACATTGCCATTCTTGCCTCATCTTTTCAGCAATATTAACATAATGGGACATGTTAGAATGCAAGACATCTTCCAGTTTCACTGCATCCACCTCTCCTCCCAACCACTCGTGCCCTTTGTCATTTCTAAGAATTCACCCCACACCCGACCTGTGCAGAGCATTAATTACCAGTCGAGGGCACATTGTTATGTCTTATCTCACCGTGGCACAAGGACTCGTCAGACAGTTCTGACATTTTTGGGAAGGTCATTGCTCAAAGAGCAAAAACAAATGAGAGTGACATCTTGTGAAAAGCCAGGATATAACATGAGATGTACAGCTGACATTTTTACAAAAGTCATTGTATCCCAATTACATGCAACCCTTTGGTGCTTTGTATGACTCATGCTGCTCTCAGGCGGGGCTCGGTCGACTCCATGTGTTTGACCTTGACTCCCGCTGTCGATACGTGTGTGAGAGAACACAAACGCCTATCCATCATGTGTTCAGTCTACACGTCACCCATTTCAGCATGTAAATGTGTATTTACATAAAAATGATGTAAGAAACCAGGGTGAATAGTGGTTGTGTGTTCGTGTTTTGTCGGCCGCTTCATATATTTATGTATATACATGCCTGAGTCTTGAGGTGAACAAGCTCTGGATTCATGTCTAGTGGGAAAATGGTTTGGTTTTAAAGTGGAGCTTGTTATGCAGGCGAGAGCTGTTCAAATACAGGCCTTGAATGTAAAACAATGAGTAATCCTACGAGAAGCAAAATATTCCAGCTCTATGTGCTCCTTGTCCTCTTCTGCAGCTATTGCCAGTCCGAGACTTGTTGTTACTCAGCTTCCCTTCTTTAACCACAGCTTTAAATTCACCCTATGGCCTGGGATTGTCTTTAAATTACTCTCATGCCCCTGTTGGCAAGCACATCTCCAGCCATTGAGTTGAATATAGATTACAAACCAGAGAAGGCGGACAAGTGACACGTTGCAAAATCAGGTGTATGTGCCAGTAGCAGTGACTCGCATCACAGCTGACTTAGAAGAAATCACGCCTCTCGCATTAAAACTCGCTCGTGTATATTTTTGGCTCTTATTCTGTTTTCTCCTTTCTGTCAAAGCAACCCACCACTTTCTCTCTGAGCCATCCTTTGCCATGTTGAATTTATTCACCATGATTTCCTTTAGGTTATTCGAGTAGGATGACAGGAATATTTATTATATTTGTCATTTCTGCTCTAAAACAGAATCCTGAAAAAAGGAAGCAGTGGCCTTAGAGGCAGAATGCCTATACTTTACACATGTAGAGATCTTTTGTGAGTCTTATAGATGGAGGTTTTTACCATTCTCTAAGGAAACTAATTAAGTATTATTGTGTTATCACAGATATGCCTACGCAGTAGACTGTATTATACTGCTTGAGTTGGACTTTGGTCTATATATCAATGTAATACTGAGCAGAAACTGCAGGAGCTCACGGTCATGTTCAAGTAGTTTACATTAGCGGAGTAAAAACACATTAACGATTTCAATACACATAGTTGTTAAGTTTTTCACTATGAGCTGTAAAGAGCATTTTCAACCTTTCAGTATTTATTTTACCAATAGCTTCTCAGAAAACCTCCATTTTATTATCAAGACAAGAATCAGACCTGGATTCAATCCGCTCATACTGAGTTGTTTTGAGTCCTGCTTTTTCCAGTGTTTGTTTTCATGAGGGTAAATAGAGGATTTTAGTCAACTACACCCTCTTCTAACCCTGGCAGTGAACAATGACAACATTGACACAGTGCAGTTGCTGTAGGTCCTTGACCACCTCTTGTTTGCTTGGTTCTGTAGAAAGCCGAGATTGCTAATAAATCTTGTAGAGAGTGTCTTGTTGCAGGAAGTACAGATAAAGAAGGACAAATCAGCAGGTGTAAATGCTGCTTCGTCTTACTTCATCAGTGGCCTTTGTTCAACTATTGGAAGTTTGACTCATACTTTTTTCAGAAGGGGGTGGCAAGCCTGCACGTGTTTCCACCGCAGAGAATTAGTTGATTTAATTTGGGCTTTGTAACCTTGAAAAAGCCATTTATCTTTCTCCTGTATAGAATTTTTTTTTTTGGACTGGCCTGCTCACCGCCCTCTCCCCCCATACTGTTTTTGGCCTCTCATTTTTCTCTATAACACCAGCGATGTTCGTGGCAGACAGGCAGGGTGAAATACGTACTGCAATTGGATGGAGTGTATGGCTCTTAGACAGACGTGAGCAGGGTGAAAGGATTGGGAGCCCCATGCCAGGCAATCTCCCTGATAATGGAATGTGGCCGCACAACAACATTCATAAATATTCAGATGAGGCAAAATGAGGCTGCCCAAGAGATTGTGTGGCGCAAGCTGTCAACGGCATGCGCAAGAAGAAACAACTGCAGCGTTGCCGTGTTTGTGTGCCACAAGGAAGAGGCCAGGCTTTCACTCAGCTATGTAGCCAGAGTCAGGAATGCGGGGGTGGGATTGTTCTTTTTTGTTGAGGTTTGTTTGATTTTAAATATGAACCATGTTGAGCTGGTCCTCTCTTCATGAATGGATAAAAACAAACATCCTATTGGCTCCAACAAGTGATGTGTGGGGGTTGATTGAGACCTTTCTTCACCTCAACAATTAGCATACGCTGCAGTTTCCTCATAAAGTATGTGTCAGAGCGCAATTAACATGGCAGTGGTTAGCCACATTCGGTCTAAGAAACGCTATCCCTGTGGTTCAGGAATAACTAGTGGAATGCTAATGACCAGAGGATTCTCTGCAGCAAAACAGCGGCTGAAAAACACTCATATCTACAGAAGCTGTCGTATTGACTTAATATTGGTGGAGTGGTGCACCAACCCCATTCCACTGAGTTTAGTTCAGTTGAGCAAACAAGATCTAATCTAATTTTATCGCCGCAATGTCAGCACGGGTGGATTAAACATGTGCAGGCACTTTCTTGTTACTCCTCCTTCAATATCAATCATATTTTACCAGTAGAGTTGAAATTGAAGTATAAATAAATTATGAGAAAAAATGTAAAGGTATTCACATGGACTTTTTTTTTTTTAAGAATCTTTATTTGTGTGTATTTTACATGCAGATATGTAACACAAACTGAAATTAACCCACTGCATGTCACCCATCACAAGCTGCAGGATCACACCCCACACTGCAGATGGGAACAGTGGGCTGCCATCTCAGGTGTCAGGGGAGCATATGGGGGAGGCGGGATAAGTGCCTTGCTCAGGGGCAGATTAATCTACAGTTTCTCTGCAAGTCCAGGGAATCAAACCAGCGACTCTTCGGTCATGAACCGATTCTCCAACCTTCTACACCGTGACTTTTTATGACGTATGTCATTTGTGTGAGCCTGAAACATGACATGACAGAGCTTGCCTGTCTTATAATCCTACACATAGCTCTGAAAAAAAAACACTGAAACACTCGAACTGTGAAACCTGTTTTACCTCTGATTTACTTGTAGAATAATGCATTATAATACAATTTCACTCAGATCCTCTTTTCAGTCTTTGGTTAAGGAAAAGCAGTGGAACGATTCCTTTTGATCATAACATAAATGGGATACACATTGCTTTGCCTACCTCCTGTGCAGGAGAAAACAGCTGAATGTAACAGCGGCACTTTGGGAAACACTGATTAGAAACAAACATCGAACATGCTTTAGAAAATGAATTTGTGCTAAGCCTTATGATCAGTAGCACTGTTACTGAAAGCCTCTTAATGGAAAATCTGTCTAACTGAGCCAATATAAACCTACCAAAGAGAGTTTGAGTGTATTTAATTTTGCACTTAATATTTATGTGACCACCATGTGTCACAAATAAAATAATGCGTGGGAATGTGTTTATGTGTCCTCATTATCATCGTCTGCTTCTACCTACTATTTTTGCTCATCCTCGCAGTGTGACTTATTTCTTGCTAATTCTGTGCTGATATGGGACTGTAAATCTGCAACGATGCATAGCAGAGAGAAATGTATAGCAATACTATTCAGTCATCTCAAAACAGAACTGGAGTGCGAGGTGTTTAGATGTTTTGAACAGAGGAAGTGCCTTTGCTGAACTAGTGGTTAGGAATTGTGGTCCTTTGGAAAAATGAACACTAAGACAGGACTTCATCACGGCATTTCAGTAGTTGATGAGTATGTGCGGCAGCGGTTGTGTATACGTGCTGGCTGTTGTATGTGTGTGTGTGCATGTGGTTATGCGAGCTGAGGACGGGGATATTATGAATGATATTATTGTAGACCACTGTGGTGTGGCTGTTCCTCTGAACCTTGCCTTAGATTATATGTTTGGTCAAACGGCTTCAACAGTACTGCGTCTAGAATATCCCAAATTCCTTCCAAGGCAAACCATTCCTTAATCTCTGAGTGAGCAGCTATTTCATGAGGCACCCCCTCTGTCAAAAAAATAAATAAATAAGTCAAATGAAATATAAAAATCCTACAAGGCAAGATAAAGTATTTATTTATTTATTTTTTTTTACAAATTTTCACCCACTGTGGGACAAGCGTCAGTTTGTGCTGGCAGCCAGATAAAGCCGATCAGCTGGCATAGAAGAGGCGTCCGTGTCCAATCTCTGTTTTACCCTCCCCAACAGCATTTTGTTATTAACTATCTGTTCCGCTTGCTGTAGGTAAAGCAAAAGTATGAGGAGACGGAGGATATGAGAGAGAAAGAGTGCGAGCTGCCAAGTGAGCCAACATGCCACTCTCTCAAGGACGTTGACTCTTTTGACTGAGGACACCTTCGGTCGAACTGTGGTGGGCGTGGGTGTGTGTGTGTGTGGATGTGTGTGTGTGTGCACGGGGCAGAAGCCGTTGGAGCCTTTGGGTCATTCCTGTGTGTTTATTTTTAGTTCCTAGCCACTATAACTGGGCAAATCCTAAGGCTTAAACCATCAGGGGGCCTCAATTAGGAGAAGAGGAAAAAGGCAAAGCAGCTCTTTGGCTGAACCGTGCAGTGGCTTCCATTGCATAATGATGGGTCAGTAGTCACTCATTAGCTAATGATGGCTATCAGACCGGGAATTAAAACCCACTTAAAAACTTAATAGGCAAATACACTTTTGACCCTCGTAGTCATAGTGATGTCACTGTATTTCTCAAAAATTGATTCTTATAACTGACCATAATCAGTGTTGCGTTACAAAAGTAATGCATTACAGTAACTGATTACTTTTTTGCTGTAACACAGTAGTGTAATAGCCTGGCCAGCCATCCGTCTTTCTCAATGAGAAATCCGTCTGGAATCGCGGGGCTTGAATCCAAATATGAAGGCAGGACTAACGGGCACCGAGTAAACCAATGACATATAAGATGGATGTGATGTAATTATGCGACGAGCAGATCCCTAATGTCAACAAACCTCATCATGTTTTCATCATGGCGTGCGGTAGTGGTGGTCGAGTAGAAACTTCGGTGAATGATTACTGTCGCTTTTGACAGAGAAACTTGAGAATACAGGGTGTAATCTGTAATTCAGTCCTTATTTTTGAATCTAGTAATCAGTCGACAACAGTTGAAAAGAGATTTGCGGACTTGGAACTGACTTAGACTCGCAACAAAAGCAAGTCACTGCATATGACACATTGTGAACCACCCGTCCCCCCAGACTTGTGATTGGTCGGTATAGAATAGAGGGTGCATATTTCACAGTGGCTGGCCCAATTCCAGACTGTTTTCTCAGTATTGAATACACTTAGAAAACTGGATGGCTGGCCAGGCTAGTAGTGTAAGACATTACTAGTCACTTTTCAGTAATATTTTACTTGGTACATGTGCAATAGTTCTTGCGTTACAACACACATTTTGCCCATAATTTAATTGCTCAAATGAAAAAATACAAACCAGCAAGACTATGAGACCTTAAGGAATCAAAAATGCAGCAGGAAAGGTGTTCAGCCAATGGGTGAAGACTGCAGAAGACAGTACATTGGCCACATGGACATATGCTCATCACTAACCCTAACCCTGCTTTACAGAAGCTAGTTAGCATTGGCATGATCCCTGTGATCAGCAATGACAAGGTAAGCTAACATTTCTATGACTAGTTGGAATTCTTTATCAATTGCAGAATTATCTACCAGCGTCCTCAGTGCACTGCCCCTTGTTTGAACATGTAAAATGTTGGAAGAAATGCAAGCGATGTCAGCCCTGCGACAAACTGGCAACTCGTCCAGGGTGTACCCGCCTTCACCCATAAGTAGCTGGGATAGGCTCTAGTGTCCCCTGTGACCCTAGTGAGGATAAAGCAGGTTCAGAAAATGAATGAATGAATGAAAATGCAAGCATTCCTGCTGGGATTTGAACATTGTAGACTGTAGCGTTACTTACTGAGCTATCCGTCCACATGAACTTCGGGGCGCAAATTTCTGCGTCCCAAGGCTCTCCTGTCTCTTGTATTTGGGGGGTTATTATTTGACTTTGGAGGGATTGGGTTCTACTGCGAACACGCCATCTATGATGAGAGTCTCCATGTAACTCAAAAGTAATACAGGAGTCATGTAACACATTTCTGAGACAGTAATATTGTAAGGTTAGGAGTTACTTTGAAATAACAGTAACAAGTAACCTGTAATGTCGTACAGTTTGGAAGTAACTTGCACAACACTGTTCATAATACCGTTTCTTTCATTTGGAATCATTTCAAGCGGCAGAATGTAAATGCATTTTGTAATACTGACGTTAACTCAATCCTAGGAACCAAACAAAAGCTCAATCCATGGAAGCACAAAGTAACGAAAGACATTCAAGCTACAGACTTTTCAAGCTGCAGCTACAGTGCTCTGGATTCTTATGATGCCAGCAGTAAAAATGTTGGCACTGGAGATGAAGACTTTGATGTTCGGAAGAGAAATGGGCGAGGGAAGATTGTTCAGTGCCACAGACAGGAACAAGATAACTTGGGAATGAAAAATCTGGGGACAGGGACGAAGGTAAAAGGAAGAAAGACGCTTCATAGAAGTGGTGAGGGCTCTCACCGCTGCCACAGTGAGCTGAATGACAGCATATCAGATAGCAGCTGAATTGTGGTGCCCCTGTTGAACTCCACTGCGGCTGCCGTCTTAGCCTTGACTGCACTTGAATGTGAGGTTTACATTTTGTACTCACACCACGCTGTGTCTGTTGCCTCTTTTACAGGCAGGGGCTGAGTGCTTACTATTGATATAATTCTGTATCAATAAAAGAAAAAAACATTAACACATTTTGGGGATTGTGCCCCTTTCACATACAGTTCAGAGATGATACGCATTCAAAAACATCATTTCAAAAAATTTTCGCTCATCACCACTTTCCCATTCTGAACTGCCTGATAAACTATTGACAGGCCAGAGAAAACAGTCTAATGGTGTGTATAATTCTAAAATGGATCCTGTAATTAAATTGCTTCTTGACAGTAATTAGTTCAAGCTGTTGATAACACAGCCAGCACAAATTCTTTTGCAATGCCTTCAATTTAATTAACCAAATGGATTGATAAATAAGGAGCTGATAGCCGTCACTCTTACTGAGTGTTCGCTAACCTACTTCTCCTTATACTTCATTGTCGGCTTGAAGTCTACTTACTAATTGCACACTACTCACTGAAAAAGTACTTATAATAACTTACTAATGGCCTTAGTAATGAACTACTCTTTACTTACCTTGATATTCGAGTTAAGTTCTGTCAAAAGTGCCATTAAAAAACTCTGAAGCCTGCACCCCTTCATGTTTTATACGCCATAGTTAACGCCTAATAAAAACAAGACAGAAAATAAACCCGAAGACATACCAAGATGCTGAATGCTAAACATAATTACAGATTTTAAGGTTATAACCATTGCACTACCTATTTGAGCTTCGTTTATTCAGGTAAATGTGGAGGCAGAACTGTCACATTTTATTTCTTTTAAAGGATCTCACAGCTTTTACTGCTGCTATTCTACTGAAATGTTTATTACTTGTTTTTTGTTTGTTCAATTTTTACTACTTTATTCAGTTTGAGCTAAGCTCAGTGTAAACTGTGTGACATACTGGACTAAAATGAGACTGATAAAGCATGCTGCCCAATTAATGTAAAATGCTGTTAATAAGTGTTTGCACATAGTTTCTTTCCTCATTTGACTCACTACAGTAGAAGACAGTATCTATTCAACAGCTGGCTGGATTATTTGAAGTAGAACAACATGAAGTACTTGCCACTACACTGCATATTTTAAGTGAGATTTACATATCATTACCTACTTTCAGTACTTGGGTGATAGTCTCATCATTCCCCAGGTCAGATTTGTAATTGAATGAGATGGAAAGAAGCCATTTGCAGGTGTCTGGCCCCATATATTTTCAGTATCTCTGTTATTCTGTTTGGTTATTATCCGTATGTGCTTATTAGCACATAGCTTGGCAGTTCTGTATTTTTATTCTCCCTCTTGCTTGTACCACATTTGCCTCTCCTCGTAGAGATTCAGCTCATGGCCACCTCTGAGGCACGCTCGACTCCTGACATTCGGTGTATAACCTTTAAACCATTTGTCTCTGGAGATGCTCCATCTCTCAGCCTCCTCTGCTTGCACATAAACCCGAAAACAGTGCTGCTGCTTCTGTTTTCAGTTGGGTATTAGCATTGCAACAGTGCACCTGGCTGTTGCATGTATATGATTTGGATTGAATTTATTTTCTGTGTAAGAATAAATGATTCCACACTATCCTCAGTTAATAAAAAAGAGTAAATATTCCATTAATCCCTGTTGCTTTAAAATGAAGTCATTTGTGTGTGTTTTTAGTTTTGTATAATAGTGGTGTAATTAGACGAGGCAGTTCTCCATGCAGCCCACTCTTTCTGCAGAGCTGAGGCAAAGCAGTAGGGTCCCCCAGGATGCTGTTGGCTTCCACTACACACTGCTCTGGGGGGGTAAAATATGACTGCATTACTGAGGTAGCGCCAACTGCCCTTCTCCAGAAAAAAAAAAAAAAAACTCTCAATGTATCTCTTTTTTTTTTTTTTTCTCTGAAGAAATGAACTCACTCTATCAGACTCTGAAGGTAACTGATTTGCAACACCGAACAGTACACATACAATAAATTAAAACCCTACCACAGTGACTAGAGGCCGAGGCGGTAGCATGCATTCCTCCGCTGTGACTGATGGTCTTAGACAGGTGTTGGAAGCTCTCAGGAATGTCAGACCAAATGTCTCACCCACATGACGCGTGTTGTGAGCAGTTTGTGGAGGATGCGGTGTAAACCTTTTATTCAGTACGACAGAAACAATACAACATACCAAAAAGACTTTCATTGGAGGATGTCTTACCTATAAGAATTGTCGGAACCGGGGAACCTATTGAAGAAGAAAAGCTAATAAAGTCTGGGATTTAGAGAATTATTGATTGAAGTCTGAATCGACTTCTCAGCTTATCAGCCCCAAAACTGTTTATTTCTTTATGTATTTATTTGTTTGGTTATTTTTTTTGCATGCTGCACAGTTGTTAAGACCAATCTGGATTTCAGCTTTGCTTGGAAAGGCAGAGGGGCACATACTTCACATCTACAGGTCTTTGTTGATAAGGACAGTCTGATGAAAGAGGTCAAGGATCAGCGAATTAGTAAAGCTCCTATTAGCCACTGTTGTCAATGAAAAGGCACTCCAGCACATGAGTCATATGATCCATTCCGTCCAAAGAATTCCACACTGCTTTTCAGATGTAAACACACTGTAATTAATGTATTATGTGTCCCAAGTGTGACTACATACACTGCATGCATGTGGCGTTTACACGTTTGCTTAACAAAGCTATTCACTTGCAACAATCAGAAAGAGGTCTTTTCGGGTGACGCAAGAACAACAGGAAAAATACCTTGGGTGGAGTTTGACTTTAGCTTTGGAAACCATCCTTCCAATCCTCAAAAGGACTATTCAGCAATTGGAAATGGATCCCTTTAGTGTCCCAACCACAGCAGATCCATAACCTCAGAAAAGGCACGTGGAAGTGTTGATGTTGATCTCCAGAGATTTTAGTAGCATGAGTACACACTGCTCTGCTGTGGCGACCTCACACAACATTGCACATCCGCACCTCAGGGCCTGGTTGTATTAGCTGTGTAGAAATTCAAACACAGTCCAGTTATATAACGGTTATTAAGTCAACGGTTTTGTTACATGGAAACATTAGGGAAATTAGGAACAATATCCCCAAGTATCAACAAGTTAAAACCTCAGGCAAATGTAAATGATGCGTGATCAAATTTTATAAACTTTACAAGAAAAAGTTTGTATTTCTTCAAGTGATTAAATATGCAATGTCACAATATTTTCTAAGATAAAAAATGTTAATGTTGAGCTGATGGAGATGAGGGAGCGGATGTATATTGCTGTTTGGACTTCACGTCAACATCTGGGAGCATACTTCTTGCACAGAAGAAGCAATAGAGTTAGTACATGTAAATAAAAGCAAATGGATGTGGTATTATGGATTGAAGGTTGTGAACATTAGTCAAAGTACTGGTGAGGTAAGGAGGGGGAGGTTAGCTTGTAATGTTACTGAGAAAACTAAATACTTGTTTAGTGAACGAGGGTGAAAAAAGATGGGAGGTTTATGTGGTTTGGTGTCACACTGGATCCGGTTGTTTAAGTCAGACTTTCATGCCTCTCATGATCTTTCCCAGCAGATGTTGTGATCACAGGTCAGTCTGTTTTAGCAACGATGATAGCCCTGCAGCCATCTCCAGGCTTGTTATTTGTGGCGATATCATTGAAACAATCCACAGAGGCAATTTGCTATTAACGCTAGACCTAGGGAATCTTTTAACCATGGTTTTGTTTCATCCCATTAGTGAATAATGCAGTAATGGTCACACACAGCTTGTATATCTTCATTTCAGTCAACCCCTGTAGTTGGACTCTCCCCTCCTGCCCTCCCCCTTAAACTTAATAATAACAAAAGCATAGCACAGATGCCAAGCGTCACCTTGAACACCGTGCTTTTTGTTTGGCTTTGTAGATGCATGCATACAATAGCCAACAAGACAGATAGAGTGGCGTTGATAGCATTTCCATTACATCCACTTCAAAATGCCACTCAGATCCTGTTGGGCTGAGACGCCTGGCTCGTATTGCCCGGCCACTCTGCAGACAGCTTGTCAATATGCTGAGTCACTGGAAAGAGCAAGGTTGACAGGCCTCGGAGAGAGTCCCAAGCATTACAACCCCAGGAGAGATGACAAAGGTTGGAGAGCCACTCAATAATAGTCCTCATACAGCATTGCAGGAATAGCTTATGGAGACATTTAGTGGGTGGCAGAAAAGAAAGGTGTGCAACACATAATTAGCAGACAGCGTCTTGTCTGCTACTGAGTACCTGCAGAGGTTATCAATAACATATTATACAACTGAGGTTAATAACTACAGTTCTGGTACTAAAATGCATTTCAGAAATAACATTTAAGTAATAGGACACATACCATAGGATACTGCTGCTGGTGACAACTCTCTGTTTTGAAAAGCTAACACCCTTACTTGGATACAGTTTAGCATTTGGCATCATTATATACAACATATATCACAAGAGATGATGGGAAGCTTAGTCACACATGTAACTGCCCAGTTGAATCGTGAGTTTTAAGCTCCAGTAGGTTTGGCATGTTCATGCATTTTCTGATGCATGTCACATTTGGTTTGGAATTTAAACAACGGACGTATAAATTACTTCATCTACACTGCTGAATTAAGATTGAAAGCATTTGCCATGAGCCACTTCAGTTACTCTGTTTCATCTCTCTTCAAGACAGCCTTAAGAAATGGTTTGCTGCGCAGTCAAAACAGTTTATCATTGGTTTGGAGCCCACAGAGACAAACAGTCCCTCACACCTTGTGATCAGAAAGATCTGTCAGCATTTTCTCTCAACTTTCTATCCCAAGTCTCCTCTGAGGGGCTTAAGCTTCTATTTATTCCTGGTGGTTCATTTGAGCTTAATCACATCGCACCAACTAGCAGCCACCTGGGGATGGGCAGAATTAATGAGTGTGAGGGACGGCCGGCAGATGGATGGGGGACCAAGGGCCCCGCTAGCAGTGTGCAGAGAACGCCTGCTGGTTAGGAAAAAAATATTCTCCCTCCAGAGTCAGTCACACTGAGAGTAATGACAAGGGGAGGCTGAGGCTGTCTGCAGGGTGACTGATTGTTCTGGGCTGTCTACACCTCCACGGAAGTCTACAGAAACCCTGAGGGCTCCAAGAAAGTAGGGATCTAATATCTATGTCACTAGTGAACAGCAAACTGCACCGTGAGACATGATGGATATTAGGATTAAAATCTGTCTGATACAGACAAGGTTCAAGACCCTAGAGCTCAGAGGGTTAGAGATGGCAACTTTTGTGTAATGTCTTCAATTTTGAGTAGATAGACTGGAGTGAAATACATTTCTTATTTCCGTCTCACTTCCTGATTCCTTTTAAAGTCTTGAGAAAATGAGGTGTCGACTGTCCTGATGTTTTTTTTTTTTTGTGAATGTAGTTTGTAGCACACATAGAAGTCTTTGCCTCCTAAGGGTATAGTTATTGTCACTCTCAAAAGGGGTTTGAGAACTAAAAGAAGCCCCCTATCAATAGCACTATATGAAAACACTGTATGGTTTGCAGTTTTATGGATGACTCAGTGGTCTATCTAGGTGCAACAAGACAGAAATGAGTTGAGACTACTATAAGCAGTGGTATTTTGTTGTTTTGATATTTTAGTGTTTATTTCAGTCCATTAAATGAAATGGAAAACTGGCCACATATTCAATACACAACCAGGTTCAATACTCTGAATATTTTCTTGGACTGCCTTAAGCTTTGATTAAACCACATATTTGTCCTGATATTTGTAAGCCTCTGCAATGTCACATTTATGTCATTTTTTTTGGGAAAATGATATTGTTGAACTCAGACTTGACCAACTGAATCTACCCCAGATTGTAAACCCCCCCCCAGGCTTGTCCTGTAGGCACTAGGCATGATGGACAATCACTTCATCCACCTTTTCTTTTTTTTTCTCATCCTAATGCATTCATCACTCTGAGACAGGGTCAATTTGGACACATCAGACCACATGACCTTTTCTATTGAAACACTGTCCAATCTTTATGCTCCACACAAACTGATTGTTGTTTAAAAAATGAGAATCTACTGCATCAGTTGATGGTTAAATAACTTCTTTCCAGCTGTAACATATTAATCACTGCAGTAATTACCCAATGGATGACTATAACTATTTGCTTAGTTAAATCCAGGTGGGGAATTTTTATTTTATTTTAATTTTTTTTTGCTGGGGCGTGTATATCTGAGCATTATCAAGGGGACTGTTTGGATTCAGCTTGAAGCCATAAAAGTAATTTTTTTTTTTTGCTCTCATCTGCTAGAGCCTTAATAAGTTTTGATGCAAAGGATTTTATGTGGCACCTTCATTACCAACCCTTTACATTCTAATACATGTTACATGTCCAGTTGATGGTAGGTTGCCAGTTTGCTGTAATGAATATGAATAGTGCATGTTTTGCTGCAGTAATTGGATTCATATAAGCTGCTGTGAGTCCTCCTCACGGTGTGTGCACACATGGCAGCACTCAGCCGATCTCCAGTCAAATCACATGGCTTATTCAAGAACCATTTTATCATCATTTTGTGTGTGCTGTATATTTTACATTCTTATATTCTCCTTTATAATTTTAGCAGGTAGGTGTAGGTTTCTTGTGGCAAATGGAATAACAATTCTTACTACATAATGCATTATCAGATCATGAATGTGGAATTACAATATTATAAGGATGACAGATGAAATTAATGGAAAACCTACATTTTACTTGACAACTGACTGCATTTTCCTTCTTTCTTCCATGTGGACTCCTTTATCCTCTTTTCAACTGGAAATTGACTGTGGCATGTCAGGTAAGAGTTCCACACATGTCCTTCTTTTTGATTTGTCTTTTCTGGCACTATAAATTTTCACATTTACAATGGAGTGAAGTCTGACTTGTGTCTGTAGAATCATTTTCTCCTCTAAACTGATCTGTGAGTTCTTTACTTCTCATTGTGCTGTATGTTATGTCTTTTGACCTCCTTCTCCCAACTCAGAAATTATCTAAATTTTAGGAATAGGGAAGCGTTCTTATCCTTTTGGATAGCAGGTAGAACACGGTGCAACTCTGTTGTACCATGGTTTTGTTTTGTCTGTACTTCTGTCTGGCTGTTTTCTAAGTAGGTTAACTCAGCATTCTGGCTTTTGAATCTGTAAATAGTTAATTCCACTATGTAATGTCCTGTGTTCTCCTTTCAATTGGTTAGAGGAGAACACTGGTGAACTGTCTCAACCCTGCTATTTCACCTCAGCCCTTTGCTCATCAGGCTACTCGGGAGGTGTGATCCCTGCCCATTTTCTGACCTGTCCATAACTGCAAACCCCAGAGATATTTTACCTGGGGATACCTTGAAGTCTGGGAATTAAGTCCTCTGCAGCTGCTCACATCCCAGCCACTTATCACAGAAGCACAGTGCTACGTAGCGTTCAAGGACAGTCAGAAGTTAACTTGGGCTCTCTATATGCAGGCAGACTGTCTGGCTGGCCTCAAGTGCACCAACTACAGCCTCTCCACTGTGTATTAAGTACAATCACTCCAACATCAATCATGCTGCCATAGGACGACCAGGGAAATTAGGCCATATGGTTAAGTCCTTGGTAATCATATGCATAAATGGTGTGAGTTGTGGTTCGTCTGTGCTGTATGTCAATGGTTTGTCCTTGCACTTTCTGTTCCACTTCCAAGGTGTTGCTAACAGTTAAAATGAGTAAGTTTCAATGATCAGTCCATTGAGCTTAAATCTCGTTAGACTTTGGCCTATTCCCAGAGAAGGGTTTTTTCTGACTTTGGGAAAATATTTAAATGCTCTTTGTTCTGGGTTTTTGTTGCCGTTTTGCATTTTTCTCAGAGTCTCAACCGTTTTGTTCAGTGGTTATAACTGGTCGGGCCATGATTTATTTATTTATAATATTTTTTTGTCATTTCTTTTTGGCTAAATTCTAAAGATATTTGCATGTTTCCAGACTCCATTGCCTCAGTGTTTGCAGTGATATGGAAAAGAGAGAAGTGTGAAGCAACCAGGATAAAATTCTGTATGTGTGTTTGTAGTAAATATTGACATTTATAGAAGAATTATTACGGTACTTACCAACTGCTCAGAAACTCAGAAGAAAACAATTATTTTCTGCTAGTTAAAGTAATATTTTCTGTTTATAGGCTGATTTTTCTTCTATCAGTGAAAAATTCCTTGACCCAGACAGAAGAAAAGATAAAAATCCCCTCAAAGATCAAACTGTGATGTGATGATATTTTTTTAGTCTTTTGCGTCATCATTATCAAAGTGGAATGTGTTGTATTTCAGAGAAACGTGCTCTTTGGAGATTTGGGGAATGCCACCTGGGTAAAAACAGTTGAAGCTCTTCTTGGAAACATAGTTACCCTGTTTGAGATGGAATAAAAGCTTTCAGTTTCACTGCACCAGTCCATATATTCCCAACAGAATGAAGAACTGTGTGTGACACTGCTGTAGTACCTTGACAAAACAAACTGCACAGTGTATCTGCACAGTCACCAGAATTGAAATCCCCACAAGGCACCAGGGTGATTGATGCTACTGATTGCCTTTTTTTTCTTCCTCTCAAGGCCTGAATTAGACTTGTGGTGAAAAGGCAACTGATTGAAAGCTTTCTGACACTAATCTGATGTCACAACTCAATACCTTTTTTGTTGGCTCACAAATGAGTCAAGTGAACCATTTCTCAATTACGTAGTGAGTCAGTTCTGACGTCTGCATTTTGAGGGACCCTCATCCTCTTTCATTATCTGAATCTAGTTTGGTCTGTGTTCTATCAGACAGCCTTGCAGCATAGTCAACCTCTTGCTCAATGTGCACCACATCCAATATTTATATGGAGTGTGAAGGTGCATGGCATGCCAAACAGCCAAATACCATGTGAAAAAGCCTGTAGATTCTTGATTGAATATATGCAGTGATGGCAGGCTTTATTTGAAACACAGTCATATCATTGAATTGAAGATGCAAATCTTTGATATTTCCTTTCTCGCCTGCCTAACGCTGTCTATTTTCCATTCTTCTTCATTATTATTCTCATTCAAAAAGACCCTACAGCAAGCTGTATCCAATATGGGCTGGTGTTTCCAACATTTATCCTTGAAGAATTCAATTATTGTTTTTCCTTTTTTCCTCTCTCTCTCTCTCTCTCTCTCTCTCTCTCTCTCACGTTCATCTGAAACCTTGAAACTGCTTTTATCATTTTTCATAACAATGTTCCAATATCATAAATCTGAGCCTATGCTCATTTCACACCATGCTCAGCATGACTGTGCCAGGGATGGGATGTGGAGGACAGATATCGCTGGAATCATTCAGGCCGGTTCGTCACTTGACTTGCCCTCAGACAAACAACATTAAGGAGAGAGCAATGACGCTGCTCAGGCAGTTGTTAGTGTTTACAACCTGTGTCTTTTTTCTATTTAATGCATGCTTTTTATTTCCTCCCTGCTTTATCGGTCTGAAGGACAAAGCCCTCTATTTGCTGGTTTCTTATCTGCACCACAGGTCGTAAAAGAAGAGCAACGCCACAGTTGTCAGTGAGACAGCTTAATTTTAGTGTATGAACTAATAGATCTGTATTTTTGTATTAATGTGTATTCACAACCACAGAGTTCAGAAAATTGAGGAAAATTACTTTTTTTTTTCAATTCCACAACCTGGATTTTTGTTTTTAAAAATTCCCTCTAGAAAAGTGGTTTCAGCTTGACATTTTATGGCAGTTCATGAATCAGATAGTTGGTCACAAACATTTAGTGTACCGGTATTTTGCTTTTCGTTGTTTCTGTGCCTTTAGACTTCACAGTTGAATACATCAAGGGTTCAGTCATCATTCAGCTCTGTTAGAAATGAAAATGATAAAATGAAATAAACTGCAAACAGTAAATCCCTGGCAGGCATATTATAGTAATTGCATTGCTTTTAAACCCCAGCAACTTTTATACAGTACTATTCAATTATTATTGATTTTTTTTCCCCGTCTATTTGATCAGATGGCGACTAAAGTCAAAGCAGCCATGAGGATTAAAGACAATTAGTTAAAAGTCGTTAACACAACAATGAATGCCTCAGACCATTCTAACCAGACTGACTGGACTGTTAATGCTACTGTCTTCACTGGCTCTACTGGCTAATTGAAAATGTATTTATTCCTCTGAATTAGTGCCGTCTCTCAGCTTCCCCTCCCTTTCTATTAAGAAGATTGGCTGTGAGCATTTAACTTTGTCCATCCACTTATGAGTGAAATTGTTTGAGAGGAAAAAACCAATAATCATTGCCATGGGTTCATGTTGACTTGATGATTAAGTGGCAGAATGTCTTTGAAGTGCCAAAGTTACATTTCTGCACATGTGCAAGAATTTCCCAAGAGGGTCTTTACTGGGGAGGTGGAGGCCGGCGTGGTGTGTGATGTCAGTCCATTTCAACAGAGCAAATGTAGTTTTTAATTGCATCTCTCTGTTCTCATCTCTCCTCACCGCTGATTCAAATGTGGGGAATGAGCGGTGAAGTCACAGACATCATAGTTTGACCTTGTGTTCCTTAAACTTTAGGGTATTTTTGTGGTAAACACATCCTAATGGGCAAATATATTCCCCTCCTCTTCCTCCTCCTCCTGCTCCTTTGCTTGTTACCAGAGCAAGCTACCATGAGATATGCTGTGGAACAGATGTTATTATGCATGCTTCTGCAGATTAGCTAATCACATGCACCACCTGGATGGGCTGATTGCTATTAATCTGCTATTGTAATTGAAAATTAGGGGTTTTCTCTGCAAAAGCATGCCATTTCCTTATAGTCCCTAATAGATTCCTTGCGCCTGCATCCTCACAGACTTGTCACTCACATTGAGATGTATTAAACAGCGTCAAACCCTTGAGGTATAAAACCATGAAAATAATGTTCTATTCCGTTGTTACTGACATTGTTAGGATGACAGCCATGTGTTTCTGCTGTTGTTCCATTCAATCTCTGACCTTTTTAGAATGGGTTTACAAGTATAAATGCAGAAGCTATCATTAACAGCAGGCAGTAGCTGTTTTGTGTTAAATGCTGTTTCCTGAGGCAACACACTGCCCTTGCATTGAACCTCGCCTTCACAGTTCACATTTTTTTATTAGCATGTTCATTAATTGATAAATAAGTGATAAGGAGACTGTTACATAATATGTGATTTAAAGAGATATGTTTATACACCTTCAGATACTTTGAACCAGCAGCCTACGAAAGGAACATTACCAAATGGACAACGCATAGAATGTTTTTTGGGTATATTAACCCTTAAAGAACTTGTCTGTGTAGGTTCTCATTAGCCCAGGTCATCGTTCTTTTTGGTAGTTCTTCTCGGTTCAACTGGACTGGTGTAGCTCTTTTGAAAATGTTTCATCTGTCATCCAAGAGACTACTTCCATTCTAATAACTGGTGGGGGAAACTGGACTTATAAACCTGCAGGGGGAATGGTCTGTGTAGGTGTTACTCCATATGGTCATGATCTTACATGTTAAGGTTGTAAGGGGGGGGTGTCCGCGGGGTTAAGGTCGTTGGTGGGTATTGTGTGGGTCACACACAATCTTTTGGATGAAAGATGACATGTTTTCAAAAGAGCTAAACCAGTCCCGTTGAACTAAACAGAACTACTGTAAAGAACGTAAGCAGTTATTTTTTGGTGACTTCCATTTTTTTTCTCAAAATTTAACCTTTCTTAAGTGATTTCTCACGTTTTAGTACAACTTTATCTTCTGCATTTTGACTTTTCAGTGAAAAGCTGGTATTTTCCTGTATTTAACGTACTAATTATGTAGATTGTCATGAAAATTCATACTGAATTTGAAGATTCTTACATTCAAGAACCGACTTTTTCAGCAAAATACATCATTATCTTAACACAAAAACAAGCATCTACAACCACTGTTACTTAACAACTACACGGGTTTTACTGTTGAGTCAGTGCTCCAGAACATTATCGTGTTTTTGTGTTCCGTATAGAGCCTCTGAACATCCAAATGGGTCATATTTGATGCTACCAGAATTATTTAAATGTACTGATAGAATATTAGCTCTAACATTTTTGCACATTTTAGATCAGTAGATGCTTTTGGCTGCTCTTGGTTATTTAGGTCTTTGAGGGTTAGGTTTTATTAGAGTTTCAGAGCTGTTGTTTTGTGCTGTGATTGGTCATTTCACAGTGAGATGAGTTTCCTGCTGAAGGGAAACCCTGTATTTCTTCAACAGCAATGCCTCACCACTGAGCCCAGTCCTGATCCTTCTGCCAGCTCTTTGCTCCTTCGCCCATTGATAATCCTGTTCAGAAATATCCTCAGTTAAAGCGGATTATCGCATAGAGTGGTATGAATTTCCCTCCAGTTGTATCTCACAGTTAATTAAATTTATCATTGTCTTCCAAACGGTTGGCGTCGTCATTCTCTTCTCACACTGGGATGTGTGCACTAATAAAGAGATGTCCTGTTTGAGTAATTAAGCCTAATGGGTTTGACTCACCTGGGATTCATGTCCTTAATCTGCTCCTCCACCTGTGGATATGATAGATGACTGATATATCTGAATAACACTGTTAGATAACAGGGTTCCTCTGTAGCACCCGCTTCCATACACATTCAGATTTGTGAAATGAATAATTTTTAATGACTAACATTAAGGCTCTACATTGAATGGTGTCTCCTTAACCCATAAAGGCCCAGTGTTACTTTTGTGGCAGTTCCCAAATGAGATTTTCTCTATATTTCACCTTTCTTAAATGATTTGTCACCATTTATTCTAATATTATGCTCTGTATTTTGCATTTTTTCCAGTGAAAGTGAAGTATTTTCCTATATTTAATTCACTGATTATTTAGATGTTCATAGAAGCTCAAATTAAAGTTGAGGGTTATTCTAATCAGAAACAGAGGAAGCTGAGGAAAAAGTAACTTTTTCAGTAAAAATATCAATATCTGAAGGTAAAAACAAGTGTCTCCATCCACTCTCATTGATCCAACTCCACTGGTTTTACTGGTGAATCAGTGTTGTTGAAGATGACGGCGTTTCCATGTTTACTACTGAGCCTCTGAACATCCAAATGGGTCATATCTGATGACCATGAAAAGATGAAAAACTGCATTTTACACCAATTGTTTACATGTATTGATAGGTTTAATGGATCAACAGGTATTAAACAGTTTACATCAGTAGATGGTTTCGGTCGTCAGTTGCTGTTTGGGTCTTTATGGGTTAAAGGACCACCACTGTTATGTTCTCCAAATTTTGATGGATTACGATGATTGTCCTTTTTTGTGATCTTTGAAGCCATTATGGACCAACAATGATTATTGTCTGAGAGAACTCATCAGAAAAAGTCACAACAAATATCTTACATACTCAAGAAGCCAGTGACAAGGATTGCTGGTAATATTCCATTTAATAAACTCACATTTGTGTTGTCTGTGTGTAGCTGTCGGTCTGCGCTGTCATACAGTTCCCCTCTTTTCTCCTTCATTGCTGGCAGCACTGTACTTGTTTTTCATAGCAGTTGACACATAAGAGCAGGGCTGTTTTGTTGCAGAGCAAGACACACTTCTCCCCACTAAGAGATGGTAACACTTTCAACTGTCAAAAAAAGCCTTGAGGAGTGTGTAAAAAGAGCACAAAAGAGGTAGGGCAAGCTTGTCTCCAAATTCATCGAAGTGCCCCTCCAAGTTAAGTTGTGCCGTGGGCTGCAGATGATGGACAAGAGTTGAGAACAAATGAATCTCCATCAACAAATGCATAAAGAATGTTCCTTCTTCATCTTTCCTCCCACAGCTTTGACCTTAACCATTTGCATTTTGTGCTGCTATTGGTGTCAGATATCCTTACTTCTCTGTTTTGTGAAGCACAGCAGATCCCTCTTTGGGTGTAGCAGAGGAGCATCTGTGGCAGAATAACCCAGATAATTATCATTGAGTGAGTCAGTAGGAGTGGGTCAATGTGTTTGTGGTCAGGATGATTATGTCCTAAAACATTTATTGACATTGCAATACATCTCTATGAAATAATATCTCCATGTGTAGGTTATCAGGCAGTGTGGTTGTTGAGGATTGAGTGTTGTGCTTTGGCAAAAGGCGAACCGCTGACCTGGACTGGCTTACAGATCTGACCCACATTAGTCTACATTCTTTGGTCATGATAGAAACCACCAGCTTTTTTTTTTCCAAGATGAATCTCTGGAGGGGGGGGGGGTGACCCGTCCTTTTGTGTGTTGATGTGTAAGTGCGTGCCATTATAAATGACAGCAAATCTAAGTGAGTCAGCTGGACCCATCACACATGGAATGAATCAGTCAAACAAAATCCCAAACCCCCCAGATGGAAAGCTCAGACGAGCTATCTCTCTGACATCATACTAATAACAAAGACCTATGGATCAACAGGGAGAGGACTCGCCTCTATTAAATCAGTTCTGACTGGATCGGTCCCTGAGCAACACAACACCATGACTCACCCAGTCAGGCTGGGTGTCATTAGCTCTCTGCATGCACTGTTCATTGCTGACAGAAAGCCCCTCACATTTGAAGATATTTTCAAGATGCAAATAAAGTGGTTTGGCTTTGGCTCTAACAAATAAGCTTGTCTTCCTTCCGGCATATAATCACAGTCTCTGTCTGCACAGTACTATAATGCACCCTATAGGGGATAGTGTGAATACACATTGCAGAGTTGTAGATATGCATATGCGTTACCTCCATCTGACACTTACCTACAAACATGTACACCCTGAAGCACACATGCTCTGATCTCTGCACATGCTCTCCAGTGTTTATGAACAGGGTGTTGGCTGAGTCAGTCAAACTCCACTTCTATCTCTATCGTAACAGCAGCGAACACACAGATGTTCATTCTGATTCGCTTCAGTTCAGCTCAGCTCCAACCCATCAGTCAGTCCACTGGTCATGTGGAAGAATTATTTATTAAACATAAGTAACGTCTGCCATGAGCGGCAAGTAGAATACAAATTATAATCATGAGAGAGAGTCTCAAAACAGCATGAGTAAATATTGAGTTGACATTCAGCATTTGTAAGGAGGTTTTGCCTCTGATTCTTTGTGTACCTGCTCTCTGGTGTCTGGCTGCTCTTGCCTTTTCATCTGCTGTGAGTGACTGATGTGGCTACCCTCTCCTCCCTGGGCATCTGCCCAGCTTATTGAGCATCCCCTTGTGTCTGCCTTCAAAGTGATACAGATAAATCATGGACTAAATGTCAGTATCCAGTGGCTGAAAGATGTCCATGGGGCTTTAGTAGGCTAAAGTCATACACTTACTATAGTGTATGGGTATACTTAGATGCTCAAACACTCCAGTACTGTAACTCTAACTATTGTCTGCACACACAGCTCTTGTTAAGAGGGCTAAGAGGTGGGCATAGGACTGAAATGACTGAACTCCATCCAGCTAACTCATTTTAGTGATAGGACTGTGTTCCACTTTGCAGCTAGAAGCTCTGGGACATGATAGATGGGTCTGCAGTAATGTTGGAGAGTGGTTTCTACTCATGCACACGTCTCAGTTTGACCTGCTCTAGATGGGAGACATGGATCAGACACAGATTGTGTGTATGTGTGGAGTGAGTAATAGTGGACAGACCATTTCTTGGACACAGGATTGCTTTTTTAAGCCACACCCACTAGTGATAGCATGTCATAGAAATAAAGGATCAGCCAAGGTCCTCAGAGTTTGTTGAAATGTTTCTTGCAGAAGTTGTTATCATAGTAATGTAACTGTATATTGAGCTTGCTGGTCTGTGTAGCAAATGCTTTTAAATGAATTTTCATTGATCTGTTTTTACTAAAAGGTTTGTATATACTGACAAACTGAAAGCCTGTGGACATTCTAGGGCTGTGAGTGTTGATTCTCATAAATCTATTCATTAATTATTTATTATTTGAATTATCAGTTCTCAAGTTTAAGTTCTTTTTTCAGTCAGTTGTCCAAAAACACGGCGGTATTAATAGCATCAAGCAATTAGTCTTATGTAATGATAAATAATCACCTTATTAATTAATCAACTAATCGTTTGATTGTTTGCAAATAAAGCCCCGGTGTGTTCCTGTGTCAGTGGGATGTAATGTACAGATGTGTGGGAGTCAAGGATCCACAGAGCATCTGGGTCAGACCGGCAACAAGGAATACACACATCAGATCAGCAACTGCAACTCCTCCGGCTGTGCTTTCCAATACAATGCCTTCTGCTCAGTTGTGCATATTATTAGCAGACGTGCCTAAAACATCGCTGCTGACTAACCAAGGCCTTTGAGGCGAGTCTTACAGACATATGTAAGACCCTGCTGTCACACAACAGCAGCCGTCAAGGGGTGAGGAACAGAACGAATGCTTCAGCCTCTGTCTCTTGACATATTTCATTCTAGTAAATACTGCAGTAATCTACATTATCAATGACATATATCATTTTCATCTGGGTGTGTTTTTTGACGTCACAGCATTTTCTTCTGGTGAAAGCATTAGCAGATTTTTGTACATGCGTGTGAGGGAGAAGGAGGGGGGAAAAACAGTCTTTTTGTCATCTCCTGGGGTTCTCTCTGATGCATCAGGCGGCATATTGTCAGTGACAGCCCAAGTTATTGAGGCTAAGAGTGCATCACTTTACTTGCTCTGCAGAAACGTAATCCACAGAACTGCAGAAACCGCTGCTGCTCTGGAGGATTCTCTTAGTGAGAAATCAAAGTGCACATATGGTTTTTCAGTTGTCACAGCGCAGGGTTAATTAGCAGATTTCCTGTCACTGTTTTGTACTACTATGCATATGTGTTTAAACTGATATCATCATCTAATTAAAGATGTAGCATTTGGTATCCTTAATCTAAATCTCTGTATGATTCCCCCTGTCTACATTATTGTCCCTGCATGTCCCTTCCTCAATATTACACTGACTGATCTCTCCCGATGCTGCTTCTTTCATTCTTGGTGATCCATAGATGACAACGAAACCCTTTGTCTCCAACTCCCTGTGATGGGATGTAAAGATGACTATCACGGAGATGAGGTGAAAAATTGTTCTCTACTTTGATCTCAGCATGTCATTCAGCCTCTCCTGAAGCTATCATCTGCTAGTGGGATTTTTTTTTTAATTTGTTGGCAGGTTTGCATGTGCTCAGTGCAGATAGACAGCAGTTTTTGAACAACGGCAACTGCAAACAGGAGCAGGTTTTTGATGAGACAGAGTGCATAAGGGAGCTCCTTCTTCTCCATGTCACTGCAAACAGTCTCTGTAAACAATGAGTTGAACAGGAGATGTACTCAGTTTGACATGCACATGCTCAGTGTAAGCATTTTTTTTACCCAGGCAGTTTTATTGTTTCAGTATGCCTAAAACGCAGGGCGTTAACTTCACTGTTTGAGGTTAGAGCTGTGTTTTTGAGTTGACTAGAGCTGCTGGGATACTGGGGCCTAGAGATGAAAGAGAAGCCAGTAGCTAAGAAGACAGGTGAAAAATCCAAAAGACAATTTGTTAAAAATCTTTCTCTTTTCATGCACTTTCCTGTTTCTCTCCCCTCTTCACCTCCTGCTCCTCCAGGCTGTCTGCCTGATTGTAACTCTGGCAATGTATGCTTGAGCAGTGCCCTCGGCTACAGTGGACAACAGAGGTCTCCATGGCTTGTTAAGGCCTGTCTTGCTGTAGCGACCTGGTTTTCCTTTTTGTTATTTGTGAGGTTCCTTATTTTGGTGTTTCTTTGTGAAAGGAAGCCTCCCCACTGTGACATCGACTGGTCTGTGGACGGTACAATGTTTGGTCCTTTATTCAACCGTATAAAAAATACCAGCGCTAGATACTTCCATACTGTGGAAGTACAGTAGATGATTGAACAAATTGTTCACAAAGATTTGTCAGTCTGAACTTAGATGTACTGAATCCTTTGTGTAACTGGCTGAACCATCCACCCCAAAGAGGTACTGAATTTGCAAGGGATACAACTTTTTCTCTTTCTGTTTGGGTAGGGAGTGAATTGTATGGTTACTCACAATACTCTACTGTATCCATACATATCCTGGTGTCATGATACAGCCATTTAACAGTACTTCATACATTGAAGACAAACATGTATGATACGTAATTGTGTGTGTTTAACGAAAGGTGAGGACATACGACCAAAAAGGCAAAAAGCAGGAAGTATTTGTTTATTTGCTTTATTGTGATGTAATTTTCACTCATTTTGACAATGACAGAAATGTATGCGCCTTCAACACACACTACTGCAATATAGACAATAAACTCAATGATCTTCCCATAAACACATCCCAAAAGACTGATTTTCTGTGAATAAGAATCTTTATTTATATGTGTTAAGAATTCACACTTAGGATGTGTATTTTTAATGTATAAGAAGGAGCCTTGGATACATGGGCCCTGGATTTGTACCATTTCACCAGTCACACAAAGCTGTAGCCATCTGTCTGCTACCCTCAGAGTATTTGGTGGTGACAACAATGTTGGTTCATTTATCACAATTCATATCATTAGGGCAGTATTGAACATTTATTGTGCATCACAGATGTTTGCAGATTTTCCTCATGTCATGCATGCCTACACACTATCAGTGGACATTTAAAGCAAAGATAATCTACGATAATGGCTGGGAGGTAGTTACAGATATAGGAAAGGGGTCATTACATGGTCACGGTTATAAATGAAAGATTTTTATCATCCTTAATGGCTGCTGGTTAACATGCAGTCTGTATATGCTAGAGAACAGAATTACAGGGACTTCTTCTGGATTCAAACACATGATGTAAGCACATAGCAGGAGTGGAGTAAACGGGCACAACAGGCTAAACGGGCTGATACTGGACAGTGACTGACTGTCTGCAGTCTGTGACCGTGAAAGAGCTAAACAAGATCAAGCTTTGTTACCTGCTGTGTTCTCAGGCTCATCTTCTGCTGTGCAGGAACTCTGCAGCCCTGAAAATAACTGTTTCCTGCTAAAAAAAAAAAAAAAAAGGAAAAAAATGTTGGGGACCTGATGAAAAGTATTCGAAGATATGTTTGCATTATTATAAATGATTAATAAGCATTAAATAAATTGGTTGTGGTTAACTAATGAGGTCAGTCCTGGATTATCTGTACAAAACATTCTCATGTGCACCGTAAATGAGAGGCACCAAAATGTACTGCATTATTTAACACTGACAATACTGTTGTAAGGACATAGAAGAGTAAAAAATGACCCATCCATAATACACACATACACTGACTGCAGCAAGCATGTCAACATTTACATTCTTCACAGGAAGTAGTGACTCTTGTAAGTCAATCGGAGAAGGAAATCCCTGCATGTTTAAACAGAAAAATCAATATTTGATGTCATTAGTATGTAGTATGGCACTAACTTGTATATTCCAGTGTTGTATTCCAGTATTATTAATGATGAATTGCTAGTAGCACATAGTGACTAGTTAATAATACACTGTTGTTGCCCTTAACCCATAAAGATCCAAATATACACCAGTGATCAAAAGCATCTACTGATCTAAAATGTTTAATAACTTTAGAGCGACTAATCCTATCAGTACATGTAAATAATTAGTGTAAAATGCAGTTTTTCATCTTTTCACGGTCATCAGATATGACCCATTTGGACGTTCAGAGGCTCCGTAGTGAATGTGGAAACACCATCAACTTCTCCAACATTGATTCACCAGTAAAACCCATAGAGTTGGATCAATGACAGTGGATGGAGACACTGAGTTTATGTTCAGTTAGGCCCAATCCCAATTCACCCCTTGGCCCTCCCCCTTACCCCTTCCCCTTGGCCCTTTCACTTGACCCTGCCTCTTGAAACGGAGCTGTAAGGGGTAGGGGTTGAAACGTTCCCCTATGAAATGGGACAACCCTTTGCGACCTGTTACGTCGTCAGCCGTCATTGATGCCGCTATTAGCAGATGCGAAAACTTTGTTTCTGAAAGTATTCTCTATGCCGTCAGCAGCTGTAACCATTTCTGTTGCATGGGCTTTGGTCATCTTTTTGCCGCAATCAACTACACACCGCAGAAATGCGATCTGTAATACATTGAAATGGCATTAAACGGTCGATCAAATGATTAAGTTGTTTACGAAGAAAATACGCACGTTTGTGTGTTTCTTTCATCACACTGCTGCACTTTTTTGCTGTGTTTACCTCCATTTTGCTAATGATTCAAACAGAATTATTGGAAATTTCTCCTACCCCTCTGTTCATAGTGTGGTCCTGGAAAATCTCTTTTTCGAGCCCTGCGCCTTATCCCCTCTGACTAATCAACAATCGGGACAACACTACCCCTTCACGTATATGCGTAAAACAGAGGGGTAGGGACAAGGGGTGAATTGGGATTCGGCCTTCATGATATTTTTTACTGAAAAAGTAACTTTTTCTCAAGTTTTGTGTGTTTTTGGTATGATAACCCTCAAAGGGAATCTCAGCATCATGATTAAAGTACAAGATCAGTAAAATTAATATAGGAAAATACCTGAGTTTCACTGAAAAAATGCAAAAATGGAGAGTATTATATTTTGATAAATGGTGATATATCACGTAAGAAAGGTTAAATAGAGAGAAAAATTAATTTGGGAATTAACACAAAAGTAGCTCTGGGTCTTTATGGATTAAAGTTGGAATAAAATATTTTTTTCCTCTTCTCATAAAATGATTGTGACAATTTGATATATTGTCGATTAAGTGCAAATAGGACTCAGGATGTAAACCTTCCACCTGGTCAACAATTATTTACTGATGTGTATAAATAGGAATAAAAGGAAGTATGTGTCTGAAAACAAAATTATCCCAACTTTATGGGCAGTAGTGTTTATAAACTGTTTCAATGTGTGTAACTTATTTCAGTGATATTTATGTATAATATGTAGAAATTACGAAAGCAGATAATTTACTTATTTTAAAATACAGGTTTTAGAAGTGGCCTAAAGGTCACCTCTGATATTTTTTTGGAGGACACCAGTGGGTAATATTACAGAGGTGTTGAGTGGAGTGTCCACTGAGCTACACACAGACTACAGGGCAAATAGCAGTACTCACAAACGCATCTGGACACGGATACTGGGCGAAGGAGAGGTTAATGTCATGATCTGTCAGTCTGCTCTGCATCACAGGACGAGGACAGGACAGGAGAGGCCCCGCCCACTCAGGTTGACCGTGGGGTGGCTGTGACTGTTCTGTCACCTCTGTGGCCTGGCCAAGAATCCAAAAGGGACAGACAAGAGAAGAAAGGCTCAACCTAAGCTTTATTTCAGCTTTTTGTTAAATGTCTTTCTCCAAGCCACAGTAGGATTAGAAAGGACAATTCCAAGGCCATTCCTCACTATCTTGAAAAAAAAGAAAAAGAAAAAAGAAATGGGCTTGATACTTGTGTCACACGCTGTAACACAGAGACTAGACAGGACAGGGTTGTGTGAATTATTGTGAACTCACCTCTTTTTTCACTGAATAATTTATTAAACCGACCTTACACACACACACACACACACGCACACGCACACGCACACACACACACACACACACACACACACACATACTCGTTGAAGTTGTTAGATGGTGTCCACACATATTTCAATTATCAATAGACTAGGTGTGTCCTGTTAAATAAGCCAAGGATGACAGCTAATGGACATTTAGTACAGTCAGCCAACAACAGCAGGGAAACCATCCACAGCCAAGAATATAGTTCAGAATGCTGGGACACCATCTGTGTCTATTGCCAAGTATGCAGATGATTATCACATTGACTGTAATAAGCCTGCAACATTAAGCCCGCATGCAATGTGTAGCAAGACCATTCCTTTCAATTATCTGCTGAAATAGTTGATCTAGCTATTCTGCCAGGGGTGCAGGGATAATGTCATTGTCCTTGTGGTACATCAAGTTCAAAATAGTATTAAAAAGAGTCACTTCCCCTCTAGCACCTGTCCTACAAATATTGCCATTTTAGCATATGCCTTTGGTTTATATTTTCTCTTTATATTTAAAGGAGTGATATTTTGCTCTTTTTAAATGGAATAATGCATTTTCAAGCATTTCCCCGTGGTCTACATAAACTGTAAATGCTCTGCTTGGGTCTGAATTCTTCATTAATTCAACTCCACAGGTCC
>JAPQRP010000028.1:9686281-9708265 GCA_037367295.1 Apogon hyalosoma
TCCATCTTCAACCCTATTTCTGAGTAATGACACCAGAAAGGTCATTTTGAGCGCTGGCCCTTTAAATGCACATGAGACACTTTATGCCCCACCCCCTCCAGGCTGTTGGCTGTTCTGCTCTGTCCCGTTCAACCACCTGTGTTCATTAATACAACCAACAACTGAACATTTTAGGTAACTGGCTTGAAGTTTGGACATATTTTCAGTTTTTACTTCAACCGTTGCTGCTGACAAACAGTTATGGCGTAATTGGAGAAATGTCCGTTGGAAGTCTTGACCTTATATGTGCAAATGTCGTGGCGTAACTAGTTGTAGAAGCAATTAATTAAGAAGGAATTAAAACAGGTTGTAGAAACCCACTCAATTTTTGACTAAATGAATATCAAGATAGCTTTGCAGCACCTGGAGGGTTCAAATGCATGACTTTAAAAACTATTAGGGTCCAAATACAAAAATAAATGAGCCAAAGACTAATAAAAGTGGTTTTAGATAAATATGACCCCTTTAACCCTATATATGGCACTCATAAAAATACTGTGAAATTCTAACTTTCAATCTTAATGTGCTATTGGAGGACCTAAGAAGACTTTATTAGATTTGTGAAATTTTCAACATTTTTTTAATCTTCATGCAGAGAATCAAGGTCAATGAAGTTGCCATATTTGGTTCCTTGCCCATAAGTGGTAGAAAAAAAAACCAAAAAAAAAAAAACCAAAGAAATATAAACCAAAAATACAAGAAAAAGGCATGTAATGTGAAAGGAACATGCATTTTAGAACATTTAGACCAACATAAGTGCTGATCCAGACCCCTGTCCACATACACATTATCCCTTTAAACATCATTCCTTACATTAGTACCATTACTTCATGGTACCTAACAAAGCAGGTCCACTCACTGTTCATGCAGAGGTGGACCGTACAGACCCTGTAGACCACATTGGATCTGAGATTGTTGACTGACCGTCCTCACTGTAACTGTTGCTGTCAGTCTTTGTAATGTATTTGGAAATTATCAGGCATATAGGCTACTTTATTTGCATTTGGGGAAATGCAGTAGGGTTTTAAACTTGGTCATTAGCCATTTTAATGCAAAAACCACATGCTCCTGCAGACCGACCTTATGCTGAGGTATCATCCAACTAATTGTATTTCAAGAGGGATGTCTCTAACCTGAAGGAAGCAAGGGGTGACTGGTAGCATTGATTTTCTTCATGTACCATTTTTCATCCCAAAGCTCCCATTTACGATTAAACGCTGAAGCTCTGCAGCCATTCATTGCCTCCCAACTGACTCCTTTCGTTGGCCAATTACAGCCCTTAGCTTAAAAAGTGATTTTGAGAGAAACATAGTGTGTCAGACAGGAAAACACCTCACATTACCCCTGAGGGAAGGGGTTTTGAAAGGTAACACTTCCCACATTATCACTTAAGTGTGGAAACTGTGTGGAAAGTGTGGAAATGTGGATGTCATCATCTGGAATGTGAAGTCAAAAATGCTAATTCTGCATCTTTCTCTGATATCTTCAGGAAAAAGTGAAGATTCTGGGTATCCATGAAATGCCAGTAAGCTGTTGATTTTCTCCCCTGTCTACCTGTCACACTGAATGAGTCAGGACATTTTGTTGCCCTGAGTTGCCAAATGAACATAACAAGGTGGTAATTAGCAGATGGTTGGGGCATTCTCACTACTTCCGGAATGGTGCTACTGTCAGAAAATTGCCTCATTAGACTCCCACTAACACCCCTGCTGGTGACATCTCTACATTGCCTCCGCTCTCATTTAGGAAAGTATTCTGTCTCAGTGATGCCATAGTAATTTAACTGTCTGTTTACTGGTTGTCTGGGTAAATATCTTCACTGCTAGGCAATTATTTTGGCATTGGTAAATTGAATTTACAGCATTATGCCAAAAAGTGAGCAGAGCTGAAGAGATCTTTTCAATTTTTGTGCTTCACTAGCATGCTCTGGATTTTGCAGCTAAGGTGTTTCTTCTCTGACAAAACAGTTGCTTTATTTTAATATTTCAGTTGTTGCCAAGTTTTTTTTTCTTTTTTATGTTTTTGTTTACTCCATCAAAATTCTAGCAGATGGGCATATTTTTAAACAGAATGTCAGTGTGAATCACAAGCTCATTACCTTTCCAACTGATTGAGGACGGTTTGATGGCTTTGATGTGCATGTGTTGAATGCCTTACAACAGACAGACTTCATTAAAAATGGTACACTGTGTTGCTAAACCTGTCTTGTAGATGAAGTAAAGCTCTTGACCTTTTTTTTTTTAATTTTTTGGTGAAAAAACAATTCATCTCTCTGTGAAAGACTTTTTTGAGATCAACTGCACTGTGACAGATGGTGAGATGAGCTCAGAGTGTGGCTGCACTTTCCAATGGTAGATATACTAAAATCTAAGTGTCCTAATAAGACTGGGAAAGGATGTTGGAGGTTTTATGTGTGTGGGAGGTGGATAATAAGTGAGATTTGGGAGCTGGGTAACAAAACTAAAATCATCTATAAAAGTACAGCATTGTGCAAAGTCCCAGGCCAATATTAAAGGAGCTGTATGTAAGAATTATGCTCCGAGTAATCATAAACTGACCCTGAATGTCACCAGACATTAAGGAATCATGTTCTGTACTGACAGTTGTAGTCCAGCCAGAATATTTGCATTTGAAAAGCTAAGTGTCAGCCCACAAGTAATGTTTATGTTGTCGTTTTATGCTTTGGTCTGATGCTCCGGCCATCACCTACACTGCCAGTCTAAAGTTTGGACTCGCCTGGTTTTTGTTCGTTTTCATGACTATTTACATTGTCGATTCTCACTGAAGGCATCAAAACTATGAATGAACACATATGGAATTATGTAGTTAAAAAAGCGTGACATAACTCAAAGCATGTTTTTATATTTTAGATTCTTCAAAATAGACACATTTTGCTTTTATTACTGCTTTGCACATTCTTGACATTCTCCTGATGAGTTTCATGAGTTAGTCACCTGAAACGTTTTGCAACAGTTTTGAAGGAGTTCCTAGTGATGCTGAGCACTTGTTGGTCCATCTGCATTCCATATCATGCCATTTAAATGAGAAGGTGAGTCCAAACTTTTGACAGGTAGTGTATCTCTCAGTCACCGTGTCAGTAGTGTGTTGGCATCCAGGTTGCCAGTTCCCTCCGAGCTGCAGCTTGGAACATTTCTGATCACGAATGTCTGACATTACTAAACCTAAAAGGCCTCTTATTACTCACAAATATGTAGTGACAAAGTGAGAAACAAAACAAGGATATGTATAGGAGATGCTTTTGAAACATGGAGACGGGGAAGAGTCCGCGTTCCGGGACCGGGTGAAGAGACGGGCCCAGTGTAAATACCGGCGTAGGACTCGTCGCTTGCCATGGTAGCTCCTTGAAGTAGACGTTCATGCTGGATCTGGCAACCCGTAGTCTGGGAGGAGGCAGATGGGACACAACACTCCACAGTATTTTCAGTGCGATTGCAGTACCAGTTTTGGCCACAATCCTACATACGAATTTTTTAAGGTTTGTTTGTTCAATAAAGGTATAATGGCCACACATATGCTTTTCTGAGTCTCTATATTAAGATCCAATCTGGATATATGGGAAGTACGTACAGCAATGAAAACAAGTTACAGGGAAAAACAGCTTCTATAAACCGAAGAGATCATATTTACTCTGACCTCCATTTGCATTTAATATGTCTTTAACCCTTTTGTTTAGACAAAATGAGATTTATAGCATTCATTTTCTTATGTTTTATACCAGGTTTCATTCAACATATGTCATTAAATAATGATTTTAACCTTTACAAGACATTTAGTTCTGTGAGTGTTTCAAGGCTGTGTGCATATTTCCTGTATTTTCTTGTTGTATCTGAAGAAAAGAGAAGAACAAATAAATACGTATGCTCAATACAACCTTGAAAAAACAAAACTAAAGGCTGCCTGAGACTTTCACAGAACTGTATATTAATTTATAGCATGGTAACATTATATATGTATCACCATACAGTTCATTCCTCTGTAAATTCAAGATTTAAAACAATCATAATATACTTTTTACAATTGATTAATGTGTTTTACAGTACGTGTCTTATTCTGTCTCATGCATCATTATGTGTATCAGCAAATTTCTCATGTTCAATCACAAGTAAACATAAAGGTATGTAGTTCTGTGCAGATGCAGGTTTTATGCATTAATTAACATGATTATAAAAGTAAGTTACATTGACTTACATTTTGCTAAGTATTAAGTATAGAGGCCGTATTCGTTTCAGTGGTAGATCGGAAGTTTTGTGGTGAGAAATGTGGACTTTAAGACAATAACTGAACTCACAAATTCAAATGAGAAGAAAGGTGATCAGTTATATTCAGCATAATGTAAATTTAACTGTTAAATTCAATTTTAGGCCCTTTTTTTATTAATCTAACATGTTTTAAAACTTGCAGATTTTTTCTCCTGCTTCTTTTTGTTGCTTTCCTGCATGTATCCATGTTATGTGGAATAATACAAAGCACCCACATGACACCTATTTAGACATATTGATAAAAATGACAGAGTATAATATGAAACAATAGGTCTTTTTCTACCGATCGTATTGCACTGCTCTAATCCATACTTTTCATTCTGCAGCTCCTTTATTATTAATCGAATGTCCTCTCCCCTCCTTTCCTTAATTGAACCAATAAAATTAATTTAATTTACCCGAGCCACAATGGGGTTTAGTTTTTATTTGTCTTCTTCGCGTCTGTTCAAACTGGCAGAAAATAAACAGAGCAGAGGCAGCGACTGGTCGATGCATACATCACTTGAAAGCAGAAACATGTTACATGAGAGAAAACAAAAGGGTAAGTGCAGTGGGGAGGGAGGAAGGCAGCGAAGGCCCATCGCTGTTGAGAAAGCGATCTCCAGCATAGGTGTGAGGAGCCCTATGGGGATCTGCCATGGCTGATGAATCTTCACAGGGAGGGAAGCAAAGATGCACAGTCAGAAAGATGTAGTGATAGAATAATGATGAGAGAGCAGGGGAGGGATATGTAGAGTGAGTTTCCACGTGTGTTCCCATGCACCATCATTACTCCTCTCTGTAAACACACCCCCTCCCTCCCCTTCCCTCCCCTCCCTCTGCTTTTGATGATTCTTTAGCCTTGAACTGCACCCCTCTGTTTCCCACCAACTCCCCCCTGTACACACACTATATGAGAGAGGGTCTAATAGCCAGATGACAACGCACAAAGGCTCCCATTGTGTCCCACATGCCTCGTACTACCAGCCTGGCAGGCCAGTGATGCGCTGCCTTGTAACCTAGCGGGAAGCTGAGAATTGCCGCTCCCTCTCTTTTTCTGTCTTTCTCTCTGGAGATATGATGCAGCTCGCTAACACAACCTGACAGGCGGGCCACAAAGACTGCCCTGTTAGGAGCACTTGAGTGGGAGTTTGCTCTGAGCTGAGGATGTGATTTGCATGTGTTTGTGTGTACATGGGAGAGAGAAGAGAAAGATTGATTTTGTTGACCTAGCGGTGTATCTACTCTTATATTTACAGGATTCCTGTTGAAACAATTAGTGCTGTCTATTGCATGTACTGAATCCAACTGAACTTTTGAGGCTCTGTGTGAAGACGTAGCACAGCCTGTGAAACCCAGCTCCCAAGCAGGATGAAAGCCTTGTCGGAGGCAGAATCACTCCCATCCACTTTAACGTGGGATCACAGAGCTGTACAGTGGACTGTTTGTGTCTATTGCAATTTGGTGTTTTCATGTCTCAATGTTTCTGGGAACATGAACCACAAGCTTGTGGCTTTTAAAGTGCAATGTGTAGCCAGACCCAGCTTTTGTTTCTTTGACCTAAATTCCACACATTCATTGTGCCAGTAAAAAGTCTATACAGTTACATAATGGAGAGCAGTGCTTCTCTTGGCCCTTGCACTCAGTTGTTCATTTGCCATGCTGCAGTTATAGGACTGTTTCTACTCTACAATAATAGCAGAAACACTCTTTGGTGTCTCCACATTCCAGAATGCATGCAATTTATTATCTCATTGGGGTGCTTGCAGAGGAAAAACCGTAAGTATAGAGTACTTGTGAACATTCAGTAAATATCCTCAGTATATTTTAAGAACTCAACATTCTCTTATCAACACTTTTTATAATGTGAAGGGGAAAGAACCAGCTCTGCTGCTGATCCACACTTCCACTGAAAGCATTTCTTTTTCCCTTTAGGGGATGAATAAGTGAACTTCATTTAATTTACAATATTTCTGAATTAGGTAGGCAATGTTTTTCCTCCAGCAGACAAGTCTATCCCTCAGTCCTTCCTGCTGAAAATGAGTGTCATAAAAATACTGTTCAACTTTGAGGCTGGAAATCTTGTAGAGTGTGGGATGCGTAGGATGCATCTCACCTTAAAAATTCATTACTTTCACTGTGGAAATATATGTCTTTGTTACCATGCAGTTTGATTATTCTTTTTATCCTAGCTCTCTTTGCCAATTTCTACTAGTTTGAGCATTTTGTGTTTTTGCATGTATTGTGAATAGATTTAAACAGATGTAAAAAAAAAAAAAAAATACTTTGAATATATTTTTGTGTCTTGTTCATCACTGAAGCAGAGAAAATAAGAAGTGTTTGGCATAAATGTGTGTACCACCATAGAATATTCATTAGAAGATTACCCAACAGCAGAATTACGCTCACAATGGGAAAAATCGTGTATTTACAATCTCTGTAGGTGTCTTGCTAAGAGAGGTGTATTATCTCACTGACTGATGTTGCTTTCTGTAGCCCACTACTTAGAGCAGATCTCTTTTGGAGGCTGTATGGCATTACTCACCGCTTGGCTCGTGCTCCATTTCGATTTGTCAGCATTGTCTGGAGTGGAGAAGATCTGCAGGATCTTCACGCTTGCATTAGCGACTTTGGCAAACGGCAAGAACATAACCGCGTTGTGTCCTGCATGGTGGTGATGCGTTCGAGACCAACGGAGAAAAGAGCAGATGTAAAACACAAAAGTGGAATTCGATGAGCTCATTACAGGTGTTGTTTCAACTGCGACAACTGTCAAAACAACTGCGATCCAATGTTCTGTGTAGACTCACCAGATCACTTGTCTGGATAAGGTTAATTGCGTATCCCTCTGTTTGGCAGCTTTGAGTAAAAACGGTGTGTTATTAGTGCCCGGAGTGTAACTGAAACTGTTTTCAAAGCAAGTCTTAAGTGTCCCTTTCAGTGGAAGGGGCTCCTTCTCTACACTCAGCAGGAGTCTAACAGAGGAAGAAAACTACTGTAACAGACACAAGGGAATTTTCTCTCTATTTCCTCTTTATTTCTTTATCTCTCTTTTTCCACTCCCTGACATTCTGTCGCTCCGAGGAGAATGCTACATTTTCCTCTAGTTGAAGTGCACTGTGCAGCCCTCCAACTTCCTCAGACTCAACTGTTATTTGCACCCAGTATACAACAGAACTAATGTTGTAGTCTTGTTCGTCGCAACACATGCATCCTCATTTTTAATTAAATATGTCAAGCTGTATTGTTTAACGTTTAATCCCCATGTCTACCTTGCCACTGGTCTTCTGAGGTACAAGTAATATCTGTCTGGACGAGGTCATTTTTGATTTTGGGCTTGTAGTGTTTATTGTTTACCTCACTGGGATATTGCCTATTATGAACTGCATTTTCTTTTTAATTATCTGTAAATCAAATTATCGGATGAGGTGTTTTGGTAGTTAATATGTTGTATATTCCTTCCTGTCTGATTTGATTGTTGCAGTGACACATATTTCTCATTGCTTTCTTCCAGGTAAGGTGTTGAATACTGATTTGCGTCACTACCTCAGTCTGCAGTTTCAGAAAGGCTCGCTGGACCACAAGCTCCAGCAGGTGATCCGGGACAACCTGTATCTTCGCACAATTCCCTGTGAGTAGCTTTCACAGCCTTGGGAAATAATGTCTCCTCTCTCTGTCAGGGTTCTTCTTCTTGCCCTTTTTCTTCTCTGAAGTCTGGTTTGTTAAATATAGCTTTAAAAATTCCCCTTAAGTAATTTCTTCTGTGTGACACCCTTTTGTCCTTTTGCTCTCTATTATAAGATAAAGCTGAAACAAAACAATTGATCCTTTTTGGGATGTAAAATATTGCAGCTTCTTTCATAAGCTTAGCATACTGTATTTGTATAATAATATTGTAAAAAGAACAGTCTAAGTCTCAGTGTAACACTGATTTTAGAAGAAACCATGGGTACATTTTGACATAAAAGGGGAACATAATCTGCCATGTATAAAATATGCTAAGACTTCAGGGCTTGTACAAAAGGAATTCAGAAGAATGTCACACATTCAGGGTTTTTATGCTGAATTTAGGGAAAAAAAATGAGCATGAATAGGAAGAGTACAGAATTTAATTAAGAAAGACAATATGGACATAGACGTCAATGCATATACAATGACTGCAGTCTTTTTTCTGCATTCTTTGCTTTTCTATACCTGGGATTTTTTTTGTCTTTGTGAGTCTGCTCCAGTGCCCCTTTTAAAGTAGAAGAATAAATAACCGGGACAGAACAGTCCTGTTTTTATACCCGAGTGATTTTAAAATGGACAACAAGGCCAACAGGCGTAAATGAAAGAGCAGCTGCAATTCTCTGGGCTGCACAGCTGAGTTAAAAACCATTTTTGCCACTTATCACTGCTCCACATTCATTTGTGATCTGTGTAACTTTCACTTAGTACTTCCAGATCTCTGATTTTTGACATTTTCCATGGGTGGAAAGTTATTCCAAAGTAATGTTTTTAAACTAAAGCATAAATGATTTATTGCATAATCAGCATGACTCTTTTTATCTTAATGAATGAATCTGCCCATAGATTAGCTGTAACTGTGTGAGCATATGCTGCATGAAAGCTCAAGTAAATTGATCACAGCACAGTCTGATATATCTGACTTCACTTGCAGTAAAAGGCCTGTACAAAAATAAGAAAATTAAACTCATTATTTTGTTAAAATGCCTTATTTCAAGTAAAATTATCTGCCAGTGCAGTAAGAAAGTTGCACTTAAGTTTTCTTAAAATAAGAAAATATTAATTAAGGATTATAGAATGCTAAAATTCTTATTTTAAGCAAAATCTACTTGTTTCATGTCTTCATAGGAAGATTTTTTTTTAATCTATCGTGGTCCCACCTTTATGGCGGCTTTGTAAGGCCTCTGAAGGTAGTAACAGAGCCATGATAAAGGTAGAATCATGATTCCTGAGCACTATGTAAAAGGAGCACCTCTTGTTCCACAACCAAGGTGTGACATTTTGATGATGTATTGCATGTGCGACCCCCACGCTGGGGAGATTTAAAAATGAGCACTGGCCGTGTATAGTAAACAAACATATCAACGCGACCAGAAAGATGTTGAACTGGGGAGATGCCAAGATCCATGAGCTGTTGTCACTTCGAGCGGAGGACTCTATCCATGTTAACATTTGTGGAACGGTAAAAGACGTGCCGACTCTGGAGAGGTTAGCAACACCGCTATGCTCGGGGTCTTTCTGACGCAGAAGTGATACGTCACACTGTATGCTGCAGTGTGTCACCGCCCCTTTGATTACAGAACACAGGTCCACTGTGGAAAAGTCCAGCCTGTCTCACCTCTGTCATTCCTTTGGCTTGGCTTTTTTGGGATCTCTGTGTAAAAGTGGCTTCTGTTTGCCATATTCATCCCTCAACAATGTAGCTTATTTTGTTATAATATTGCTTAAAATTAGTTGCATTATGTAAGTGGGGTAGGTCAAGATGAAAATTCTTGGAACAAGTCAAATAATCTTAACAAGATTAAGTCTCAATAAGTAAATAAATCGAAAAAAAAATCTATCCACAGTTTTAAATCACTTTACTGTCTAAAGTTTTAAATCACTTTACAAACGGATGGTCTGGTCACAGTACAGGGAGGGCGGGGCTTATTGTTAATTGCTGGGCCATTCCATCCTTGGCTCTTTCTTACCTTGTTGGTATGTGCTTGTCGTCATTTACCGTGTTGGTATGTGTCACTTCCATTACCATTTTGGGTATGTGATTATTGTTGAAATATATTGTATTACAAATTATGCAGACTGTCATTTAGATAGTTACTATGTGTAATATACATCAGTTTTCCTAATCGGCTATTTACATTATTAGGACTCTAAATGTCACTGTATCATTAAGGAAGCAAAAGTAATGTGTTATGTTGTATAAATGGGAGATGGGGGTGGGATTTAATAAGTTTTCTTCTTCCCACTCCTTTTTGAGCAGTACATACTGAATTTATTTTGTTATTACTAATGTACATGGCAGTTGCTATTTTGTCTTGATCACCTCTATTTATTAATGTATTTGCTCTGCCATTAGTTCATTGTACACAAAAAATCTAATTTTTTTTCTTCCGCTCAAAACAAATAAATGAAGGAATGAAAAAAAAAGATCATTCACGATAAATATTCAAAATTTAAGTCCTTTTATCCAAGTCCGATATTCCTTTTTTGCAGTGAAGGTACTATGAAACTTGTACCATACATATGACATATCAGCCATTAGAGCCTGGATTCAGTACATGAGCATATGTCCCCTGTCGTATTTCCTCATGCAAGCCTCTGCCAGTGGGTTATCATAGCACACTGAGGCGCGATGACCTCACAAGGATCCACTACAGCCTGATGTCTGTGCTCATTACAGAAGCCTGAGTAGCATCTCTGACTGAGAGAGGCATGACTTCCTCCTTCCACTGCACATGGTGAGCTTCATTAAGTGTCTCTCCTGCCTCCCACAAAAGATGGCAGGGGCTCAAGACTGTACCGAAGCGTCCGAGGTGCCATGTAATCCATGAAGTTTGGCTGAATCCTGACCTCAACCCCTCCCCTGACTGCTTCACTGCTTCCTTGGGTATTAATATTTGTCGTTGTGAAGCAATCAGCTCCACAGGTTTAGTCGCAAGATTAAAAAAAAAAAAAGACGAATATTGTTATGGGTTTTCAAACCTAGCATTTGCTCTTTTTAGAAAGATTGAAGAGGACTCCTTTTAAATTTTCAAGCCAGTGAAAGAAAATACAGAATAGTACTAAATTGGTTTAGCTCATCGTATTTTCTTTTAAAAGTGACATTGTCTGACTACAGAGAGAGGAAGATAAATAGAAATTAGATGAAAATGTGCCTACAGATTCAGATTAAATTTACACTGTAACTGAAAGAATATATTTTAGATAAAGATGGTATTTATCCACAGCAGCTTATAAATGTTATTAATTCAAGCCATTTAGCCTTAAGAAATAAATTGATCCTGTTTTTGTGAGACAGTGTGATATAATCTCTCCACGCCGCCGAATTGATGTGGGTGATAGCTCAGATCAACGTTCTTTGAAACAGTATTAATCTTGCCTACTAGGCAGTATTGTTTCTTAATTTGAATAAACACAAAGGAAGATCCTGTTTTAAAAATAGGCTGGGATGTTGGTAGCTTTCAGATGATATTTTAGATGACGCTCACTTCAAAAGAGTACGATACTAATAATAAACAGGTTATCTGGAACATACCGATAAACTGTTCTTACTCTCACATACACTTAAAATAAAAGGAAATTAAAACAGTACAAATATTATATACAAAGCAAGAAATAAATGACTTCCAAGTAACATACAGAAATTATTCACAGATAGAGAAGGTGGCTATGACAACAGACAGAAACTAGATATATAACAACGGTTTGCTAGAACAAATCCTAAAAAGATTTAGTGATAATATGAGTACAACAGTAATAATTATTGACGGTATGTAATAATTTGTTCTTTTTTCAGTATTTTACTGACTGGCCTGTTCTTTGTTACGGACTGTACACATTAGCTGATTAGCCAAGTCATGTAAAATTGGGGTGGGACAATATAAGCACAGCTTCTTCCTACCCCTTTTCAGACATAAAGTAGTGTTAAAGAGCCACAATGAAACAGACATGTGTGACATTTTGTTTTCTTTTTTTAATTTCCATATATGGAGTGCCCTTTTAATTTGGGACTTATTTATTTAACTTTTCTGGTATGTCAATATAGGTGTATGTGTGTATGTGTATGTGAAGATGATAAGTGAGGTTAACTGATCCAAAGGACTTGATTTTTCATATATTATGCAAATCAGAAGTTAAACAATAGACTGTTGTGTGGAGAAGGGGTGGGATTAAATAAGTTATACTTCTTCCCACTCCTTTTTGAATATGCAAATGAAGTCATACTTTGAATTCATGTGCACATATATATGTGTTTTTGTTTTTTGTTTGTTTTGTTTTCTTGTAATCTGTTTAATTTATAAGGACTAAGTAGGATTTTGTTTTGTTGCATATTCAAAATAATCTAAACTAAATGTATTTTGCTTATTTAAGTTCGAAATAAAGTCTGTCTGTCTATCTATCTTCTAAACAATCTAGAAGAGACACCTTACTGTTGTTCGTCTTTTTAACCTTTATATTTAGGCTTGGGTTCGAGTGCAAACATCCTAGGATGGATTTAAGAAATTCCCGTTTGGACTAAAACATGGTCCAAATAGAAAAACAAGTGAAAGTCTTCTACTCTTAGTTTTGTGCTGTGTGAATGCATCTACAATTAGAGCTTCAGTTAGTGTTGAAGCCACATTGAGTGGGTGGGCAGCTTGTTAGGAGGTAAACATACCCATGTAGTTCACACCTAAGAACAAATAAGTTTGTATTTTTTTGATAGGCCACAAAAAATGCGTTTGCACCGTGTTACTGTTTTTTTTTTTACATTGCTTTTCCTTCAGTGTTATTGTTCTACATTGTTTTCAAGAGGTTGTTAAACATCTCTTCAAACGCACATGAAGAGGGTGTGTGAAGAGACACACAAAAGATGGAAGTTAAAAGGAGCATGCTCTTTTTCAGTGAGAATTGGCGGCATATTTCCTCTTGTCTTTCCTTCAAAGCTGCTCATCCCGGCACTCTTTCACAGATAACGGTTTGATTTCTAGTAACAAAAGTCTCAGCATTCTATCTGCTCTGTCTATCTTTAGCAGGGGTGTAATCATGCTACCCCTCATATCTGTTTAGCTGGAGAGAGATGCTTCAGTTTATGAATTCGCTGTCTGGCAACGGCGTATAGTTTTCCTTCTCAATCTGTAACACTCTTCTGTTTTAAAATGCATTCTCGAGACGTATGATGAATAAATGTGGAATTCCAAATGAGCATGGTGATGTGTGGCGCAGTCAGGATGGGAAAACAGATCCAACTTGTTTGAAAATCTTCAAGTAACTGAATAACAATAAAAAAATTAAATAATATTTCACTGCTTCTCATTTAAAAAACAAGATCATATTTCCTTCTTTTGTGGCTTCGCTGGTCTCTTCTGATTGTTCTGTCTGGCAGAATAACAGATTGTTTTTACAACAGACTAAGCTATTTCAGATTTGATGGCTCATACTGCAGTCAGGATGGATGTTGACACAGAAACAAAATGAGAAATGAGGATAGGTTTTGTACTGTATTAAACTCAGTTAAAATCCCATGTGCCCGCTGCTCAGTCACACAGTGGCGCAGTTCAGCTGAGGTATTGTAAAAGCCCTGATTACATCTAAGATGATGGTAAGTGGAGTTGGCATGTTGGGGACCGTAAAATCATTTTTATAACAAAATGTTTTCAAGTCTCACAGATTACAGCCTGTAGCAAAGAAAAGCATGACACTTTTTTTTTTTTTTTTTTTGTTAAGGGCAATCGTAGCTGTTATGGAAGTTTATTACTTAATGACCAAAACTTTGCAGCTGAAATAAGACGTACAGCTTTATTTGTAGAACAGCAGTGACTTTGATGATGAACAAAAATAGACAAAAATGATTGACGATCATATCTGACCTTGACTGGTCACCACAGGCCTGGAGGAAAAATACACTCAAAAATAAGTCACAACTTTATGAGCGTGAAAAAATCTTTCCAAAAGCTGGAAACAACCAGTAAGCCTGTAATGTCATAGGAAAACATTTTGTGGATCTGCCTCGATAGGAAAAATAAAACTGCAGTCGGTACATGATTCTACTTGATCGTTTTATTCTATCGTTTCGTAAATTCAGTCTTTAGTTTATTGTAAACCGGCCCAGAAAATGCCATAGGAGAATATTGTATTTTAAATTAAACATTATGCTCACAAGTCACTTCCGTATATTTATCTTCAGCCTTTCTGTTTCATTATCTGTACTGTGAAAATCAAGTTAGGTGTGAGTTTTTAAGGAGAAATTGCTTTTTGAATACACGGTGGTTATAAAAAAATCAAATGAAAATATGCAGTAAGTCATCACTAAAGTTCGATTTGACATTGAATGTTGCAGCGTGCATCGAACTAAAGCCCTCTTTTCCATTTCTTCTTATTTATTGTACCAATTTAATTAACTTTTTAATAAATGTGGTGGGTCTGCACACAAAAGTCAAAGGCAAAGTGTGCAATTAAATTCTTGGTGATTATCATTATCATCACATAGACATCCTCTGTGTTCTGACAGCTGTGCTCCTGTGTGAAGGACTATCTTTTACTGTTTTATATCTGAATAATGAATTCATAGCTTTGTGGTCCCAGCTCTGTTGACTATTCATGATGTAGACACAGATTCTCCCATGAGTGCTGTATTTGGACTTGACTCACATCCCTGTGGGCATGTTGAATACACTGTCACTTCCAGCTCTCTCTCTCTTTCTCTACATGTGTGTTTGTGTGTCCCTATGTTAGTGAATATGGCAAATTCCAGTGTGTTGGATGTTCCCTCTTTTATAAACTGCGTTGTTGTTGGCAGGTACCACTCGGCAGCCCAGAGAGGGGGAGGTTCCTGGAGTCGACTACAATTTCATCAGTGTGGGGGAGTTCCGTGAGCTGGAGGAAAGCGGGCTGCTGTTGGAGAGCGGCACCTATGATGGTCAGTAGCAAACACCAAAAATCTACGAGTGAAAAGTTCAATAAGAGACTGAAGACGATGTAAGCGATTGAAAAAATTTCAATTATACACGTCTCTGCGATATCTTTCCAATAGTGCAGCTTAAACATGAGTAAATCTTCATGAGGAAATTTATTTGATATCGATTTAATGTCAGCTAACATAGAATTAGTCCAAATTGTTGAGCAGCTGATTAACTGGTCGACCAATTTCATTTTATTTCATAAGGCCAGTAAACAAAGTCAATGAATCCTTGTCGCTGCAGGTGCTGTGGAATGATATTACTGCTCCTTATTTTTAATTGGGGACATAATAGTGTTAAATTAACATTCATTTCAGTACTGTGATTTTGTGCCTCTTTTATGATTAAATTATTTTTGCATTTTATATGATCCAAGTAAAACAAAATAAACTACAGCACAATATCCTTATTACACTGTATATTGGCCACTGGCTGCTCTGTTCTCTAAATAAATGTTATCAGCCAGTAAAAAGCCCGAATCGGTTGACCATTAGGCTCATTTATTGAATTTTAATAGAGTATAATGTTTTGCTTTGTTTTGTTTTACATCCTCTTGAGACCCTGCAATGTGTTTTTGCCCTCTGTAGGGGACGAGAGTTTCACAGTTTTACTTCAAATAGTGAAAAATGGGCAAAAATTTAAATTATTCCTCAAAGATCTTTTTTAACTATGTGTTTTTAAAGTGTTTACTTACTTAATTTTTGCACATTGTTTCATGAGAAGAGGAAAAATATTTCTTTCCAACTTTATGGGCAAAGGTGTATTAATTGTGCTTATTAATGGGTTTATTCTTAATTGTGTATTCAATGTGTTTTTCCAGTCATTTATGGTGTATACTTTTAATACCAAACAAGTATTTTGAATCAAGTTTTCTCTTCAGTTTACGTAGCCAGAAAACTCTTTAAAATCTTTTAAAATTGTAAATTGTCTGTATTACTGGAAAAAAAGGTTATATTTTTAGCTCCAACATCCAGTGTCCAATATTATAAAGTTAACGTCAGCCTTTTAGGCAAATTGCTCTATTTAAGACGTTAAACATAATAACACACTGATAAATTTTGTGAAAAAAGAAAGTTATTATGCCGCTATTGAAATAAATTCCATCTTTTTTTTTTTTCTTTTTTAGTTAATTGCAATGCTAGAATGTTAAATGTCCAGGGTAGAACAAAGTTAACTCTGTAAAAGTATAAAACACACAGGAAAAATACAGCCCAAAGAAAAAGTAGTGAACAAAGAAACAAAGCGTTGTCTTATCAGTGCATGTCAGCCCACCCTGGGGACTTGAGCTGGGGATGAATTCTCCCCATGATGCCCTGGTTATTAGCTCCGCTGCGAATTTGCTGAACTGTGCACCAGTTTAGTCAATGCACCGGCCATGTCGTCAACCTGTCTCTGTAAATGTGAAGAAACTGGAGATAATTTATCCCCAGGTGACTGTTGTTGCTGAAAAGAGCTTCACCTAGATTCTTTACACGCAATATTGGAAATGTTTTGGCTGTGTAAGAGTTCTCTGTCCCATATAAGGTCCTGAGAGACAGACCCTTCAACCCTAAACCTATGAACTAGTCAACAGGATGAATAATGGATTTACTTTGCCTTTCCCTACCTAATGTAACACAACCGTAGGTGTATTGAAAGTTCCCATTCAGAAGCCCTCGGAAAGTTAATTATTAATGTCCAGACTTCTGATCTGACCTCATGAGATAAACAGCTGAAAACCTCTTACTCACAAACAGGAATTTACCATTTTATCGCTGCACTACCTATGGTGAGGAAGTCTTTCACTACAACTCTATTTCTACAGATATGTTTTGCTCAGTCACCCTAAAACACTTTGCTTTTAAATTTTCCGACGTGTATTTTTAAGCGACCGCTGTGGAAATTTGTTTAAAGAATGTTACATCCTTCCCTTTGGTCAGACATTCTATTTATTACTTTATTGCGCTTTTATTGTTTTTCCACCACCTTACAATGAAAAGAATTTCTTTTTGTGAGATAACTAAATTTCATTGCCAGAGGCTCTGGACAAATCACTTTCCTTACCCACCAAATTCTTTGTTATAGTCAGATGTTACTCATTTTTTGTCTCCCCACTTGTGGCAGTATCATACTCCTTAGTACACAATATAGTTCTCCGTCTGAATGAGGTCTTACTGTATATATGGCTCATTGGATGGAAACAACCAGGGCAACCACGTTCACTACTGTGACTAATCCTCCAGACCTGTGAATAACAGGGACTTGATGTAGGGAGGACTAAGCTGTAACCAAAGATGACACTCACTGACACCTACTTCTCTGCTAGAGCCAATATCTGAGACAGTGACTGTCCCACTGATTGGTTGTCATATCGCTCACAAATAACAGAAAGTTATTTCAGATGATCCGTATTGTGGAAATACTTAATCAAGCAGAAAGAAGAAAATTGTGTGTGTTTATGAGATCAGCTCTCACTATTAATTCATTGCATTTCCCAAGTCCAAACAGCCTCGCTCTTTGCATTCCAAGCAGGTCTCAGCAACAAAGTTGACTCAGATGTTGTGGACGGAGACGTTAAAACTGCATGAAAATAAAGAGAGTCTTTTGCCAGCTTTTGTTTAACAGAATGATGAAAGTGTCAGAGTGTGAGTAATACTTGTTGCTAAGGCTGAGCTGCAAATCCTAACCATTAGACTGGCATGTGTGCAGGAGTGTGTGCATGTATGGGAATTGGGGCATGTCCAATTTTCTACCCCTCACTGTGGACGATACCCAAAAGCCAGTAATATGAATCATTCATGATAAATGAAATTTAAGGGAAACAGGTAGTAAACTGCAGGACTGGTGGTAAATACAAAGACCTGAATTCTGTATTTGTTAATGTTAATTCCTTATTACTACAGAAGTTACAATAAACAGTTGCCTTATATGATCTGTTGTATGTTATAGAAAAGTGTGCATTTCTGCTTAAGGTGGAATTGTATTATTCCCTGATATTCTCAGTAATATTTCTATATGACAAATCTGCCATCAATTTTAGCTTTATTTCATTTTGATGGCATAAGATAGCAATATATGCCAGTGATGCAGTCAACTCTTTAAATTATACCCCATGAATGAGCCATAGAAGGAAAAAAAAAAGGCATGATTTATAGACAAGCACCATGACATTGTCATTGTAGCCAACACTTACAGTCTGTACAGTAGTTAAAGGCCTGCCCGGGGACAGTTTGACAGAAAGGACAGATAGAATTCTCTCTTTTTGTGTAAAATATAAAATTCAATTCCCCTGACAGTCATAACCGTAACAGGAAAATAAATGACCATTTACTGTCCCCTTGTTTTGCTGGACCATATAGCCTTCAACCACTCTGTAATAGGGCCTTTCTGGTATTATAGGCTTTGTGATGTTCTGAGGCACAGCTGCATTGCTGTGGAATATATAAAAAGAGGACGGTGTACCAGGAGTCACAGAGGAGGAAGGGTGCTAAGGTGTTGTTTTAGCAACCGCTGCCCACTCCAAAGATCTGGCAAAAAAAAAAAAAAAAAGTACTGCACTACTAATAACATAGGGAGTTGGATTAGCATTATTGCTCTGATCATATAAGTGAGCAAAAATAAATGTTAAATTATTGAATAAATGTTGGTTCAGCATTTTAATGAAAAAAGCTGAGTGAAAGAAATGAGGATAGAAGTCAAGATAGTACTTTTTTTCCACATTTATTAGTGTAATTTAGCAAAATGAGGAGATGAACATACCGTGAACTAGATAAATATGTATGAGACAGGCTGGTCAGCAAACAGTGGGTTGTTAATAGGGCACTCCACACACACGCACACACACGCACACACACGCACGCACACACACGGAGCAGAGGAATGCAGGGTTGACAAGGTTGGCTTGTGAAGTGTTGGCATCCATGCCAAACAGGCCCCAAGTTCTGTGCCAAAGCTGGAGCACAAGATGGGCTTTGCCCGCCTGGGGCACTGGCAGTCACTGATGAGGCCTGAGCAGACTGGGCACTGCCCAAGAGAGTGCAAGCCCATCCTCAATGATTAATGAAGGTCTGTGACTGTGGCTGCCAGGTTCAAAGAGGCAGGGGGATAAACGCAGAGAAGGTGGGAGGGGAGCTGTGGGAGGGCAGCATGAAGGCTGAGCCAGAGCTAAAAAAAAAAAAAACAAAAAAAAACATTCAGAGCTTTTTTTCCAAACTTTCACAACTGATAGGAAGTCTCCAATTTCTGTTTGTGTCATTTTGCCTTGTTAAATGAATATCTCATTCTTTTTTTGGTCTTACACTTTCCCACCTTCCATCATATGGATTTTTTTTGTTGCTTAAGCATAGACTGAAATTTAGAGACAGTATACCTCACTGGAGATATGACTTTTGATTGTAGATGCACTTGCACTTGAATTTTATTCATATTTTCACAAACTGCAGATGAAAAATGCTGACAGCTACTGACTCAAACAGATGGAGTGACATCTACACACATACATGGATATTTACTTTCATTGTTACTCATATCCACATATGGCCTTAGTGTAGCACTTTTCAGCTGAAGATCACTCAGAGCACAGCAGCTTTCTAATGCGATGGAAAATGTTTTCAGTGACATGAGAATACCTCTTGCTGGCAGAAAAAACAACTGTGCGTCTGTAATATGAGTGAATGTCTGTGTAGTTCACTGACAGAGCCAAGCAACTGTTGGCCCAGGCTGACAAACAAAAAAAGGCCTTGCTTTACACAGCCCGTCTGTCACACTGTGAAAGCTGCAACAAAAGCTTCATAGCAAAAACACTTATTAGAAATATTTGAAATCTCTGCGTTTACCTTTAACACAATTGAAACTTGGTTATTTTGCCACAATGGGACACAACAAAAGCAAAATTGAAATGGAATAAACTCATGGTCAGGTTGTTTGATTTTGCAGTGAGATGGACTCCACTATGCTTTGTGTTGTCTAAACAATTTTGTAAATTTTTGAGATAAACATAAAAATCCAAACTGAGGTGCACTTTGACATGTTTACCAGTTGATTGAAATAGTCATGCAAATGTTTGCAGAAGGTCTTGAGTTTCCTCATTTGAGAACAGTTTATTACCCCTGCCTCCATTTAACTGTATTTATAGCTTGTTGTATAATGAACAGCAGAAGCACACATTTTGATTTGTTGATCCAGTGCCCATAACAGCAGGTGTCTGCAGCACCATGGCCATGAAGAGGTATTAGCATAGTGGCTCACCGAAATTTTCCTCTCCTTTTTTCCAAGAATGAGTGGCCCATTAACCTAAGGCAGTAATTAATGTACAAGTTTTGAGGTGGTCCCTCTGACATCATTAAGGCTGCCAAAGGGTAACCAGACATCCTCATTAAGTCAGAATAGTCCTGATTGTACTAAAATGTGTCCGGGCATGCAGGTCTTTGTCCTGTTAATGAAAGATTTAGACATTTTGTGTGATAGGATGCATGTACGAGGATCACGTACAGGTTGCATGTGTTCTCTCTCTGCCTCATCGAAAAAAACGATTCGTGAAGGAAATCAAGAGAATGCCAGAATATATAATGCCAACTGACAAAGTAACAAATATATAAAGTATGTTTAGTTTTACATAAAGCAGTGCATGTATTCTTGAATAGCATACTCTTAAGCTTTGTTCTGGAAATTTTTCTTCTCATTTTGTTAACAAGATGCATCCAGGCAACTAAATTAAAATAAATGCCAGTGCAGAAGAATAAATCAGTATCAGATTTAAGTAAGTATATAGTTTGTATTTCAGTCTGTTATGTTGTTAGACTTAAAATATGCAGACACAGTTTGACTTTTGAGGATACATCCTGGCACTCTCCTGTTATTCACTAGAATAAAAAATGTCTGTTTATCAATTTAATGTAAATCATTTCAGTGACACATGCTGCTGCCTCTTAAGACCTTTGATTTGACAAACTTATTCCAAACGGTTGTCACATCAATAGTACTTTTTATCATGGTAGAATATTAATAGGATTAAGCCCTTTAATTATGAAATGCAACTCAGATTATTATTAATGACGACACATCAACAGAATTAAACATTGCTCTAAATAAAATAATAGGCAGCAGTTGCTCAGGCAACGCAGTTTCCGACAGTCGTAGGATATAAATGTAAAAACAAAACCAAAAACTAAATGGCGAGCTATCTGATATTCAGACAAATGCTTCATTTAATGAACTCAACAAAAGTACCAAACTCCTCAAACAGACACTGCATTTTAATCTTAGGTAAAGCTTAAAACCAGCCACCTTAGAGTGAACTCTCTTTTTAAGGCTGTTTTGTTTTCCAGTTGAAGACGTTATACATTCTCATCAAAGCCTGCTTTTCTTAGTGCTTCATTAGTATAGTGTAATTACAATATGATCCATCTCAGAGCTCTCCCTTATTATAGCAACTGTCTGCCAGCCCATTGCTAATAGGTATTTTCAGAGGAAACATGTACCTTCGCCTTTGCTTCAGAAACTGCAAAGTGGATAGAGCAAATTAACACTTCTAATTTACCTCCCTCAATTTGTATTCTGCCATTTAGCTTCACATTAATTATAAACTTGGTGTAGAGTTCATGTAATTACTTTAATCAAATATAATGTATTGTTTAATGCAGCATTTTGACAAATTGTGTATAACTATGGAAAAACTGCTGAGTGTTGTTAAGGCTTGATGGACATCTGCATATATACAATTGCAGAAAAAAACTATTAGACCATCAAAAGTCATCAAAAACAATGGTTATGCAATCAAGTGCTAACTCCTGTGTGTGTCATGTGATTAAAACAGACAGAAAAGAAAACATGGAATGCCTAAAAGCACTCTTTTTGTCAGTACAGTGCCATAGATATTAATGTAAGAACTGATGTGATTTTGATTATTATCAAGAAAACATGGAAAATGACTAGATATCAGCTCTTAAATTAAACTCGTATGAGCTATTTATCATTATATTTGTCCAAACAAATGTACCTTTAGTTGTACCAGGCATTAAAATGAACAAGAAATTGAAGAAAAC
>JAPQRP010000028.1:9708365-9726238 GCA_037367295.1 Apogon hyalosoma
ATTTTGATTATTATCAAGAAAACATGGAAAATGACTAGATATCAGCTCTTAAATTAAACTCGTATGAGCTATTTATCGTTATATTTGTCCAAACAAATGTACCTTTAGTTGTACCAGGCATTAAAATGAACAAGAAATTGAAGAAAACATGGGTGATCTGAGCATTTTTTTTCTGCGACTGTATTTCCATTTTATGCCATTAAAGATAGTTTTAGTGTTTAGTCATTAAAAGGGTGAAAGATAAATATGGACAAATGGGCCTTTTTATTTATTGTGTCTCATTTTTACTTTAGTTAGATTCCAAACTATCTTCAACTTTTCTGTATGTGATAGTCTGGGTGAAATGTAGTTAGCTGCCTGGTCACATGATGCGTTATTAAGAAAGCGCTATCTCTGTCTTTTTTTCACTTTCTTCTGCGCCCTGTCCTTCACTCTTTGTTTCCATTGTCTTGCACTTCTCCCTCCGTGTGGACATTCTTACAGTATCTGTCTACTCCCTAAGGTGCAGGTTAAGTGTTTCTATACAATGTTTAGCCCCTCGCACAGAGCTATTCTTTACCACTGTATATTATATAGGAGGTTTTCAAGGGACACAGAGCACCTTTTGGATCGATATTGGCATACTTACACCGCTGTTATTTTAACCTTGTACTTAGTTTTAGTTTCCATTGTTTCTTGTTTTTCTGTACAGAGGGCCAAGGTAGTGTGTGGTAAAGTGGGTCATCCCTGTCTAATAGTTGAGGAAGACTAGTGCAGTGCTGCTCTTGCTGCCCCATTGCCCCTCCACCCTTCGCTCTGTGGAGCCAGGCTGCTTGCTGCCTTAGGCACCAACATGACAGCAAAGGCAAACTGATGGGCTTAAAGGAGCAATCAAATGCTTGAGAATCTACCTTGGCGTAAATGCAATAGTCCTTGCAAAGAGGAACAGGAAAAATGACTGGGACACAATCAAGGATTTTTGGCTTTTTGTAGTTGAAAATAATAAAACTGTTTTTTTTGTGCAACAATTATGACATATTTGCAGTAAAAACACACATTTTAAACCTGAAGTGTGAAAAAAAAACTTTCCCTTGGACAGTGTTGCTGAAAAGTATTGGCTTACCATCTCAAATAGCAGGTTTTATTTCCCTGCAGCATCCTCTGGCTTGGCTGGGCACTCAAATGTACACAGAACACTTTTTCCAGGACAGGAAGCCAAGGAGCGTGTCTTAGTTGTTACAGGCTTCTTCTGGGTGTTCAGCATGCCTGATCAGAAGATTTGGAGTCTCAGGGAGACGGCATAACCCCGTACACATTTCTGCTCTGATAGCTTCATGCCTTTCGGATGAAAAATATGGTTGTTGCTAGACCAACTGTGGGGGCTGGTAGAAACAGCAATACCAGAACCCTTTGGAATTACTAAATAGTGTCAAAAGTTGAGGGAAAAAAACACTTTGTTTTTCTGGGAGACAGTTCTGTTAGCAAAGCCTAGCTTCATTTTGTTCCAGCCATTGCAGATGTGCCAGATATGATTTGTACCTATCAACCTGACTCCCCAGTGTCTGTAAAGAAATTTAAAGAACTATTACAATTTAGAAAATATTATTTCTTCTTGACTCGGACTCTATCTGTTGCTTCACTACAAAGCCAAGATGAGAAGAGGCATTTTTTCCTGTAGTATGTAACATTTGTGTATGTGTTTCTTTTGGAATTCTAATCCGAAGGTACTCACAAAGCAATGCGTATCCTCAATACTAGGTTCTTGAGCAGTAAATAAGCACAAAAGTGTTATAGTAGGTTATTATATTAAGTAATGGGCTGTCACAGTACATTAACCTAATTTATTATGGAGTTACTCAAAGGTCTCCACACGTTAACACATTTTTGAGTGTATTTTTATTTCTCCCTGTTTTTTCTCTTCTGCAGGTAACTACTACGGCACCCCAAAGCCCCCTGCAGAGCCCAGTCCTGTACAGCCAGACTTGGTGGACCAGGTTCTGTTTGATGAAGAATTTGACACAGAGGTCCAGCGGAAGCGCACAACTTCTGTCAGCAAGATGGACAGAAAGGACAGCAGTGCTGCCCCTGAGGAGGAAGAGGAAGAAGAGAAGCCTGCGATGGTGAATGGCCTAACTGGTGAGAGCCCTGACTGTCTTTCTTTTCAGTGCTTCACCAATTATCACAGCTCTCCGCCGGTGTTCTTCACATTTAAACCCCAACTGTTTGTTTTGCAAGAGTTATTTTGTTTTCCAGCAGTTCATTATGTTTTCCACAGAATGCAAAACAGCAGACCCATTTTTTTTTCTCCTTATCATTCTACCCTGCAAACAGACATTCTAGGGATTAGCTGTCCTGCATGCAAGGTCAGCACTAAATCACAGCCGTGCAAAGTCAAGAAGTAGTCAAAGTCTGTCTGAAATCAATAGAAGCAATCCCTCAGTTAGACGGATTGACTTTGTCCTAGTTTGATTTTCCCAAAATGGTGTTATCAAATGGTGCATGGCATAAACACTTGTCTCATCTAAATATAAACTGTGCCCTTACACACATACACACAGTTTAGTATGGTCGTGGAAAGAATTGTTTGCTACTACTGTTAAACTAATAGCTGTTTTTGCAAAATAAATCTGGTCTTTTTCTACCTCTTCAGTCTCTGTCCTGCCAAAAACACTGACATTCAGTATGGCCCAGTCACTCCAAATGGATCCCTATGCGCAAATTTACACTGACCAGCCAAAACAAGTAGTTCCAAATACATGCTGTATTCCTCGATCATTTCCTGATCTCTTTTTGTGATCCTAAGGTTAACTGTGCATAAATAGATGTCAAGGTACCTTAATGAACTACAGAGCCATACAGTTGTGCTCATAAGTTTACATACCCTAGCAGAATTTGCGATTCTTTGGCCAGTTTTCAAAGAATATGAATGATAATGCAAAAACTTTTCTTTCACTCGTGGCTAGTGGTTTGGTGAAGCCATTTATTATCAAACAAATGTGTCCACTCTTTTTGAAACATACTGACAACAAAAATTATCCAAATGACCCTGATCAAAAGTTTACATACCCTAGTTCTTCATCCTCTGTATTGGTCCCACCCCTTTAACATCAATGACAGATGTTAGTCTTTTGTGGTAGTTGTGGATGAGGCACTTGATTTTCTCAGATGGTAAAGCTGCCCATTCTTTTAGGCAAAACACCTTCAGTTTCTTTGAGATTTTGGATTTTCTTGCATGAACTGCATGTTTGAGACCTCCCCAAAGTGGCTCAATAATATTGAGGTCAGCAGACTGAGATGGACACTCCTTCACCTTCACTTTTTTCTGCTGTAGCCAATAACAGGTCGACTCGGCCTTACGTTTTGGGTCATTGTCGTATTGAAACATTCAAGACCGTCCCATGCACATTCTGTTAGGGTATGTAAACCTATGAGCACGACTGTATAAACCCCACATATTATTTTCTATAGGTAGAGTCAGTAGTTTGATAAACATATCTTTGTGTCAGCTTACGTGGCTCTACTTACGCACAAAACGAAAAAGTTAATTAACCTCGTAAAAACCTTTTTTTTATCTGATAGTCATCGGATACCGGAGATGATATAGAAGAGATGATATGGTTGTGTGTCAAATGACAGAGAAGAAATTAATAAATTGATCAATGAGCATGTAATGTGAAAAAGAGAAATGTTGTCAGAGACACATCATCTCTGTGGCCTTGGGCAGAAATGATGGCAATGAGGAGTCCAGCCAAGAAAAGTACCCATGGCACAAGGATGTCACTCGTAATACTTAAACTCATAAGTTGTTCTGTTTATAGATGCACTATGCAGACGCAATGTTGTCAGCAAATAGATGGATTGGGTTGTTATGGCGCTGTACAACAAATTGATAGCGGGAAACATATTCGTATGCCTTAAAGGTAGTTTAATAATGGTCTGGCCTTTCTATGAAGAGCCATTTTCTATTGTGTCCTGTTAGCATTCTCACTAGTTTATGAGGACAACATGTCTACTCTTGGAATGGCCCATTTTATATTCCTCTGCAAGGACTGAAAAGCTGTTATAGCCCGGAGCACATGTTTGAATGTTTGTACTGTATAAGTGCAGAACCCTATCCATGGTTCCATCATGAAGAAGAGGCCCCAATTTCAGCACAAAAAGCTCCTGACTTCCTCCAGTCAACAGCTGTCACTTTACATCACTGCCATTCAATTACCCCGGCCAAACAGACTGAGCATTCAATACCACAATGAGGCTAGGTCAGAGACAGCCAGATGAAAACCTGCAGATAAAAACCTCACACAGACAAGTGCACACAGACGCATCAAGATTAGGCAAATATACACACACAGCAGCCAGTGTCATACTAATAGAGTTGTGATGTGGTGCTCGCGGCAGGGCTGAGGCATTGGTCAGCTTTGCCCTTGCCTGGGAGGCAGCTCCTAGTACATCACGGCTGACATGCAAATCCTATGGCAATTGCTGTGCTTCCGTCCCTTCTCTGTGTACTCTCTCTCTCTCTCTTTCTCTCTCTCTGCCTCTTCCTCTTCTGTGGATGCAACCGTCCACCCCAGTGTACAGAGAACAGGCAGCACTAGCAGCAGCAGCAACAGCAGCAGCAGCAGGGAGAGATGCAAGGAGCCCAGAGGAGCTCCAATGGCGCCACACTCTCACCTCCTGTCTCTTTCTCCTTCTACCACCTCCCATACCCTTATGTCCAAACCATTCCTCTTTCTGTCTCCATGCCTGTGTCCATATCCTCATGCCCGGTCACAGAGCACAAGGACAAGGCAGAGTGGAGGAGGACGGTGCCCAGCTACACCCAGTCAGCCGGGGCCATGGACCTACGTACATGGAACACGATGCCACAGGATGAAAGTCAGGAGCCTCTACCAAAAAACTGGGAGATGGCCTACACAGAGACCGGCATGGTCTATTTTATAGAGTAAGTAGCTTTTCTCCTGCTACTTCCCTCCCTCGTTTTGGTCCTGTTACCCACCCATTACATCAGAACTGTACTCATACAAGCGTCAGTACTCTCCTAATTCATCTCTGTTTCCACCATTGTAAGCCAAATGTGCAGAGATCTGACAGAGTCCTTTCTGTTTCCCAACCAGCTTGTTTCTCTGTGCTGTATCAGACCAGGTGTTGGACATGAAAAGTGCCTGTGGGCTCAGAAATAGCAGTTGTGTTGTTCTTGATTAAGTTTTTCTTTAATTTCCCCTGTGTTTGATGTTGGTTTTGTTGGCTGGTGCTAAAAGCAGCGGGCACACATTGTTTACCTGGCCTGTTAATGTGGCAAGCAGTCAGTGCTGAGCTGCTGACAGAGCCAGGTGCTGCTGCTCGCTGCTGAATCAATAGCTCATTCTGCCAGAGAGAGAAACAACAGGCTAAATGGAGCTTACCACCCTTGACCTGCTGTTTCAGTTGTGCGTTTTATGATCACTGCAACTGCTCTTATTTTTTTTGAATGTTCTATTTATTCCTCATTTGCTTCCTGTGTCTTTCTGTGCTGCCCTCTCTCTGTGTCTCTCTTCCTTATGCCCAAAAGGGCTCCGTTGAGCTTTGTTATGGTTTTAAGCCATGTGATCCCAAAAGATTAGTTAACCACACTTGCTGTTTCATTGTTGGTGCTAGAAGAATAGCTCCTGGGTAAAATGGCACATGAGTTCCCAGCGCTAATTGCTGAAACGTCGCTGTTCTTTAAACTTTTTAAAAATCACTTTTAATTGCGCCTAAAGCCCTGACTGATCTTTGTTCTTCAGTCACAACAGCAAGACCACCACCTGGCTGGATCCCCGCCTTGCCAAAAAGGCCAAGCCACCTGAGAAATGCGAGGAGGGAGGTGAGACAACGTGTGCAGGTAGTTTGTGTGGTGGTACATTTTGCATGGGTACATACAGTCCCCCATCCATCTCACACACTCCACATTACCAACATGAACATTTCCACCTCATTCTTGCTCTCTGCTGCATAGAGTAGTGTGTATCCCTGCCTCTCTGATGGGGGCGCTGGCTAACAGACGGAGACTGAACAGTTGAGCAGACCTGGTCACAGTCATGCCGGTGACATAGCACAAACCTCCAGTCTCCAGTCTGCCCCTTTCCTTCGTAATGGCTTCTGGGACACATGCAGAGAGCTCATCAGTGCGGCATCTCTCAAAAGGCAATTTTCTATGGCCTCTCTTGCGTAAAAATCTCCTTTGTGCCGCATGTGTTTGTCTCACAGCAGCAAAAACTCAAGATGTTGTCCACATACACACCACTGGAAAGAAAGGCTATTATTTTCCAGGGAGGCTGTGTGACAACTCAGCATTTCCTCCCTCTCTCTTTGCCTCCTCCACAATGTGTATTAGGCCCTAAACACATAGTGACAAATAAAACCAAACCTCCTGTTCTCTAGGTGTAGGTAAGCATGCTGTGAAACTGCCATTCAAAGCGCCACGCCTCATTGCGTGTGTCCAATTGTCCATGTAGTGTCTCAGCTGTATCTGAAGTGATTTGTGTCTGCCTTTTCTCTGTATGTTCTGCCCCCAGAGCTGCCCTACGGCTGGGAGAAGATTGAGGACCCCCAGTATGGCACCTACTACGTTGAGTAAGTAAACTTCCCTCTGTGCCTGGAGGAACCCAGAGGGCTACAGCTGTGAACTGTGGTGGATGATGAGTTTTTGCAGTTTATTGCATGCTCAGATTCTGACTGTTGAAGTAGGCTATTCATTATTGGAATGTTTAAGACCTGTGCAACTTTAAGCAGTGTTGCTTATGTGCAAAGGTGCACAAGTACAAGTGATAGCACTGCTATGACCATTTTTATCGGTCTATGTTTTTGTATAATCTAGTTTCCCACAGTCTTGCAGCAAGCAATTATGCCAGTACAGATTACATCGGTGTGCTACAGCTTTGTTCTGTGTTACAAGGCAGAAGAGACAGTAAAGACAAGAGAGAATAAAGGGTTAGGGTCCCAGAGAGGGAAATGAGGGTGAGATTCCATTCTGATCAAAAGTGTAAACATGAGCACAATGTTTCATTTTAGTCCCATTACTGTGGACAAAGAGGGGGAGACCTGCAGCAGGGGGGAAATCAGTATGCCTGTTTATGCAAGAGGGTCATTGAGAGGCTGCCTCTCCTCTGTCTCTGTCTCTTTGTGTGGCAAATTTTGTTGTAAATGAATGACCAAATGTGACAACGTGACACAAAGTCTCATTATTTCCTCGACTAATGCACAAAACATGAGGTGTGGCAATCAAGGAGCGAGAAAGTGAGACAGACAGCGGCAGAGGAAATGAAAGAATAGAAATAAAAGAGAGGAATGTTTATCTGTACAGACTCAATAGGGAAGAGATCTCTGTGCATGAGTCATACACAGCAAGAGTGCAGAGTATTTTTTGGTGAATGCACACACATACACAAACACACACATAGCATCAGTGTCTCAGCATGCGGCTGATTCAGTGTGAAGCATCAATGCACTTTGTCTTCCCAAGGTGCTGTCATGGTGTGGATTTACAACTGTTAAAGCTCATTACGCAGATGAACTACCTCTCTCCATTACCATCGAACCATGGAGGAACATTTCTCTGAGTAGCAGGAAATGTTTCAGCACACAGGTGTGACCTGTGAATCATTAATTGTTTTTAGATTAAGTTTTGTCTAAACATCCCTGAAACACAGCTGCTGAACCTGATTTAGAAATGTTATTCATTTTAGAATAAAGCCAAGTATGGACATGTAATATTAAAGATTTGCTGTTCTCTAGAGTGTTACTGAATCATTTGATCCTGGAATTACAGTAGCAGTGAATAGATATTGATTCTTAAGTCATGACTGTGATGTATTACTGCAAAGATTGATACCAATCCACTCTATCCAATTTTGTTTGACTTCTCTCGGCATGTCTTTTCTATATTTAGTTTGGGGTTGTAGGTATTTTCTCTGTTTTTGTGTGGATGCTTGGTTGTGGCTTACATATTGTATTACAACCACCTGTATGCTTTGAAACCTGTTGTTTCCCAACTCAGGTTATGTCACACCTAGCCCTCACATGCAAATTACAAGTTTGCATGATAGCCAACGATAAGCATCAACAGTGTGGACAGGCAAGAAAAAAACATTAGCAGTCAGCTCAGAGTTTAGGTAGTCAGCTAATGTGGGAAAGAATAAAAATAGTGTGACAAATTGTAATATGTCTGAAACTTACTGTTCACGGCTAAACCATGCTCGCATCTGTGCTATTTTTAATCTCCCATGTGCAGCCACATTAACCAGAAAACCCAGTTTGAGAATCCAGTCCAGGAAGCGAAAAGAAAAATGAGTGTGGATACACCGACAGGAGTTCTTCCACCAGCCGCCACTCCATCAGGTAATGTTAAGCACTAATAACTCCTCTGGACTTTAAGGGTCAGCTTCACCCACTTGCAGTGTGCACAGAAAGGGGAAAATGGAAATAGATGTGAAAGAGAACAGAAGTCCAAAATTCTCCTTCTTTTTCACATATATCATATTTATATGCGGTTTGGAATATCTTTTATGATGATCCTAGTGAAGGTCATAACCCAGCAGTAGGGGTTCAACTCACTCAATTTTTTACAAATCCCTTTAGTGAGTTGTTTCATTCCTCTCTGATCTAGAATATATATATGGAGGACATGTCTCATTGTTTTATATTATTATTTGAGGTCCGAATTTAGAAACTTAATGTAATTTTAAGAAAGGCTTGTGTTCTTATGCTGTGTTTTTTTTTTTTTTTTTTTTAAGTACAAGAGAAATTCATCATCACACATGTAGGTATTTGTGTTTAGAGTTGGGCATGTTCTGCTGTCATGATATAGACAGAGGTCCAGGAAGTTTAGCCATCAGGGAAATGGATACAAAGTGAGATCATTTGCTCTAAATTACATGCTGGAATTTAAGAGAGAGAGAGAGAGACGGAGACAGAGAAGATGAGGGAACATAATGTTATACAACTATAAATTCAATCTTTCAATCTCTAACTCTTCAAATGGATTAGGAAATTTGTACTACACATATTTTTATACCATTCTTTGTTATTTATCATAAGGTTTTAATATTCTTTTGTGGCATTAAGTTTCTCAAGCTGCATTCATTTACAGAAATTGTAGAAGCATGTGACTGCTTTACACTGGGGATCTAATTAGCAGTCTTGCAACATTAAGTAACAATTTAATCAACTAACAATTTCAACCATCATTACATAACAGCTTATTTCATTAAACTCAGGAAAAATAACATATACCGTGATATTATTATGTGATTTAGGTTAGTAAGTTATATTGGGCTGGATTTCATCTTGTTTTTCTTTTTCCCATAAGATGCAGCCAATGTGACAGAGTTATTACAGCAAAGTTCCAGCTTTATAGTTTAGCTGTTTGGTTTTTTTTTTTGTTTTTTTTTTGCTGGAGAAGAAAAAAATAATTACATAACAAGGTATTAGATGTTGTTATCCAAACACTAGAGTGCTTTTATCAGCTCTTTCATGCTGAGATGTCAGTTTGGAAGATGGTCTAACAGTTGATAAACAGCCCATAGCCTCTGAAGCAATGATATTCAATTTGAATAATGGAGCAGCGCTTCACTGGGCAGCAGGATTCATTTTGACAAGTAGATATAAAATAGGGAGGGCTCTGAGGTCTCTTTGAAAATGCTTTTGCCCCAGTCACTCAACGCGGTTCAAAGACCTCTTTAGAACAGAGGAAGGGGAGACAGAGAAGAGAGGGACAGAGACGGAGAAAGAGGTGTTGGAAGCTTAAAGCCACTTATGATCATAAATTGCATTTCTACTGGGTCATCTGTTAATCATTTACCACCTGTAGTGAATCCTGCCGCATGACTGGACTAATCAGCCTCTCCTCTATCAATGTAAAGACCTTAGAACTAAAAACCCAATGTTGTTGTAACACGAGAAAGAATTATTAGACTCTGATGTGGGCAGACAAACAAAGCATAACTGCATTAGAACGCAAACAAGCTTCTGTATTTCAGGCGCCCATTGGACAGACCTGCCTGACGCAGCCCCCACTTCCCACAGCTCATCCTCTCTGCAGTCTAGGCTGATATTGCCTCTGTGCACTGTCGCCCCCAGCTTAGACTGGCTCCCCAGTGCCCATTATGCACCTTCCCATCCTTGTTAATGAGAATTAATGGCTAGTGGCTGTGTCCATTTGTGTGGATGTGCGTGAGGTGGCTTCTAAACACTGTTTTGACAAGGCTAGCCTGACCTCACAGACAATGCTGTAGAGCACAGGAGCAAAGCACAGCAGCACTTATGCTCAGCCATAATTACAGCGCTGACAATCCTGTCTGACATTTCATATAATCACTTCACCCCCGAGAATACAGACTGTCCCTTTGCGGCCTACAGCTTAATCAAGACCATGTAAACATGACTTTAGTGTGTAGCCCCCTCCCCAGCCCACTCCCCTCTCTCGCTTTGCTCCCCTGTCAGTGTTACTTAAGGAACAGTGTTGACAGTTTGTTGACATAGTATGTGAAGATGGAATGCCTGGGCAGTTGTTTGGGACTTAATCCTGTCATAGAGTGAACATATTATGACGAATTTCATGTCTTTGCACCTACATGGATATATTTAGTTTTATCCGCATTTACAATCTTACAATATCGCTCTGATACTCACATTTGGAGATACAGTAATGTCATGTTAATCTCACTTGGCGTAATCTTTTCTTTATCCTCAGCATGGTCATGTTCATCTGCCTATTTCTATGCAATTATGCAAATCACAATCCCATGACACATTGAGAGTGGTGTAGGAGGAAAAGGGGTCTATCTGCATCCTCCCTAATGAGATTGATGTCCCCCATCTATCAATATGGGAACTGCCAGTGAACAAGCCCAGCATGGAGGGACACCTCACATAACTCACTATCTCATAGGCTCACACCCCAGGGAGGGGTTGGCTGGGATTTAGTTAGAATTTCCCTCTTTCTGTCAAGGCTAACTCTATTTCTCTTCGTCTCATCGCTCTTATCTTGCTCTCTTTCATGCACATGCATGCAAGCACTAACAACACACACTCACACACACTGTCTAATATAATTCCCTTCCTGTCTTCTATAAAGTTGCCCCATTTACACATCCTGCAGGCACCACAAAGGAAATTTGCAATGAAAACTTTACCTGGAAAATGTCAAGCGCATTTCAGGACAGATTTATCACTGCTGTGATAGGAGTTGTTTGTGGTGAGACTGGAGCGAAATATAGATGTTGTGCAATAGCTGAATGCTTATTGGCTTTGCAAACAGAGCAGTAGTCTTACGAGTTGTGTGTCTGTTTGTGTAATGTGTTTGAGTTTGCACTTAAGTTGTGAGTTCTAAGAGTGTTGGTGTAATTACTAGCAGTGAGTGACATGCTGTCAGACACGTTGTCATGGTGGGAATGTTGTTATGATGGAGACAGATGGCAATTTATGAGCAGGCTTTTCAGTTTCTCTTCATACTCCAAGCGTATTTTCTTACACACATGCATGCTTACATACCACACAGACAATCACAGAGCACACCACTGTGAACTGTAAAAGTATTCTGTTCTCATGAACAGACTACTTTACAGGGTGGTTTTGTTTCAGTTTAAATGTGAAGAGGAACTTTATATAAACTGTCCATTGTTAGAGAAAAACAAGGTGCACCATCTTCCAGGCTGCACTGTATAAAGAACACTTTTATTATATAGTGTTTCAAATAAATAGACAATTAAAAGCCACAGTAGTTTTAGTTTTCTGTCCTGTTTCTAGTAACTTTTTACTTCTTGTCAATCTCCACCTCTTTCTGTGCCCTCAGAGGAGCCTGGTAGGGGTGTTCGGGGCTTCACAAGAGACCCATCTCAGCTGCAGGGCTCCATCCTTCAGACAGCGCTTAGGAAAAGCCCACAGGGCTTTGGGTTCACTATCATTGGAGGTGATCGACCTGATGAATTCCTTCAGGTTAAAAACGTCCTCCCGGATGGGCCTGCAGCACATGACAACAAGATCGCCTCAGGTAAGCTTTAGCCATATTCCTTATGTTTATAAGGGTGCACCTCAGTATCTGGGTGGCTTTGGTCTAAAGCCTGGAGATGCATCCATCATGTGTTCTAATGCAAAGCCATACAAAGGAGAATTATTAGACAGGCAATGTAGGGTTAGTTAAACAGTGTTTGAATTATTTTCCAAACAAACATAATCTAGTGTCACCTGTATATCTATACTGTTTACATGGTATGTAAGCTAATGCGCGGCCATTCTGAGGCATCGCATCAGTGTGTACACGCCATGTAGTTTTAAAAACCTGAATACAGAGGAACTCGGAGACAAACTCTGAATGTCACATTTGCTTGATCAAGGAAAGAAAAATGTGCTCAGTGGAGCAGCACTAAACACAGAAAATGTCTATCAATAAAGCAGATGTTCAATTTATGGTGGACACCCACATTTTACTTGCAGTCATATATTAGGGATTTCATTGGCCTGCAGACTCAATGCATTTTCATGACCAGAATATAACAAGCCTGCTTATCTACAACATGCACAAATGTTCATCTGCTTCCATCAAGTCATAGTAGTACTTGCAGTACTTGGATCAAAGTACATTTATTTTTAATGTATATATAAAACTTGCAATCACATGTGTAGTGATTGTAGTTCTTTGAATTATTGTTAACAAAATGATTCAGCGTTCACATTACAATAGTATTGACTGTATCCAGTGCTGCTGCTGACATCAAAAGTGGAGCAGAGAGAATAACTATTTTCACTGTTTCATTTCCCTGGAGAAGGAGGGTAATTGATTAAACCAAAAAATGAATGTAATTAATTTCATTGGATTATAATAGCAAGCAGTGGACTGTAACAACTTCATGAAGCTTCTTTTGGATTAAAACTATGTGATTATAGGCCTACAGAATGTAAACACACCAGTGTTAGACTGTTGAGAATCCATCGTTTGCTTGCCGTAATTATTTTATGGATGTGTAGTTACCACAGAGTGTAAGCCATTAGACCAAAGTGTAGCAGTAGCTATGTGTATCACAACTTTGTAATATGGACTTCATTTTTAAAAGTGAAACCTTAGCTGTGTTTGCAAGAAAAGGGTATTGATTGTGTAGGTGGGCTGACTCTTCTATCTGGCTTTTTGCCAGCTCGACAGTCAGCAATTCGCCTGACCATCCAGGCCAATCTCAGCCAGGCCAGGGAAGGTGAGAGCTTCCTCCCTCTCTTTCAGAGAGATGAAAGGAGGAAAAACAGAATAGTATCTCTGCATCTTGTTGGTCTATTTTATGCTTCTCTTTTGCACGCAGTCCCCATTAACATATTGCAATATACGAGCATAAGAGGGAAAGATGCACATTCTGTTGAAACAAACCAGACTGATAGTTGTCATTTCACTGTGTCAAATAACATGGTTTTTTTTTTGTTTTTTTTTTTAATCATTGTGATCTTTTAAATTTCCCCATTCATGGTAATTTGGGGAAACTAATGCTTTTAATAGTGTTTGCAATTCTTGTCACATCTTACTGGGAAGATTTGTTCAACCATTTTGCAAACCTGTATGTAAATGCTAATCTATTTTTGGCTCAGGTGATGTGATTGTGGACATCAATGGGACATGTGTACTTGGGAAAACTCATGCTGACGTAGTCCAGATGTTCCAGTCCATTCCTGTCAACCAGTATGTGGACATGGTCCTCTGCCGGGGCTATCCCCTCCCTGAGGACTCCAGTAGCAGTGAGGAAGCGTCAGGAGGCCCTGGTACCTCCAAGGACACTTCTCCTTCCCCTTCCACATCCACTCCGCAGGACCCCAACTACACCATCCCAGATGGAGGAACCCTGTCGAGGCAGACTCCTGCAGTGTCACATATGACCAATGGAGGACGCCACCACCACCATTCTCATTCCCACCAACATCACCACCATGTTCCTCACTCCCACAACCAAGATGGCCTCGAATCCACTCTGCTACAGCCAGAACTAGTGAGCGTGCCCTTGGTGAAAGGCCCTGGAGGTTTTGGTTTTGCCATTGCAGATTGTCCCCTGGGTCAGAAGGTGAAGATGATCCTCGATGCCCAGTGGTGCCGTGGCCTCTTAAAAGGTGATGTTATCAAGGAGATAAACAGACAGAATGTCCAAACGTTGAGCCACTCTCAGGTGGTGGACATCCTCAAAGACCTGCCAGTGGGGAGTGAGGTCAATGTGCTGGTGCTTCGAGGAGGTAAGCAGACAGAAATGACAGTAAACACTAGCACATATATCTTCATTGTAACAACAGGTGAGCCTGCGACATTTGACTAATCCTTAGAAGTATGTCACAGCTGGCGGGGTTACAGCACTGATACTGTGACATCTCTGTTGTTATTCCAGCTGTCTATATTAATCTACTCAGGTTACTGTTCTGAAAACAAACAAGTGTTTGTGCCCAGAGATTGTCGAGTGGTTTAGCCCATACTCCCAAAATGATTATAATGCTCACACAGCTCTGTGAGATAAGATGCAAGAAACTAACAGTTACACAATCTCTAAGAAAGCTTTGAATAATATGTACAATATTTAAATTCAACAAAAAGAATTGTATCACAGTGTTCACTGATGCCACAGTAGGTGTTTCTCCGACACACAGACCTTCCCAATGTTAAATAAAACAATTTCACGCTCTGGTCCACACTAACTCTGCATCATCCACTATGCACCTTCTCAAACAGGGAGGAAGTCATGCTTAGTCACATGGTGAGCTATGTGCTGTGAGATGGCAGTTTTGGTGATTCACTTGCTGCTTAGAAAAAAGAGAGAAGGAGACGAGATGCAAAGAATGGTGGCTAATCATTGCCCTTCTTTTTACTTCAGGCTCTCACTGATTTGAAGGGCTTGTTCCTTTTTGACTTTACTGCAGTGCAGTAGCCTAGATTTGAGAGATCAGTGTTGCACCCACATATCAGATGTACTCAGCTGGGCTCTGCTCACAGCTCCAGGGGCTGGTCCTGTGCATGCTAACTGTTTTCCAATGTGCGCTAATCTTGCATATTTTTATGTTTGATGTACATGTGTGTGTTACTGTCTGAAAAGGAGCAGGATATCACAACTTCCCAGGATTAAAAGGAACAGCGCTGCAGGGCTTCCCTCAGGTCACCCTTAGATCAGGATTGGGTCAAGTTGTACACCTAGCCAGGGGCAAGAACTTCCTTCCAGTTACATCAAAATGCAGAAGAGAAACGGGAAAAGATTTGGCCCTGCTCCCCGTTCTTGTAGAAGTATAAATGAGACAAAATGCTGTTCCTTACCAGATGTAGACTTTGAACTCTGTGCCCGGAGAGTCTGTGCCATAATCAGGGACTGTCAAGGGGGAGATAAGCTCCTTAATACTGGCAATAATGATATTTGTAATAATATTTGAAAAGCAGTTAATCAACCTAAAGTAATTTCACATAAACACACACTGGTAAGCCTCACTTCATTCACGTTATTTCAGTCCTACTGATGAAATATAACCAGCAGTTATAAAAAGCTGAGTGAAGCTGAGGGTATTTACAAAATTCTTACCCTTTAACAAACATTTGGCAAGGTTTGCTCACAGAAGGGCATGTTTTCCCAAGGCTTAGGGTCTGTTCTGTTTCTCTTATTGTGTAGTAACATATAAACCGTTTTTTGCAATTGGATTATACTGTCCCCTACTGTTTGAAATACACCATGACTCACTGAGAGAAGAAGATGAGTCTGAGGCTTTTAAGTGTTTAGAAAACCTCTAGGTGTGATTACTAAATTTACAAAATGGTGCAAAGCAAGCAAATATGCATAAAATGGGAGAAGATACTCTGTGCACCTCCAGATCTTGAGACCAGGAGTTCAGCTGGATAAAGAAAGTGCAACTCAAAGTCTTTGAGGCCATGAATTTGACTGTAGCTGTTTGTCAGACACTGAATATATTTATTTTCCTTTTCTAACCCAACAGGTCAGACGTCTCCTGTGAAATCCCTAAAACCAGTAAGTTCAGTCAGATTTTTTGTTTCAGCATCCTTTTGCAGGACGAAACAAAGAATATACTAGTGTTAACTGCTGCTGAATTTTTAAACAGAAAAGACTTTGTCTTTGTCTTGCTTTCCGCAAGATACCTCTCAGTGTGTGTGCTGTGGAAGCTTTTGTAGTTACATTATTCAGGGAGCCCACATTAGCAAGGCTGTTATTTCTGGAACTGCATGTGGGTAAATATGCTGGCTCCTGGCAAACAACAACTTAACATCCCTCTGTGTATGGGTGTTAAAGATGATATGCCATGTTCAACAGCTTGTTCCTGTATTGCTCCTCCATCCAGTACTCTTAAAATAGAGAGAAGCTGAGGCAGCAACAGGCTTACTCATAGTGTCTTTATTGGTTCAGCATAGGATTACTCTGTTTGGTTGCAGTGTTTTTGAAAATACTGCCATTCTGGAGGCTTTCAGCTTTAACTTTCTTCAGTTAAATATAAATCATGAAGATAAATTTGCACAATATAGCTACCATGTATTATAAAATATAGGGTATGACATTTGCATATGGGTGTATTTATTGTTTAGTTTTTCTATATATTTCTGTATCACAGTTTTTGTGTATGTGTTGCAGTGCACAGCTCCCATTTCCCAAACCATATCCCAGCAAACTCCTCAACCAGCAGTCCATCCGGTGCCTCATCCATGTTCCCAGCCTGTGTCACAGCCACAGAAGCAGGAAATGATGAGCAGTACAGAGACCCTCAGTCACCCAGAGGTTCCTCCGAATGCAATGTCCTTCCCTGCTAATAACATGCGCTCATCTTCACCCAAACCGGATGCATCTGAGCTCTACCTCAAGTCCAAGGCCATACAGGACAGCAAGCGTGAGTCTACATGATGCACCTGGATAGTGTTATATCTCTATGGTTTAAGACTACTACTGTAAACATGGATGCGCAGATATACAGTATTATGCAAAAGTCTCAAGACACCATTAGTTTTGTTGTTTTAGCAAAATTATGACCATATTTATGCATTTCTGTTTCTGTGTCAAGATACATACAACTGTAATGCAGCATTAAAAACAAAAATTACAGGAAAAAATTTTAATAATTTAAAAGCAGTATAATATGTATGCTCTGCACAGAGACGAGGGATAAAAGATTGTCCAAATCCTTTAAAGAGTCAATAGATGCACTAAATCAAAACAGAGGTCACACTAAAATACCTGACATTATCTGCCGAAGCCACTTACGGTACATCTGAATTTGTTTGTTTCAATACTGTGCACATATTCCTTCATTTTCTTGTTTGTCCTTAATAAAGAGACTGAGAAATAAATATGTAGACTCATTAAAACCCTGAAAAGAACAAAGCTAAATGTGACATGAGACTTTTGCACAGTACTGTCTTTAACAAGATGAGTACAATCCAGGGTCAGGCAGAAGTTTGTCAGGTCATGAGCTGAATAATCTCTTGTTAAAAAACGATGCTCAGATACTGAACTAATGCCTTATTATATGGTTTGGTGTTTAAATGTATGCGTATTAAACAGACAAATCTTTTTGTAGCACATCAGAGCTCAATATAATGTGCACACTGTTTCATGAATTGCCTGAGCAAATATTGTTATCTTTCACCCTTTTAATGACTAAACACTAAAACTATCTTTAATGGCATAAAATGGAAATACAGTCACAGAGAAAATTATTAGACCACCCATGTTTTCTTCAATTTCTTGGTCATTTTAATGCCTGGTACAACTAAAGGTAAATTTGCTTGGACAAATATGATAACAAAAAAAAATTTCATAAGAGTTTGATTTCAGAGCTGATATCTATCCATTTTCCATGGTTTTCTTGATAATAACCAAAATCACTTTAGTTCTTACATCAATATCTATGGCATTGTACTGACAAAAACAGTG
>JAPQRP010000028.1:9734335-9751785 GCA_037367295.1 Apogon hyalosoma
ATTTCAACAACATATGAATATATTGTTCTTATATGATAAACAGTAGTGTTATATGAAGTATGTAACTGTGATGACTGAGTAAAAGATTATGAAATTTCCAAACTTAAATTGAGTGAACCTGTTTCATTCTCTACCTTTTTATTCCACCTGTTGTAACTTCTTGTCTTTTTAGTTTTTTCATAATTCTTTCACTCTATTACTTATGTCCCTATATTCAGTATACTGTTTATTGTTTTTTTTTTTTTTTTAATTTGTAATGGTGTTTTCTGGAGCAGGAATGGTGACTCTGAGTTAAAGAATTCTTTCTTGCAAAGAGAGATGGGAACACTTATCACCTCAGGCCCTAAACAGGTAAACAATCACTCGTTTTACCACATTTTTCTTATGTTGACTTAACTGCTCTGTTAGACCACAGGATTGGTATCCATTTCAAGCACGTAAAATGAGTTCTAGACTTGATTATGGTGTGAAACTTTCTTTGTATGTCCGTCCATGAAGTGCATCGGTTTTAAAAGCTTGTATTCTTGTCTGATTTTCCAGGGTTGTTTTGTGGTGGAACTGGAACGCAGCCAGCGGGGCTTTGGCTTCAGCCTTAGAGGAGGGAAAGAATATAACATGGGTTTGTTCATTCTCCGACTCGCTGAAGACGGACCTGCTTTAAAAGATGGCAGGATACATGTGAGTCAGTCATCTTCTCTTTCTCCATCCTCTGAATATGAACTGCCCAATACAACTTCACACTACACTTCAGAAACTGCCAAGTCCATTAAATTTGTAAACAATGCTGGGACATGAAGTAATGGATTTTATGTGAATTACAGGTTGGAGACCAGATCGTGGAAATCAATGGTGAGGCCACACAGGGCATCACTCACACTCGGGCAATTGAGTTAATCCAAGCAGGGGGCAGTAAAGTTCACCTTCTGCTCCGACCTGGCCAGGGGTTGGTCCCTGATCACAGTGAGTGACTGCACAAAACCGTATGCATGTTTACAATACACACTGCTGTCACTGCACATAGGTCTATACAGTAGCATATAAACCATACACATATCAAAGCTTTAGTGTGGATATGCTTGACGGCAGGGTGCTGAGTTTCTTTGTCATGCATGTGTTGCAAGCTTCTCTCTTGAACTTTCTTCTCATTCTATCTTGATCTATCTTTTATGCTCTGTATCTGCCTTGCTTTCTCTTTTTTCTGCACAAGCACGGCTGTCTTTTTCTACCTATTTATCTCTTCCTCCTATAGGTCTGAACTCTTCTTCCACCCTGTGCTTCTACATGAAACCAGAGCATCACTAAAGGCCTCACTGCTTTTCTTGGTCTGTCCCTAATAACCTTGGTAAACCTTGTACTCCTCCTACTTTTGCCTTTGACCTCTCCTTTTAAAGTGATCATCTTCCAGATTTAAGTGTCGTTCTCTCTGCTTTCACCCCATAATTAATCTGAGCTAGATCAGTTATTTCTGACATAGTTAACACCTAACATATCATTAGTTACTTTTTCCTGGGGGGGCTAAACCAAAGCAGTGAGTCCTAGAAGAACAAACAGACCTGCAGGAGCATTGGGAGGCTTCAGAGCCCCACAAGTTATTTTAATGGTATATAAAAGCTTGGATGCCACTGAACACACACCTCGTCCTGAGCGTAAACGAAGATGACACCAGGAGAAAAGTCCTCACTAGATATTGATCAGTAAGTGACAAGTGGTAAAAGGATCTGTGTGCATTCACTGGCATCGACCCTTCTATCCAAAGATCGAAATTAGAATGAATTTCTATGAGTTGTTGCTCGTAGAAATCCAAAAGCTCATTTCAGCACCACTAAGTCCATCACTCTTCACTTTCTGTCTCTGGTTCTCTGCTGCATATATCTGCTCTCAGTCACAGCTGTGCAATCCTTATCAGCTTTGGGGAAAATTGAAACGTCAGTGCTGGGTGAGCACTAGCACCTTTTCCATTGATGGCCACGTCGCTGGCTGATACATATCTCAAACAAGGCAAATATTTAGAGGGATATTACAGAGGGTTATTACAGAAAGCGAGCTAGGTAGAGTAAATATCTTATTTTTTTTGTGAGGATATTGTGCTTCTGTTGCATGATTAAATATTTCTGTTGTGAAGTTTGAAGAATGTTTCTGCTTCTTTGTGCACACATAGGGTTTATGCTGAGCTACATTTGTTTCTTACTGTCCATTACTTGTTTCTTAGGTTCGAAGGACAAAGTAACCATTCCAACCTCAAGCTTTCCCAGACTTTCTGTATCTGACGGGCAGTCGTCTCCAGCCTCTCCATCTTCTGTCTTGTTCTCAACATTAGAACTATCCCCGATGTCCTCCAAAACAACAGCCCCTGATGAGTTCTCTGGTGGGGATTCCAGGGCGACCGGATCCCCTGGTGCTGGTCAGGCTAACAGATCAAGAGGGCAGCAGCTCACTCATCACAACCATAATCGTACCATCAGCCCCAGCTCTCACAACAGAAAAGCCAGTGACTCCAAGCCTGCTAGTCCTAAGAGAGCCCCTGAAGGCTGGGGAGATTACAGGGAGCGTTCCCAGAGCCCTAGGAAAACTGAGCGAGGCCACAGTGGTTCAGCAGAAGATATGAGCAGGGAAAGAAAAGCTCATGGGCAAAGAGACCACCACTCCTCCAGCCCCAGGAAAGGATCCAAGAGGGAACAAGACTCTGCTAAGTCCCTAGAAGATCCTCAGAGCCCACGGCGTCCAAGTGGCCAACAGCCTAGGGTCCCCGCTGAGGAAGGGAAGGATAGGAGGCACAGTGAGGAAGATGCAGCCTACAGACAGGAGAGGGGAGCTACAGAGACTGGAGATAGAAGCAAAGGGACCAGTGATCGCCACAAGAAGAACAAAAGGGCTGAACAAGAGGCAGCGGCACAAAAATCCCAAGGGCACAGGGAAAGGGTGGGTTCGGATGCTGAGAGTGGCACCCTGAGCCGGCGAGGTGGAAAAGACAGGGAGTGGGAGAGGCAGGGGGATAAGGAATATCGGGAAAGTAAGAACTATGCGCCAAGTGAAGAAATGAATAGAAAAGACCCCAGAGGTTCAAGCAGTAGCATCCAGGATCCCAGCTGCAACGGAGCAACCACCAGCAAGAAAGCTCAAATCACCCCAGGCCCGTGGAAAGTTCCCAGTTCTGCCAAGATCCAGTCCCAAGTGGACACAACATATGAAAGTATCTGATACCTGTGAGCTGAGCCTCTGCAACGTGGACAGTCGTAGTGGAAGGATGATTTTTATTTTCACTTTTAGACAAAGCAGATCACTGTGTAACCAGCAAAATAGGTTCTCATTGCTTTTCTTTATTTCACCCAGTTTGCCTCAGTCGTTTTACATTATGGCTCTCGGTTTAATATGAGTATGTGATGTATGTGACAGTTGTGTGTGACAGATGGGTTCTGAGTGTGATTTTTGGATGTGACACTGTCTGTTCTGTGCCAATCAGAGACTCCGGTTATTAAGAAGCTGCTCTGTTTTGCAGTCACTGTGAGACAGTTAGTGTGCATTGGGATGAACTGATCTCTACACGCCTTGATGAAGGATCCTGCATTTTTTTTTTCTTTTTTACTCTTTGAAGGTTTAGAACACATCCGTGCAATCACTCAGCTTTTCTTCCTGGTAAGATGGATTTACTGTTGCTGGCTGGTTTCTCTTTAATCAGCTGCAAAGGGGGACAGAGTGTCTTCTGAGTCATTTACTGTGTGTTTTGAGAGCCCGACTAGGGTTATTAACTTGGTGTGTGACTACATTCATACACATGTGAAGACTGACATAGTCTAATCCCATTATTTACCAGAGGGTGGACTGACCACTCTGAAGCTTTATATGCATCAATCAGCAGACCAGATACTTGTGGTTATAGTTCTAATGTTTGTTACATGTGTGTTAATATTAAAGCATAATGTAATTTATTGAGATTATGTATAAACAAACTGTTAGTAAACCATGCTGAGTCATTTCACTTTTAATGTGGATTTATAGATAGAAATAGAATGTGTAGATAAGCATCTCCATCTAAAAAATGCTAAATGTCTTAACTTGATCAGACATTACAGCTGTTGCTTAAGCACACATTGTTAAAAATAACACTGTATAACACTATAGGAAAACGAAAACTGCATATATCGGTCACTCTGTGTTTTAATCTATACATTCTATTTCTAACATCATGGTCTGTAAACAATCACACAAGCTTGATTCATAATGTTGTCCATTGTGTATGTATACAAGCTGACTGGCCTGTGTATTTTAAATATCACTGTAGCATTGACTATACTTAATCGGACACATGTATTATTTAAGGAAGTGATTACACATATATTGAAATATAATTTAGATTGGATTAACAAAGCTTGATCGTAAGGAGTGCAAAATCTGCCTTCATTTATTAAAACTTTAAGAGATATTTGTATTTTTATCATGGAAAATTTTGGCACAAAAACATATTGCTTTTCCCTTCATAATCTGTAGATCTATTTTTGATCTTTTTTTTATTAGAATTATTTAATTCCTGACCCTAAATGTGAGAATAACAGTATGTATACTTTGTTGTGTTAATCATGAACAACATCATGCCTGTCACTTTAGTGGTATAAATGAAGTTCATGTGTGTTGTCTTATGAGGAGGTAGACTCATAAATAAGTGTGAAAAAGGCTTGTTTTTGGGAGTTTGATGTGAAATTACATTATGATGTTTATCAAATTAAATTTGACCAGAGGCAGCACAGCTATTCTCTGTTCTGAAGACATTTTGTGTTGTTTTAATGTTGCTACTGTGGAGTACAGAGACATCTAGTGGTTCATACACTACTATTCACAAGCTAGTCATTGCTTAAACTGTACCCTCATCAGCCTGCCTGTTTAAGGATGTACAGAAATATTACATGCATCTCTTGGTCTGTGAGACCACATACTAAATTATTGTCCACATTATTGTCGATATGTCGGGCTACTGTATTATTAATTGTTCATTACCATGTATGATACTGTGGCCTTGCATTGCTTCAATATATATTAAATGAAAAGTCTTTTAGTTTTGACATCACAGTAGTTGTAAATGTTTATAAATTGTACAGCACCTGTATAAATATTTGCCTTCATGCATAAAAAAAAAAAAATCCTCTGTAAATCGTTTCATTATTTTTTTAAGGGACCTAAAAGGAAATGATATAAAATGGGTGAATAGAAATAATCTGGTCATGGCATTCTGTTCATGCACTGATAAATAAAGGTTTACTGAATAAACATGGCTGAGTTTTGGGTTTGTTTGTTTTTTTTCTTGGTGTTTCCTCCCATTTATTTATTTAAATTTAATGTTTTTTTATTTGATTTATTTAGTTTTTACTTTTACATTTGTAAATTAACAGTTATTTGGCCATCGACGTGATCTTTTACGCAATGCATTCCCTTCAAATGCTCACATTTTTGTGGCGTTGATTTTTTTTTTAAATTATTATTATTATTTGCATGTTTTATTATTATTTGTGGTAGTAGTTCTTCATATGTTACCGCCCTAAACCGTAGCTCGGTCTCTCGTGGCTCTGCACTTAATTTAGCCATTACGTCAGCTGAGGAGAAGTGAGTGCGTGCGAGGCCGCACGCAGTCGTTGCACTTTAAACTTCAACTCCCATGAAGCAATCTACCTTCAGCAAACTACATATCCCATAGTTTCGTATTTTACGCTTGCGCAATACGCCCAAAAGTAGAAAGGAACTACAAATCACTAACAAAAAAACTACAATATTTCTGGGACATGCGTAGTAGAAGTTTCGGGTCCTTTAAATGTACTGTACGTGCAAAGATGGCAGCTCAAGTCGACTTGCTCCGTGCGAAAGTAGGAGAAGAAAAGGTTAGGGACAGTCTGGATAGATTCATCAAAGAGAAGAAAAAGAAGAAGAAAAGGGACCTGTCACCGCCAGCTGACAAACGGGAGAGGTCGGAGAAAGAAGCGAAGAAAGTGAAGCTCCATCATCATCATCACCACCAACACACCGAGCACCGGACCCACCAGCCGCATCAGCTGCAGCAAAAGGCTCCAGCTCGCAACTTCAGCGCCGACAAACATGTTCTGCAGCACCATCAGCACAGCCACCACCACCGCCACCACCACCACAGTCACACCAACGGTACGAAGAAGAACCTGCAGCCGACTCTGCCCGCTCCTCCTCCCCCTCCGCCGCCGAAGGGACCGGAGCAGCTGCAGAAGAAGCGAGCGGTGCCTTCCGAAGCACCTGCGCTCTTCACTGTCACACCGCTCAAAGTGGTCAAGGCCAAACCCCAGGGATTCAAAGAAAAACATAGAGATAAAGACCAGAAAGTCAAACTCAAGAAGGAAAATACAGAAGCAAACGTGAAACATGCAGAAATGAAGAAAAACAAGGGTAAGTTATGTTTATTTTGTGGATGAAAAACAGACAGAGGGTGTAGTTTAGGTCAAATAAAATGCTTTTAGTTTAGCTCAGAGATCTGCATGTGTCACAGTAAAGACTTTTTTTTTTATTTTCCTCTCTCCTGCCTTTCTGTGCTTTTACACCATAAACAGGCAGACATATGACGCCATAATAAAGCACTGTTTAGAAAAGTCCTCAAGATATTGGTGCTTTAAACTATAATGTAAATTAATATCTCTCAACCCCACATCTCTATCTTGAACTTGTTTTTCTACAGAGCCAAGGCCCCACAATGAAAACATCAAGTCTCAGACACTGGAGGAATATCTTCTAAAGAAGAAAAAGAAAAAGAAGAAGCACCGTGAGGAAGAGCGTTGCATCAAGAAGGTCAGATACACGCACAACAAAGAGGTTCAGACCGTCTGTGCAGGGATTGGAGCAGATCTCAGTCTGTCCATCCGTCCTGATCCGTCTCAGCCTGGCCACATGAAGCACAAAAGCAACCACCAGCCTGGAAGAGACACTGTCGACAGTTACCAATCCTACCTCCATGGTCTCAAACTTGGACACGTCCCCTTTCTCTCCCACCAAGACCACTATATCAGAAGCTCCTGCCTTCAGACAGGTACCAGGTATGGACGCTTTATCCACGAGGAAAGGCAAGCCAATGGTGGCGGCTCAGTTCTCCACGCCTATGCTGATGAATTAGCCTGTCTCAGTCCTGCTGAGATGGAGTGCTTTGCCGAAGAGTTCCTAGAGTTGGCTTTTGGAGAAAAACCCAGAGGTGCAGCGTCCTATGCTTTGGCAGTGGTGCACAGTGCAGCCGCCTACCTACCAGACTTCTTGGACTATTTTGCCTTCAATTTTCCCAATACACCTGTTAAAATGGAGATTCTGGGCAAAAAAGATATTGAGACCACCACTATTGCCAACTTTCACTCTCAGGTATGTGAAAAAGCATCTATCTGACTTTAACAGAAGTTGTGCCACTGCTTCCAAATGCACATTTCTTGTAAAAGCAAAATCTTTAGACTGTACCCTGAGCCTTTGTTATGGTTTACGTTGACAGTTTTGCAGTTTCACTCTTCTCATAAAAGTGCTATAAATCCTAACATCAACAAATGACTGAGACATACTTTTTTTTTAATCTACAAATGACATAATATTAGTTTCACAACAGTGTACTGCATTAGCTATGAATAGTTACAGACTTCTCTATTCCTGTTTTTCATTTTGAATATTAGTGAACTATTGCTTAGCAGAGGTAGAGCATATTTTAACACTATCACATTTTCATATCATGTACTGCTGCTCACACACACATTTCTTTGCTTTGTTTTGAGTTTGTGTTATTGCAAATTTGGATTATGCCTCAGTAATCTCATCATGAGTTTCAGTAGAGACTAATTTTGGTCAGGCTTTCAGGCTCAAGTAAAACTAAAGGTGGGCAACAAAGAATTCTACAGGGTTCAGGATTATATCCACTCTCAGAACCTAAAAAACATGACAAAGAGAGAAACAGTGAGTCAGGATGTGTGTATGTGTGACGTACAATTTAGAGATCACATCTAGCTCAGAAATAACCACAAAAAGTAACATATTTCCTGCACTATATTTCACTTGTTTATGCAGGTTTTTGAAGACTTTTGCTGCTCTGAATAGACTATGTCACCTGTAACTTAGACTTAGACAAACTTTATTGATCCACTGGGGAAATTGCTTGGTCACAATAGTTCAGTTGCATACAAAAAAACTCTTGGAAAAACAAAAAAAGAGCAAAACACAAAAGGAAAATAAGTGTGAAGAGATAAAATTATTAAATAATAGAAGTCAAATACACTAATAAAGCAAAAAAAATCCAAGATTTACAAAAAAGTTTTATTTTTTAGGCTTTTTTTTTTTTTTTTTTTTTTTTCACAAAAAAGCCAAATGGCCTGTGGTCTAAAGGATCAATTTTACATACCGTACATAGTCATATTGAAATCCAGTTGTGTGTATAGGAATTATCCATTTATCACTGCCATGTGATGAATGAGAAAACATCCCCAACCAGTGTCTTCAAGTTATGCACATTAGAAGAACAAAAATGATTCAAGCTGTTTCCTCTTTTCTAGGTGAGCCGTACTTACTGTTCGGGAACTTACCGAGCTGGACCCATGAGACAGATCAGTTTGGTGGGAGCTGTGGATGAGGAAGTTGGAGACTATTTCCCAGAATTCCTTGACATGTTGGAAGAGTCACCTTTTCTTAAGGTAGGTAGAAGATTATAGTATAAGTTGTTGTTTTTTTTTTGTTTGTTTGTTTGTTTGTTTACAGTTTTATCTCTTTCATCATATTGGGACAAACTATTGTTGTTTATAGTAATTCACACAACACTTTCCAGATGAATCATAGTTGCTGTGTTGTCACATCCAAATATGTTTTTTCTAGGAAAGTGACCCAGATGTTAAAATGTGAAAGAATGTTTTGGCTACTATCTGATCTGAGCCATAGTAGTATAGGAATTATGTAGTTATTGTAAGATGTAATCTAAAAACCTGTGCATCTTCCTCTAAATACTACTGTCATGGCTAAAATTTGATGTGATTTATTTGCTGGTAGAAGTCTTTGAAACTTCAGCATACCTCAGAAACGTGGAAAACAATCTAAAAAAATCCTGAAGTAGCAAAGCTCAGGAAAATAAAATTTAACCGCAAAAACCTTTGACCACACTGTACATTGGAAGAGGAAACTGACATGTAACTGTCAAGACTTGTATTACTTTCTTTTTCAAACAACTTGATTATACCACGTGATTTTTATTATTATTACAACCTTTATTTAACGAGGAAAAAGCTCACTGAGATTAAAAATCTCTTTTTCAAGAGTGTCCTGGCCAACACAGCAGCAGTAGAAGTTACACAAAATAGAAATCACAGCCATACTTCCACACTAAAAATATGCATAAACATGTATTATTATTATTATTTATTTTTTATTTTTTTCCTTTATTTAACCAGGAAGTCCCATTAAGATTAGAAATCTCTTTTGCAAGGGGGACCTGGACATAAAACACAGTTAAAGTCTGTACTAAAACCAAATATAAAACACTAAATAAGAACATACATATAAAACATCACCTTTATTTTAAAAGGTACTAAAAGTATAACAACAATGTTCCTTAAAAGCATCGCAAAGCTGAACCTGATTCAATCAATTAGAAAAACATCTACATCCAGATTTAACCTTTTCCATTTCATTTCAAATGACTTTGAATGTATTAAAAGAAACCAGTTCCTTTAGTTTAATTGCCTTGATTGTTATTGACATAGTGTCACGTATCACAAAATAAACATTTTCAACTTTTCCTGTATGGTTTTTAATATACTTGTTAGCTCTGTGTTTCCCACTAGACCCATGAACAGACAGTTTAGTTCACTTAAGGGTCTGGATTATGTTGCTGTTTAACTGGTTTTAACCCTTGAAGACTTAGAACTATTTCTGTGGTGAATTGCATGTTTCATATTTTTTGGTGAAAATCATGTATTTTCCTGTATTTATTTCACAGATCATGTAGATGATCATAAAAGCTCAAAAGTTATGTCAAAACAGAAAACTGAAGAAAATTTGTTTTCAGCACATTTATCATTAACTTAATGTAAAAACATGCATTTACAGTTACTGTCATTTGTCAAAATATTTAGCTTTTGTTGATGAATCAATGTTGCAGAAGATGATGATGTTTCCACGTTCACTACGGAACCTCTGAACATCAAAATGAGTCATGTCTGATGCTAGTGAAAAGCTGAGAAACTGGATTTTATGAGTAAATTGAATGTATTGATAGGATTAGTGGTTAAAAAGTTATTAAACATCGTAGATCAGTAGATGCCTTTGGTTAAAATTATCTCATCTTCTGATTGATTGTGTATGACATGTCTTTGCACTGTGGCCTTTCAGTAAAGACATAATGATGAGCTTTCTGTTGCATGACAAGCACACGGTATGTTATTATGTGTCGCTGCAGATGACTTTACCGTGGGGAAGTCTGTCCAGTCTGACACTAGACTGCCGCTCTCAGAGTGACGACGGGCCCATCATGTGGGTGAGACCAGGAGAACAAATGGTCCCGACTGCTGACATGCCCAAATCTCCTTTCAAACGGCGCAGGTACAGTACAATCCCAGATAAATTATGAATGAAAATATAGAGGAAAGTAATCATGATCACCTCTTTAGCCATGATCACACAGAATAAATAAACCATATCCTCTTCTTTTACTTGTTTGCTTCTTATCTTCACTCCTTTGTGTTTGTCAAGGTCCATGAACGAGATAAAAAATCTGCATTACCTGCCGAGAGCGAGTGAACCAAGAGAAGTTCTGTTTGAAGACCGGACTAAGGCTCACGCTGACCATGTGGGCCAGAGTTTTGACTGGCAGAGCACTGCTGCTGTGGGGGTGCTGAAGGCAGTGCACTTTGGAGAATGGTGAGTTTCTTTCAGGATACTGTAAAAATGTCTTGGTTGTCAGTATCTCAAATGCATCATTTTAGGTTCAGTGATATTTGTAACTACATCCTAGTATATGTCAGATATCACAAAAGAGGCAAGTTGTTTGGGCTTTATGGATTTTTTTGGTAAACTTTTTTACAGGAATCATCGCCCTCGTATAACCAAAGACGTAGTGTGTTTTGATGCAGGGGATTTCAATGAAGTCGTCCAAAGGCTGCAGCTGGATCTCTATGAACCTCCAGTGTCACAGGTGAGAAAAGAAAACTATACTTAGAATACAAGTCTGATCTAAAATTTGGTTTAAGGTCCATGAAAATTGTTATAATTACTTAAAATTCTTAAAATTGATATATACACTATAGAAGTGCCCTTTGTCTTAACTTTCAATTATTTTAGAACTAGAAAAGCACTTGGAGAGTGCAGCCCTCCACCAAGGCAGATCAGTCCACCCCCCCACCAAAATGTGATCATTTGTTCCTTGTGCCAGTATCTACATTTCATGAAAATTTCATCAAAATCCGTCCATAACTTTTTGAGTTATCTTGCTAACAGACAAACAGACAAACAAACAAACAAACCCTGATGAAAACATAATTAAGAGAGAATGTAGTGACCAGCAGGGGCGCTCTCTGCACACTTCAACTGCAAATTGGGAGAAACATAGATACTGTAGTGCAGGAGTCACCAACCCTGGTCCTCAAGATCTATTATTCTGCATGTTTTAGATGTATCCCTCTTCCAACACCTGATTCAAATGATAAACCTATCATCAAGCCTTTTGCTTTTTACTCTGTTTTATTGCTTGTTTTATGCTCTCCTGTTTGCTGTATGATGTCCTTGAGTGCTAAGAAAGGCACCTATAAATAACATGTATTATTATTATCATTATTATTATTGTTATTATTATTATTATTATTAAGCTCTGCAGAAGCCTGATAATGACCGTCAGGTGTGCTGGAAGAGGAAAACATTGAACGCATGCAGGATAGTAGATCTCAGGGACCAGGGTTGGTGACCCTCACTGTAGTGTGTGATGTAAATGGGACTAAAGGGAACCTCTGTTAATCTGTAATCATTGCAGAAGTCATCTGTGATCTTAATACCATGCAAAGTCCTGTGATAATAACAGTCTCATGTGAATTGATATCTGTGATTGAAAGTTTTGGTTCCTCCATGTGTTTCTTCATCCTATATGCTGGTCGGGGATGACAGAGGATGAGCTGGTGATGATAAAACAGCTTCAAAATTTTTTATATGGAAATCCAAGAGGCTCATGTCATAATATAGCAAGAATATTCACTGAAGGAGCAAACTTATATCTTTAAGAAAAGTGACATTTGAAAAGACAAGCATCACAGATAGAGTTGGAATATTTTTTCTATCTTTCTATAGCTATTTGTAAGTGACGGACCTGCCCTTGACTTCAGAACTAAAGAATAATGTCAATAAATTGATGTAGAAAACAGAGTTTGTTTATTCTCTACAATTGCAACACATGAAATACAAACGTGTGTGTGTGCATGTGTGTGTGGTGTGTGTGTGTGGTGTGCGTGTGTGTGTGTGTGTGTGTGTGGGGGGGGGGTGTCCAAGTCACCTGATGTCTAAAGGTTATACTAGTCTTTAAAAACAATGTGAAGTTTGTTATCTTGGTTTGGCCTGCTGATATAGCCTCTTTACAGCCACAGTCAATAGATACAGAAGCTCTGACTCATTGCACAGGAAGCCAGTGAAGATACTTGAGGGAAATATTCCACAGTTTTTGAGTCATATCTCAGATTGGTTTGAATATACATACGCAATATACATCTATTTTTAGGTTCAGTATGATTCGGTCTTCCCGGGTGTATAGCACTGCTTCTTAATTCTTGATGTTGTCTCATTGGTGTCTAAAAATCACATTCACCACACTGATATAGATCATAACACATGCAGTGTGTTTAAATGCTGTTGTGTAAAGTTTTGAAGCAGTAAAATTGGAAACAAAGTGACAGTTTAAATAAAATCTAAAATTATTGTTATTATTTGTTAATAGAACATGTGATTTGTTACTCATACAAATATGTAAGGCAAGGCTTTTTCTAATGTGTTTAATACATCATTGTTCAGATATTTATTTATTTTCCTACTTTTATCAATTATTATGGTGTACTTTCCAGTGTGTCCAATGGGTGGACGATGCCAAGCTCAACCAGCTGAGGAGGGAGGGCATCCGGTACGTCCGTGTCCAACTCTGTGACGACGATATTTATTTTATCCCAAGGAATGTCATTCATCAGTTTAAGACAGTATCTGCCGTGTGCAGCCTGGCCTGGCACATCCGCCTCAAACGGTATCATTCAGAGGAGAAGGAGAAGAAGGACGAGCAGCATCCCAGTGATCCCAGCCCCACCTCAGGCCGGGTCTCCTTTTCCTCCCCCACCCGACCCAGCGCCACCATAACCCCTTGTGTACGGCCGCAGGGAAACAACATCCAAGGCGGAGTAGCCAAAACTAAAGAACCAGATTTCCAGAGGCCGGCAACACCTCCCCAGGAGCCTCAGCCGGCCCCCCCACAGCCCACCAGATCTGCACATTTACCCCTGACGTACCAGGATCCCCATCTTTCCTTGGCACCTGTCCACTCGGGCTGTACACCTTCAAATGAGCCTGCCCTTCCCAAAGCTCATGGCCACACAGCTGAGTTTCCAAAATGACCTTTTTCACTCCACAACCTCTACGTCTGTCCACTGTGGGAAAGTGCATACGAAGGAACTAAAACTAAAACTGGCATTTGTGTCAGATCAGGAAGCATTTCATTGTAAATTATTCTTTTCAATTACACTTTTTTAATCTTTAAATGTTGGTTTAAACAGTCCCTTGATTTTTCTTTCTCAGCCAAAGCCTACTGGTTAGTGGGACTAAAATGCATTTTTTGTTTGGTTTTATATGTGGTAGCACCTACACAGGAGCTCTCTCAGTTGCGTTACATAGAAGGTATGCAGGCTAATGAAGAAGCGATCATTTTTAGACAGACAAAACATGCTGCCATTATTATTGTTATTATTATTATTATTACTACTACTAAGAGCGACATTTTTATGTAATAATTAGTGTTTATCTGTGTTATGTTTTGCATGATAATTTTTTAAAACATGGAGTATTTATACCTAAGTTTTAAGTTACTATACAATTACCTGGCAGGTAAAACACTGACATTGATCTGCAAATTTGACTTGTAGATTTATTTTGATTGAAGTTTTGATTCTAAGCTCTTGAACATATTGAACTTGGTCTAAGCAGTTGACAGGATAAATAAATAACCTTTTCTACATATTTAATTGAAATTGAAGAGCATACACTTTCCTTTGGTTGAAGTGGAATATATTATCATTTAGCAAGCACTCAAAATATCATAAGTTATATTTTTCTCAATTCTTTGTGAATGTCATTTTATACAGTGGCCTTTTACTTTATTTTATTAAGACTGAACTGAACATATGAACACAGGTTTATAACCAGTGATAAATATTTAAGATTATGACCTAATTATAGGAACACCTCTAAATGACAAAGGAATTACAGCTATTGCACTCAGCAATAATTTGTCTGACTTTTTTCTCTCAGTATGTCCAGAGAATTTGGTCTGTAAATATTCTGTTGTTGGGAATATGTGAATGATATAAGTGCACTCGAGTTAATATTTTAAGAAAATACATTCACACTTTTCATTTTAGCTAGTTTTGTCATAAGACTCATGAAGTCACCGCTGTAGATGGTTACTGTGGTTGTACCTACTTTTCTTAGTGTAATTGTGTGGTCTGTTCTCCTTAAAAAACACACTGAATTAGAGGCCTTCTATAAAATTGTATGTAAAAAACATTGACTTACGTTGTTATTCTAGTTAAAACGAATCACTTAATACTTCTGATTGGAGAGTGATATTTAAAGTTCACCTAAAACTCATAGAGGCCACACTTCTCTTGATCTTCTGCAAGTAGTCGTGTGTAAAGGAAGTGATGACGTGATACTGCCTTTGCTCTATCATTAACTACGTCCTAGTGCCTTGTACTGTATACATTTAGCCTCATTCAAAAACAGAGGTTTATGTATTGCTTACTAGAATGGTACAGTGGGGAATGGCCAAACATCCTTTGCCTATCTTTTTTATTTAAAAAGGTTGCTGACATGATCATTTATCATTTCTTTGTCTGCATGTTACAAGGAAGCAAACATGTACTGCATCATAGTATCGTTTAAATTATGCCTTTCATAGAGATCTAGATCCTGTTCAGGAAACATCATTTGCATTTGTCAGAAATATGGCTGTTTTAGGGTCTTGACTTATTAACTAAATGTAGAAATAAACTGACAGTTACGTCTGCTTTTTGTCATGTTTCATTGTGATAGAACCAAGGATTGTTTATTCTGAGAACAGTTTTCCATGTGTGATAAGGTTACCGTCAATAGAAATCAGATACTAATGTGATACAGTCTTGTTCGAGTAGAAAACAACACAGTGGGAATGCACAGTCTTTATATTTTTTTAATAAATAATTTTTGTCTGGTAGCAGTGTTTGTATTGCAGTTTAACTGTACAGTACCATTATGTCTTTTTTTGCAACTGGGATCACATTTGTTGCATCATAAAATATCTGTGTTAAAATCCTATTGTAGTTTATTAGACTACAGGTGGATGTGACCTAGTAATAGAAGTACCGGTAATTGACACATAATTGCAGACTGGATCCTACAGAGAAAGTGATGTGCTGACACCTTGAACTATATATGCTACACCTGTATTATACTTGCAAAAATATACACACAAAAATACACCTCAATAGTTTGTCATACAATGACTTAGACAAAATTTCAAGAAGTATTCACACAAGAAGTGTCAAGCTTCTCTCTGTATAAATCTTCGACTCATTACTGACACTGCAGTTTTTATGTTAAATGTTAAAAAAAATGTTTAAGCCATTCTGACAAGTGGCTTTCCACATTGTTCAATAAGGCACAGATTGATCATTTAACTTGAGCTGAGTAACAGAACCTATCAGAACTGGACACAAAGCACTGAATAGTCTCTGCTGACGTACCGATACCCCTGTGAGGATTATTAGTTGAGAAACAGAAGCAGCTTTCTGTGCTTTTCAGGTGTAAAGAAATCAATCTCCCAGCATATTATGAGGAAAACAGTCAATATTAATTCCCTTGTCCATTGTATTGTACTTGTCCTTGTATCGTTATGAGGTTTAGAGCGGTGACCGTCTCAAACCCATGTTTCTGGATAACTCCGGGGACCTTTTGGCTTTCCAAAACGGGACCCAAATCCTGCAGATGACATAACAAGCATTGGTAATGTGTCGAAGCTGACCAAATGTGTAATTAATACAATAAAGTATTGCACATGCAGACGTACCAAGTTTGAACACTGAAAATGTAGCACCATATGCTGGAGGTGGTGTTTCGGGTTGAGTGGGAGGTGGTGGAGGGGCAATTTTACCTGAGAAAATAGATTTTAGACACATTACTCCCACTTGTCTTCAGTGTGTATAATTCATCAAACTGAAACTACAAATTTGAAATACTTTTACAATACCTTTGTGTTTGTGCCTAAAAAACTTCAGGCTCTAAAGAAAAAACATACAAATATTTAGCCACCTGGAACATTGAGATTTTTCATGTTGCTACAGGTTTATATCATGCATATGACTTTTTTTTTTAACCTTTGTTCTAGATGTGCTCTTCTCATTGCTTTTGTCTGATTTATTTCCTGTCACTTCATTGTTTGAGGAGGGCCGGTTGTTCACATCTTGAAGTCCCACTTCAGCTGATAGAAAAATAGGAAATAACATGGTTTCTCACATTTGAGTTAAGTCTTTGCAAGCCTGTTGATCATATCAAATCAACAGTTTGAGAAAAGGTATATATGTTCTCCATGACCTCAGTGAAAATGTATGCATCTAATAATAACAGTATGTGAGAAAGGCTACTGTGTACTGTGTGCTCGCTTTAATGTCTGAGGCAACTCACCACTTCCTCCTCCAGCCACGATCACAGGAGGTGGAGTGAGATGTGAAGCTACGCTGAAGGCCCCTGCAGTGGAAACAATGATTAACTACCTCCGATCCAGACACAGTTATTTAGATTAATCATAAACAACACTAAACGTGGCATTTTACCCATCAGGTTTTGTGCTTAGTTTTGTTAAATGATGCCTCCTAGTGGTGCAGACAGGTACAGTATTTACTGTTATCTATGAGTTATTGTCTGTGTTCAACAAACAAGACAATGCCTTGCTGCCTTTCAACAATAATGAGGTTATGGTTTACTGGCAATAAAATGTAATTATTCCTGACTTGTACTACAGCAAAGGTACCAGGTGAAATGGGGTTAAAACAGAAGTGATATTTGGGAGATGAAAATAATTACCTTGTCCTGAACTTTTAATCCGAACACTCTATGGAAACAATTGAGACATGCAAAATTATCACTGTTAGCGATAGATAGATAGATAGATAGATAGATAGATAGATAGATAGATAGATAGATAGATAGATAGATAGATAGATAGA
>JAPQRP010000028.1:9752566-9765858 GCA_037367295.1 Apogon hyalosoma
GATAGATAGATAGATAGATAGATAGATAGATAGATAGATAGATAGATAGATAGATAGATAGATAGATAGATAATTAAACATGCACAAACATAAAAAAAAAATTAGTAATAAATGATAAAGGAATAAGAATATACAGTGGGTACGGAAAGTATTCAGGCTCCCTTAAATGTTTTACTCTTTGTTATATTGCAGCCATTTGCTAAAATCATTTAAGTTCATTTTTTTCCTCATTAATGTACACATAACGTCCCATTTTGACAGAAAAAAAAAACAGAATTGTAGACATTTTTGCAGATTTATTACAAAAGAAAAACTGAAATATCACACAGCCATAAGTATTCAGGGCCTTTGCTGTGACACTGGTATATTTGACTCAGGTTCTGTCCATTTCTTCTGATCATCTGTGAGATGGTTCTACACCTTCAGTGGAGTCCAGCTGTGTTTAATTACACTGATTGGACTTGATTAGGAAAGGCCCACACCTGTCTACAGAAGACCGTACAGCTCACAGTGCATGCAGAGCAAATGAGAATCACGGGGTCGAAGGAACTGCCCCAAGAGCTCACAGACAGAATTGTGGCATGGCACAGATCTGACCAAGGTTACAAAGGAATTTTTGCTCCACTTAAGGTTCCTAAGAGCACAGTAGTCTCCATAATCCTTAAATGGAAGACGTTTGGGATGACCAGAACTTTTCCTAGTGCTGGCCGTCTGCCCAAACTGAGCAATCAGGGGTGAAGAGCCCAAAGATCACTGTGGCTGAGCTCCAGAGATTGAAGTAGGAAGATGAGAGACAGTTGTAGAAAGTCAACCATCACTGCAGCCCCCCCCCCTCCACCAGTCAGGGCTTTATGGAAGAGTGGTCCGACAGAAGCCTTTCCCCAGTGCAAGACACATGAAAGCCCGCATGGAGTTGACCAAAAACACATGAAGGACTCCAAGACTATGAGAAATGAGATTCTCTGGTCTGATGAGACCAAGATTGAACTTTTTGGCCTTAATTCTAAGTGGTATGTGAGGAGAAACCCAGACCCTGCTCATCACCTGCTCGAAACAAACCCAACAGTGAAGCGTGGTGGTGGCAGTATCATGCTGTGGGGGTGTATTTCAACTGCAGGGACAGGACGACTGGTTGCAATTGAAGGAAAGATGAATACGGCCAAGTACAGAGATATCCTGGACAAAAACCTTTTCCAGAGTGCTCTAGACCTCAGACTGGGCTGAAGGTTCACCTTCCAACAACACAATGACCCTTTAAGCACACAACTAAAATAATGGAGTGGCTTCGGAACAACTCTGTAACTGTTCTTGAATGGTCCAGCCCTGACTAAAACCCAATTGAGTATCTCCAGAGAGACCTGAAAACGGCTGTCCACCGACGATCACCATCCACCCTGAGAGAACTGGAGAGGATCTGCAAGGAGGAATGGCAGAGGATCCCCAAATCCAGGTGAGAAAAACTTGCTACGTCATTCCCAAGAAGACTCATGGTTGTATTAGGTCAAAAGGGGGCTTCTACTCGATACTGAGCAAAGGGTCTGAAAACTTGTGACCATGTGATATTTCAGTTTTTCTCTACAGTTTAGTTCTGTGTGTACATTAATGTGGAAAAAACATTTACTTATATGATTTTAGCAAATGGCTGCAATATAACAGTCAAAATTTTAAGGGTCTCTGATTACTTTCCAAACCCACTACAAGATTATACATGAAGCCTTAAAGATGATATATGAAGTTAATTGTTAGTAAGTTTGTAAATTTATGCTAAAATCTGACAATTTATGGCCCACAATACCTTGCTCCTGCATTTTACAACATCAAGGAATGTTTTGGGCTGGGTGGTGCCATCCCACTCAGATGAGGTGCCAAACTTTTTTGAGGGCTGTGATGTTTCAAAGGACTGTGGACAGGCGGTGTTTTTTCCATGAGCTGTTGGAGGACAACAGCATCAGTTAAAACAGTCTTTTACTCACACATAGCTTCAGGTAAGTAATTGTGTGTCTTTATTGTAAGGATGACAATACATTCACTGTTTTCTGTGGTGAGGATGAAGGAGTCAGGGGTTCTGTCAGGAAGGGGAGGTGTGTCCTTGTCTATTAAGCCAAAAACAATTGATCAGAGAAAATGTTTTTTTTTCTTAAGGGACACTAAATTCACTGTCACCATGGGCGTGTTAATATTATTTCTATTGCTATTGAACTAATATAAAAGAAGCAAAGTCTGAATTAGGATCACAATTTTAATCTTTTTGCCAAGTAAGCTCACCCTGAGGAAGCAGCAGAGCGGCAGGTGGGTCCACAACCGGACTGTGAGGATGTTGTTTTGAAGCTTTAGTTGATGCACATTGAGGTTCTGGTAAAGCTTTAAGCAAAAGTAGAAAAAAAGAAAAGACAACTTATGAAAAGGCATTAATAGTGTGTGTCGATATTGTTTATCTCTATTTATCAGCAGTATGTTCTTTATACTCTGGGCGAAATAATCAAGATGAAGAAATATAATGATTTAATTGCATTATCATTTATTGCAGTTAACATTTAATTGTAAGAGCTCATAAACATGCAAGCCTTAGATGTTGTGTTCTTATAAAAATCTTACCTGTGAATGTCATTTTAGCTCTCAGACTCTAAAAAAAAGTAAAGTATTTTACCGTTACGTAATTTCCATGATATTTTTAGACACATTGCATTTTTAGTGAATAAGCAGATGTTGAGCTAGAGTCTTACCTTACTCCTCACCCAGGATTTTGTCTCCTTCTGAGATACAGAAGAAGCTGAATGTGAGGTACCAGACCATTCTGAAGACTTTCCGATTATGTTCAAGTTCATCATGGGTGCGACCTCTACCTTTTGTTCCACAGGAGCTAAATAACACAGAAGAATGATCAGATATTAAAATAATGGTTTATGTATTTGTTTAATGGATATGTAATTTTGATGTTATAAAGTCACCTTGATCAGCAGCGAACTCAAATGATTCTGGGGTTCTCTCTGGAAGTGGGGGGACTGGAGAAGGGGGACTGCCTGGGAATATGAAAAAGGAAGGTTCAGTATATCATCGGTGAGGTAGAAATTCGATCGAATACGGGAGACTGAAACCAGCAAAATGACAGTCAGCGACTGCTGAGGAAACGATGCTGACAAAGGCATCATCAGGGTTTTATATCCACAGAAAGAATCGATTGTTATATTCAGTGATTAATTTGGGCTCTTTCCCAGTAAAGGCACGCTTCTATTAAGGAAAACGGAGGCTTTGATATATTACAACATATGTTCAACAGTTAGTGCAGGCCCAATGCATCAGCCAAGCCAAACATCTTAGTACAGCCCAAGTATTATTACAAACATCAGTTCAACAGGAGATGGAGTTGGTCAGTGGACGCATTAATGAGTATTAATAGTAGCTGTGTGATGTGCACTGAATAACAACTACAGTTTAGCTGTATACTTGTGCATAGAACCAATGATTTTCTATTTTTCCTCTACAATCAATAGTAAAGATATTCCTAACAAGTGTTGCCAGGCACAACAAACCCCGCCCCTGGCATTTATTGTATCTTATTAAGGCATTGATCCAACTGATGTCATCATGTCTATGTGTGTGCTGATGTCAGCATATCAATTGCCTCTATACAATGGTGGAAAAAAGTTTTTGGATGCCCCATGCATTTGTAAAATATTACACTAAGAATCCCTCTTCAGTCATTGAACTCTATCAAGTATTGTTCCATTTTCCAAACCCACATGCCCCCTTCTGCATGTGCGCTGTTCTGTCAAGGCCAAAACTGGATGTTTCAGTATATAATGAAACACATCCAGGACATGACATGTTGAAACTGTCAAAATTTTTAGTTTTGTTATTTTTTCTTATTAATTAACAAAAAACCACGTTTGTTTGTGTCTGTTTGATGTAGCCATGCTTTCTGAAACACAAAAAATATTTTTATGCAAATATTTCATCATAATGTTTGACATTATGTAAATTTTTAAGGGGGTTCAAAAACTTTTTTCCACTACTGTATATGTGCCAAGTTTGAAGTAAATTGAAACAAAATTGATGTTTTTATAGACATCTGAAATTTCACCCATTATGAGTAAATGGGAGAAGAAAAAAGATTTTAAAAATTGATAAAAAATTGGAACTTTGACCTACTTTTCCGAAAATGTAACCACATCTATTATGTAACAATATTATATAACACAAAATTTCAAAAACAAGCGATCACTTTTTGCATAATGATGTCTAAAATTGATCTCTATATCTCTGCAACATTTTAAGTAAATTGAGTGAAAATTGACATTTTTATGGCGATTTGAAATTTTGCACATTGTAAGTAAATGGGGGAAAAAGATTCTAAAAATTCATAAACATTTTTTTACTTGGACCTACTGTTCCCAAAATGTAATCAGATCTAATCTGGGTCACTGGTAATCTACCCAATTTGGTATGAATTCAACCTATAGTTTTGCTGCTAGAGTGTTAACAAACAAACAAACTGAACCAAAAACTATACCCCTTGCCTCCCCTTCGGGGGGGCGGGGTAAAAATTCATGATATTTTCCACATCTTGGACTCTGCTCACCTCCCATCTCCCTGACAGCATGAGCAGCAGCATTGGGTGGAATGACAACTGCAAGCCTGTCACATGGGTCTGAAGGAAAAACAATCTAATGTTAATATGCAACATAATATTTGCTTGAGCAGAAATTTTGAAATAGGAATTCATGTAGTAAACTAATGCAAATGAATATGATAGTAATATGTTAAACACTATTGTTGATAGTTTATTCCAGGGGTGTCAAACAGATGCCCTGGGGGCCAAAACCAGCCCATGGGATGAATTTGTTAAATGCAAAAATTACTCTGAAGGTATTAACAACCAAGAGTGTCAAAATTATTTCAGTTCATGAGCCACAGACAATTCAATCTCAAAGGAGTTGGACCAGTAAAACACGGTCATATTAACCTATAATTGTGACAATTCCAAGTAAAACTACATGACATTTTTTATATTTACAAACTATCCTTTCACAAAAAATATGAATAACCTGAACAAATATGAATCACCTGAAATGTCTTGAGAGAAGTTAAGTGCAATTTTCACCATGTTATGTCTGTTACTAAATGTTTTGTGCCTTTGTAGATCCACTCCAGCCTGTAAGTTGTAATGCAGATGTATAAATGATAAGCTGAGGCATAATATTGTTAAAATTGCATTTATTTTTCTTAAGAAAGTTCAGGTTGTTCATGTTATTCACATTTTTTAAGGGATAATTTGTGGATGTAAACATTTTCATAATGTAATTTTAATATTATTCCCTCTAAAACGCACAGAAAAGTTTGGATTATTTATTATTTTACTGGTCCGGCCCTGTTGAGATCATACTGGGCCGTATGTGTCCCCTGAACTAAAATGACTTGGACACCCTTGGTTTATTTGAAAAGACACACCTGCAGTTTCAGCCAGTACATATGATTCAGGTGTTCGTTCAGGGAGTGGAGGAGGGGCCTCTTCATCATTGTAAGTACCTATAAAATGAACATGAGGTAAAATACATTTGAGAATTCAACTCCATGATACCTGTGAAGTTGCTTTACAGTAAGGCATATATACTGAGGCTTTACCTGAGGGAGGAGAAGAAGAAAGCTCGCAAGTCTGGTCATTCAGGGTCAATACTGGTGTGCTCAAGACAGGGCTAACTGTCCATTGGTTCTCATTTTTGGGAGATTGTACGGGTGCTTCTTCAGAACAAGGGGAGCTCATTGGAGTGTCAAAGTAGGGATCTTCCACCATCAGACAGATCGCTGCTGCCACATCCGGTGATGGTGGACGGTGCAATGATGGTATTTTATCAATGTCCAGTGTCCTCTCGTCTTCTCCAAGGGGTCTCTTACTGACATGCGAGGGTCTGGGTGAAGGCCCAGTGGCACCGAGGTAACAAGGTCTTTCCTGCAGATCCAGGGTGCCGGACGCAGACTCAGGAAAGCTCTGGAACAGGTGCCATTGTTGATCATCCCTTGGATTTTCCCCAGTTTTTATAGAAGTGTAATTGTCCGAGGCAGACGGTAAGGTCGGCTGGTACGGCGTTAAATCCCTCTCAGCTTCCAGCAGGTTGTGGAATTCTGGCTGTAAATCCAAATCCTCACTCAAGTCAGACAGTTCGCTGTCAGTTTCAGGCACGATAGCTGCTACCTGATCAGTTTTAACAGAGAAGTTACAACAGGATGAAGAGATTTTCAGTATCACTGCATTCATCCTGAACAAATGTACATTGTTCCAGATTGATGTGAAATATAACAATAATGACCTAACAATCTACACTGTTACCGTAAAGTTGGAATAATTTTAATTTCAGACACATTCCTTTTTTTACTCTTATTTATGGACATAAGTAATTACTTTTGACAAGATGTAATGATTACATACTGAGTTCCAGTTTCACTTCACCTATTAAGAATAAATCACATTGTCACAATTATTATATAAGAAGAGGAAAAATTATTTTATTCTAACTTTATAGGCAACAGTGTGTGTAATTATCCAGCATGTGTATAAAAAGTTCCCTTTTAAATACACAAATGTTCGGATAAAGAAGTAGCTGTTTTTACATACATTAACCTTTTAAATCTGCAACGCTTTAATAATTCACTCTGCAATTATTCAAAAATTTTCCACTGTGATGTTGTGACTGCGTTGTGTACCACTGAACTGAAACCACAAGAAGGCCTGTTGCTTTTTTTTTTCATCAAGGCAATAGTGGTGGTTGTGCAGTTGGTGTTACAAAGCTCAGCATACATGCTCATACTCTGCCCCATTTATGTTCATGCTTGCTCACCTCATCTTCCCTGGTCTGTGTATCCATGGAGTGCAAATATCTCACAAAGAGTAACTTGATGGTTCTGTAGACCAGCTCATATTGTTCCTAAGGTTACACATCAAAAAACCTGTTCTGTTAGGTGACAAGGCCACGATGCATGACGCACACAGTACAAATGTTCAAACGACAGGAGGAAGCAACTGACATCAAGAAGTGCAGCTCTACCCATGGGAAATAAATTAATGTTGTACTATTACTGCAGCTGCAGACAAAACTATTAAATGCATAATAGAAGTGGCATAAAAATAAAAATGATAAAGTTACTACCTTGGTTTGGACCACAGAGGGCCTCTGGGCTCTCATGTTTTGAACCAAGTCAAAGATACTAAAATCTGGAGGAATCATCTACAAACCAGAAAGAAGAAGAAAAAAAAAAACATAATAGAGCTTGGAAGTCAACTATTACATTCAACATGAATAAAATGGTCCAGAGAGCAACAGGACAAGAATATCTCACCTGTTTCTTCAAGAGGTTCCATGTGTAATCAATCACACACAGGGCTCCTGTTCTACCACAGCCAGCACTGCAGGAACAACAGCAGAAAGATGCAATTTAAGCATATTTCATTTTATCACACAAATAATTATATTTTATAGAACAGTTGGATAAGGAAACAGACATGACGGTTCTGTTGACTTAATGACTTATATGAAATATTGTGTTCCAATGGTCGTTTCCTGTAACTGTACTGACTTGCCCTTACCACACCACTGTGGTACTAACCAAGTGAAAATGAAATTATTTCAAAACCAAATGAGCTACCAACACACATTAAGTTCCTCATGCAAGATAATGTAACTTACCTTTGTAGGCTGAATCTACCTTTGTTTCAACTTTCCATTTCTGACACAACATCCTTAAAATGATGTGCGTAAGTCACGCCATGCCTCATCATTAACTAATTACCTGGTTTCAGATATTGGTTGTTTCTCTACAACATCAGTATTCACCACTAGAATAACAACAACGAAGATTCCAATCTAGAAGAAGACGCCATTCAAGTATTATTTAAGAGTTTAAAACCTGTGCTTTTTTGAAAATGTGAGGGAAGTAGAGGTTTTTTCTCATATTTAAGTGATAATGACCTGGTAACAAAACCAGCATCAGCATCAAAAACTGTCATTGTCAGTAAAATAGAAGTTAAATATTGTTATTTCCTCAATGCATTAATGTGGTTAAGCTTTCGAAGTGTTGTGGCAAAAACACACATACAGATGTAAAAAATGAAACAACCATGTTGGTACCTCTACATACTGCTGTAAAAAGATGATGCATAGGGTAATAAGTCATCATTAAGGAGTTAAACACAAGTACATTCAGTAAAAAGGGGGATGTTTGCTTTGAATGTGTTATAGTTTAATTGTTGGAAAGTCTTAGAGGGAATACCCACACTTACACTTTAAAACCAAGTGGGCTGTTAAACTCCTGCCTACACACAATTCCTGTCATACAAGCAAAGGTGCCTAACTTATAAAACCCAATGTTGCGGACATATGCATGCTACCCACATGCTGTTATGTTCCCATGATAAATGCTGAATCAAAACCAAAAGAAATTGTGAATCTCTGAATATATTCAGTACTTTATTGATTCAGTTATTTCTTGGCTGCAACTCATCCTGAGAGAACAGCTGTCAGATTTTATGAACAGAAGAACCAGAACCATAAATATTTCATCGTCATCTCTGCCTGTGGTTGAGCTGACCTGTGAGGCCTCCATTTTGCAACACAATAACTATAAATGTTTGTTTAAGGGCAGTCTGGCAATGAAACACAGTAAAACTACCTGAATCCAGGGTTTTTACACACATTACTCTGATAATCTGTTTTCTCTGATAAGTGAAAAGATCTGAGTCCTTTAGTCAACAGTCACAATGTTCAGTATCAACTTAAAAGCACTACATGTAGTATTTCTGCTTTCAAATATTAAAATAACTAAGATTATCTTCAGAATGCATAGAATAAAGCGCTCTGATGTTATGTCAAAGTATTGTATTGTATAGATATAAACTGAATCTATTTACAGCGACGGTCTGACTGATTTTCGTGACCACTAGAGGGAGTAGTGAGTCACACTGTCTGTCTCCATAATTAGAAAAACTCACACCACGGGGATTGATGTTGAAATCATAACATTTCAACAAAATTACAAAGTTTATGATGACATGAAGTTATTAATGGTTAAGTTACTCTGCAGTGATATGTTTACATCCTCTATGAACAGTTCAATCTTTTAAAATATTTATAGCACAGTTTTATTATTTATTGTACATTGCACATTTTTTTTGGTTGTATAAAAGTGTCTTTACACCATGTTATGCTGCTCATACTTGTCTTTAAATGGAATGGAATTTATTCGAATGGAATTGCTAAGGTTGTGGGGTTTTTTTATCCACAGTTGAGACTAAACTATGACAGTTCTGATCTTACTGGGACAATTCCAAACAGATCTGTATTAAACTAAGGAGGTTTTACTGTAGCTGTTTTTGATTTAGAAATAAAGTAGTGCTGTCAAACGATTAAAATTTGTAATCAGATTAATCACAGGGTTGCTGTGGAGCAATTTCAATTAATCTCGATTAAATATAATTCATTTTCAGTCTATATTAATTGTGTTTCATTTTGCATGAGCAAACAGACTCAAGAAAGAAGGGAACACACTTAACGTGTTTATTAAACACCTTCAACAGTTTCACCAAAACAACTTGAAACAACTGTTCTGTCTTGGGTTTTTTTGTCCTCATATTTCCATCCACAGGGCCAACATGCTGTTTAGCACCTTCCATCTTCATAGGTTGGTTCTGCTGCCTGTCACTACTGGATCAACTGCCCATTTGTTCATGCGCAATGCTAACTCAACCTGGACAAACTGACCCAAATGCATTGGCAGAGACGTTCAGAGTCATTCTGTGCTGTAGATGGGTTAATTGTGTTAAAATCTTTAATCAGATTAATCATGATGATGGATTAATCCACATTAACGTGTTAATTTTGACAGCCCTAAAATAAAGCTAAGCTAACAGAGTTATAATGTAAACTATCAGCTGTTGCAGCTTAGCTAATACAATAACGTACATAAAGATTTTAAGGGAATGGCATTTTGACAAGCTGGCAAAATAACCAGGTGTGAGTTCTTTATTTGACAGAGAAAACCTGAATATATAGTAGACATACGTGTAGCATCAAACAATGAGCTTTATACTTAATTCAGTGAGTGATACAGTCTGTGAACATATAGCACTGATGTTAGTTAAGAGTGTACTGTGGCATTGCAGTTTGGAACATCAATACTACATATAACCCCTTTAATGTTAGCAATTTCCTTTTCAGCCGTAGAAATGACATGGTTCAGCAAAGATACACTAACACTTTCATTTTGTTGACATTTCACTCATCATTACCGTACCTTTATGAGAAATATCCAAGTATTAATTTTGTTATATAAAACTCCTCACCTGCAGTGGATGCAGATAGGCACATCATCATGGGCCTGATAGGAACGCATCTCTTGCAGCATGTCTAGAATTGGGGGGATGGAGTCTGGTACACCATGATCTGGCCAGTTGACATAGTGCAACTGTTTTAAAGTTCGGCTGCACTGGAGGAAGTAAAGGTAACTGTAAACAATCACACTACAAGCTTATTTTGAAAGCACTTTTCAGAGTAAATTCATACGAAACACTGCTTGAACTAAGTTTCTTCTCTCTAGTAATCAATTAATTTCATCCTTTGTCAAAAATGTAAGACATATTGTTATGTGATTTTACAGTTTGAGTCTTTGTTGCAGCTATAAACAGCTCATCTGATAATGTCTTGCTTGTCACAGGAGAGTTACCCTGACAGTGATGTGCATAGTCATGGTGTAAACACTACTTACGTTGCGGTAAGTCATCCGTAACGTCCTTGTCAGATAATCACCTTTATTTTCCTCAGAATCCTGTGTATAAAAAACATCAGTATCTATTTCCTGAAGGTCCTTTGAGAAAAGAGAGACTGGGTTCTCAACAATACAGAGGATGTTTATTTCTTGTATAATGTATTAAAGTAATAACATGTAATAATATTAAAACATCATGTTGTAACTTGTGCCGTGTGAAGAAAGTGTGAAGTTATACTGTCAGCAAATGTCATGGAACACTTATAGAAGCTGACAGACACGAAAGTATGACTGAGGACAAAAATACTTACACAGTAAACAGTGAAAGGCTCACAAACAAATGGCTGCTCTTGTTTCTGTGGCCAGTAGCACTCACATTTTTTCTGTACAAAAAAAGAACAAGGTCCAACAGTGGCATATCACTAGAGTAGAACGGATACATTTCTAAAGCAACATAGCCTTCACATAAAACCTCAACATGTAGAGACCTGATTCAGTTGTTTCAAAAACCACATCAACTGTACAGTATTGATTGTTGAACAGAGCATTTATGTAGAGAAAGAAACAAATACGTGGAAAATATATTACCTTCCCAAACTCAAACTCTCGACAGGCCATGACTACAACCTAAGACAAAAAAGACAATTACACGTATAATATACCTGTTATTTCTCAGCTCTACAATGTGCCAATTATAGTTTTGAGAGCAACACAAATACTAATGATGACACGTGTGATGTACCTTCATGTTGTATTCCCAAATCATCCTCAAGAAGTCTACAACTGTATGAGGCAGTGGACCCTGAGTGGCAATATAGGCTCTGGAACCAGACATTCCCTGTATACAATGAACAATTTAAAATTAAGACTCATAGAATGCAATATAAGAAAACATAATTACTATGTGTACATATAGTATGCATGCAAATAAAAAACGTACCTTAATAAAACTAGCATTAATATAGTCATTGTCATTTTTGGAGGTTGTGAATGTGAGCTTTACTCTGCTGTGGTCAACTGTAAAGATGGAAACATAAAGTCATAAAATAAATAAAAAGCATAATGAAATAGATTAATGACAATGATATCATTAGAATCGGATTATGATAGAATAATTATCCTGCAAACGTACATTTACAGCTTTGTATATTCAACAGTGTTTTTCCATTGTGTGACTATGCGGAAGTGAGTGTAGTTTGTCACATTTTTTCAGTTATGCTTAAACTGTTTATTGAATGAGCATATTGTCTATTTTACTGAAGTATGGTTTGTGAATCTGGTTTGATGAAAGCTTACATGGAACAATGTCTTTGTATCGGTTCTTCTTGATGTTCTCCTGCTTCTCTGCTGTCTTGGTGGGGAAGGTCTTATCAGTGCGGTACCTGGTTGACAGGCTTTTCAACCTCTAAAAAATGTAAAAAAAACCAAACTAAATGTTGCTACATTCCTAGTACAACACTCGTAACCATCTTTTCATAATGCCGTTATTTCTGAAGCCATGAGAATTCCAAATTTTATCAATGAAAAATATGTTTCTATTGATTCCGTAACCTGCGGTATCTTTAGCCCTTCATTTCAGAAGGTTCTGCATATGCATGTTTGAAAAACTGTGCTAGAGAGGTGAATATTTAACCTTTGTTCCTGTTTGGTGATCATGTGTATTCAATTATCTTAAACTACTTGAATTATATCCATCGTCTGCTTTCAGTAACCTGTTGTCTTTCTGGAATTGAGGTTGATCATTTCAAATCTGAACTGCTCTTTGCTTCAGTCTCTGTGGAGCTCACTATAATAATAATAATAATAATAATAATAATAATAATAATAACAATAATAATAATAAGGGGAGCCTTTCATGGTACTCAAGGTCATCGTACAAATAAAATGAGAAATACAGAGATATAATAAAAGACAATAAAATGCAATGAACATGGTTTATGGTTGGAACATCAAGTGCACAGGTATAAAACAACAGAGCCAGTAAAACCAAACAGATGAACTGTTAGTTTGCACTGCATTTTATATCAGGCCCAGGCTTGTGTTTAGATCAGGGGTCAGAAACATGTTGCCCGGGGGCCAAATGCGGACCACCAAAGGTTCCAATCCAGCCCGTGGGATGAATTTGCAAAGTGCACAAATTCCACATTCCACAATTGTGGAACTCATTTTAGTTCAGGTTCCACATACAGACCAATATGATCTACAGTAAAATAATAGCATGATAACCTACAAAACATAATGACTCCATATTTTCTTCTCAGTTTGATGTGAAAAAAATATTACATTATGCCAACTTTATGTTATACAATTATGACAACTTAAATTTTTTGTCTTTGTTTTAGTGCAAAAAATAACATTAAATTATGAAAATATTTACATGTACAAACTATCCTGTAGGGCGGCATGGTGGTGCAGTGGTTAGCACTCGTGCCTCACAGTAAGAAGGTCCTGGGTTCGATTCCCACCTTGGGACCTTTCTGTGTGGAGTTTGCATGTTCTCCCCGTGTCTGCGTGGGTTCTCTCCGGGTACTCCGGCTTCC
>JAPQRP010000028.1:9772956-9806635 GCA_037367295.1 Apogon hyalosoma
ACAATAGATCTGGAAAATCTTATTTCAAGAAATCTTACCTAGATAATTTTCACTTGTTCCATTGGCAGATTTTTTTGTTTGTTTGTTTGTTTGTTTAATTCAAGTTTGTTTGTTTGTTTGTTTGTTTGTTTGTTTGTTTTGCTTAATTCAAGTAGTGTGGCTCTTACAGTATGTGTTTCACCAGGGCTTCAATTTAAGGAACTTTAAAGCAGCTAAACCACATTCATATTGTTAGCAATAAATGCAGACCATAATCACAAGCTCTTCACAAGGAAAAACCCAGACAGACAACCTTCTTTCCAGTATGCTGAAATGAGCCCAATTTAGTAATGATCCCCTGACCATGAAACATAAACAAATATGTATGTGATTTGAAGGAAAACTGAACTGATAAAAGCCTAAATAAAGTGAAATGTCATTTCTCTGTGTGGATGTAAGGAAATTGTGAAACTTCAAATGGGTGATCCAGGCCTGTCATGTGCCATAAAACCAACAGAATAAAGACGTGAAAGTACCTCACCCAGGAACTGGGAAACCAATGCCTTGGTCACACAATGAGTCAACAGTGCGGTGTTTATTGCCTTGTAAATATGATGCAATTAAAATAAAACATTTACAAATGTTTCCAGAAGCACTGTCTGTGTACCACAATATCAGCTCCACCTTTAAAATGTAGAATACAGGAGTAACATTCTCAAACCAATGCTGATTTGAATGTGCATGTGATCTATTGACTACACCGTTAACCCTCAACAGCCATCAATGACCTAAAACATCTCTAAAGCAGCTCTTGAACCATAAATCCTATTAATATATTTAAATAATTCAGGTAAAATGCAGGGTCTCAGCTTTTCAGCAGCATGAAATGATCTTTTTCGGACATTCAGAGACTCCATAATGCACGTGGAAACCTTGACATCTTCAACCAACATTGATTCACCAGTAAAACCCATATAGTCTGATGCACAACAGTGGTTGTAGACTCTTGTTTTTATGTTTACTGAATGATATATTTTGCTGAAAAAAAACATTATCAGTTTTTCTTCACCTTTCTCTGTTTTAATATAATAACCTTTGAATTTACCGTGAGCCTCTGTTTACATCTACATGATCAGTGAATTAAATGTAGGAAAATGTCTGATTTTCACAAAAAATATAATAAATAATGATAAATTAGGAAGGTTAGGATAGTTTAAATGTAGAGAGATATTAATTTGGAAGTGACAACAAAAATAGTTGTAGGGCTTTCAACTCAAACTTCTTTAAAGACCAACAAAAACCTAATAATTTAGTATGGAAATAATTTAGTAGAATACAGGCTACATTTTGGACACAGTTAAGATTTCTGATTGTCTCAAAATTACACAGTGGAAAAAATTTAAATCTTACCAAGTGTATTCTTCTCATTTCTAGTCAAAATATCTCATCACACTTAAAATAAGATATCATCACCTAAAGAGTGAGATATAAGAACTTATTGTTAGACAACAGATCTTGAAAATCTTATTTCCAGAGATCTTACTAAGATAATTTTCACTTGTTCCATTGGCAGATTTTTTTTGTTTGTTTGTTTGTTTTTGCTTGAATTAAGCAAAAATAAATAAATAAATAATAAAAAAAAATCTGCCAATGGAACAAGAGAAAATTATCTTAGTAAGATCTCTGGAAATAAGATTTTCAAGATCTATTGTCTAAAAATAAGTTCTTATATCTCACTCAGAAGTTACTCTTTATGTAATTATGTCTCATTTTGTCTTAAGTGCGATGAGATATTATGAGCAGAAACGAGAAAAATACGCTTGGTAAGATTTTGACTTTTGCAGTGCATTATTTTTAGTGTAATTTGTGTCTTACATTTCCCGTTATACTTTTCTTGTTTATTAACACTTTCTTATGTATTTATTTTTGTACAAGTGCATAATATATTCCATTTCCTCCCACAAAAAAAGTCTTTCAGCCCAAAGGGTGGTGCACTTCCTCATTTCACAATGACTTCATTACATCACCCTCTGAATGCTTTGATACTTTGTCTGATGATCTACATTTTCACCACTGAAATGATGGCAACTGCACCATTAGAAGCAAGAGCAATTTTGAAATATGTCACAAAAGTGAAATATTTCCTTAGTGATAATTTTCCTTCAGGTTGTGTGTAAGTTGAAGATTCAGATTTCTGTCTGTACACTCTGACGTTAGGTTTTATATGGTGATCAACAGCATTCTCTTCACCTTAACTGCATTTATTTAAAGTCTGTACAGATCCAGCCTTTGGGACAGATTGGTGAGGGGGGAAAACAAGTGTATAAAAGATTCTGTCTTATCATTTAGTACAGCTTTCTTACACTTAATCACTTCAAGGCCGGAAGTGCGCGTGAATTTCTGAAGCCACGCCCCTTACCGACAAAAGTGGGCAGTGTTGGACGAGCCAAAGTCAGTATCGTCTGGTAGCATTACCTGAGACAGTAGCGTTAAATCTTCGCTTTTCTTTGGTAAGTAAAGACTGGTAAAATACTTCCTATCTTCTGTCGCAGTGCGAATGAGCAGCTTTGCGGTTCTGCCACACTAGCGCTCTTTAAATGAGGTATCGCGAGGTTTGGTGACGTTTCGCTAGCTAGCAGTAAGCTAGTTTACGGCGCCACAATACCATGTAACTTTACGATTTCTGGGTTTTAATCAATTATTTATCATTGTTTAGTGCGTGTTCTGTTTATGGAGGTGTATTGTTAAATTCGGTTTTCGTCGTATTGATGCTTGTTAGTTAATGCTTTTGGGCGTTATGTTCTGCTTGGAGAGGATACCGCCCACACTGTTTGGAGTCTCTGGAGCCCATACGTACTTACGTGGTTGTGTAGCCTTTCAAAATCCGAATTTGATTGTCGTTTCCGAACAACTGTAGTAGTTAACTTGATAATAGTAAATAAAGTATGACACATAAGGACTGAAGTTTGGGACATAGTTTGTCCGTAAAGTGTGTTGCCGGGCTACAACGAGCTAGTACTACTTCATTACTTATTAAAAAAATTAGCTAGTGAAAGGTGACGTAGTTCTTTTAATTCCAGATAACACAATGGGTGGTGTTTACTTCCTTCTTCTGAGCAGTCTGGGCCTTGCTGTGACTGTTCAAGGTGAGTGCCATGATGGGTAAACTGTAAATGGCTCAAGTATGATCAGATGCTATGACTTGAGAACTTGACTTTATTTTTAATGCTTTTCTGTTTCATTAACTCTCTTTAACACAGCTCAACAGTGTGCCAGACCTGTGGGAAGCAACATGAGTTTGAAGGATGAGTACATTCTTTTAACGGAGTTTGAGGATGGAATCACTGTTGCTTTTACTTGCAATGTTGGCTATGAGACGGCAGGAGGGTCTGGAAAGATTACTTGTACTAAGGGCGTTTGGAGTCCCTTGTCCCTGAAATGCCAGAGTAAATATCAATGATAAGTTTTTACACCTGGCTGTATTGTAGAAGTACTTTTAAGTAGTATACACTAGCCATTCATTAGTTATGTTTAACCAGCTGATGATGCACTTTTAGATAAGCAACTGATAACTACGTACCCAATCAAACTAGTAACTTCACAATTTACAGTTTATGCTTGACTATACCCAGTATGTATTGAATAAGAGATTTATGTGATTGTTTTATTTCTTAGGAAAAAGCTGTGGCCCTGCTGGAGAACTAGAAAATGGAGTCATTAATTATGATGAAGGGGTTGAGTTTGGTGATAAAGCTACTGTGACTTGTAATCAGGGGTCAGTAATAAATTATTTATTTTGTGTAAGGTTAAGAGAACATTTTATGTGGATATTGTGTAGTTAATTGTGAACTTCTCCCCCCCCCACCCCCCTCCATACTGTAATTAGTTATGACTTGGTTGGGGATAGAGAACTGATTTGCGGAGACCAAGGATGGTTGAACAGGTTGCCTGTATGTGAAGGTTGGTAGTCTGTGTGCATTTGAACCATATTTGTAATATATACAATAAGATGATGTCTTCTTCCATTCTAATGTGACGTTTTTATTTTGCAGTGATAAAGTGTGACCCACCGTCTAAGATTTTAAATGGGATGTTTGATCCAGTCAAGGACTCCTATGCTTATGGTGAAGTTATAAAGTACACATGCATACCAGATTACACAGTCAACGGATCAGCCGTGTTATCATGTTCAGATGGTGGAAAATTCACGCCTAATCCTCCAAAATGTGTCCGTATGTATATGTAATGATTTATTTATTTAAAAACTGTTCACAACACTATCTCAGCTGTGGAATATTGCAAGAGAGGCTTATTTTCATTCATTTTCATCTTTCTCTGTCTGTAGGTGTTGAATGCCCAGAGCCTGATATAAAGTATGCTAAATGGAAGGATGGTTCCCGACCTCCTTATAGATACAAGTCCTCTGTGACATATGAGTGCCAAAAAGGATTCAGTTTGAAAGGAGATGATACCATAACATGTGACATAAACAGTCAGTGGTCACCTGGTCTTCCAAAATGTATACGTAAGTCATTTAGATGAAATTGAAATTAAGCTTAGGTCTGTTCAGAGAGAAAAAAGTCATCTCGTTTTATTTTATCAGCACTGCTTTGGTGTGCTTGAATCATCCAGCAACTTGTAGATGGATCATCATGAATATTTCGTGATGTCAGGTTAAGATTTCCTCTAACATTGTACAGGAATATAGTTGTATGCCATATCAGGTATAGTTACTATTTATTTATTTATAAAGCAGTGACCAGGAGCTTTGCTAGCATCAGCTGGCATATTTTCAGCCATTTCTGACCTGTCTTTTTGCTAGATAGTCATGTGACAACATAGAGCTCATGGTCACTTTTTTTGTGAACATATTTGCACCTCCGTGTTTCACTTATTATTTAATTCCATTTAGTTTTTACATCACATCCTGTGGTAGTTACATACTTGCACAGGTAGATATTGCAATTTTATTTATCTATATATGTGTATATGTATATTGGTAGTTTATTGTCACTTTCATTGTGCACCTTCAGCATATATGGAAGCAAGATACTGTTCTCCGTTCATCATGTTGCTCAGCACACGTCAGTCACACTTCACAACAGTCACCTTTGTAAAAAGCAAACTATCCAGTCATAAAAAGCACAATGACAGGGATTAAAAAGTCAAAGAACAGTGTGTGTATGGCAAGGTGCTGGATTTGTTTTTTAAAGAGCAAGATCTAAGAATCCAGATTTATATAAACTGGTCAAAACATTTGGATTTTGGTAAATATCAGTAAAAGTAAAGGTTCCGTTAATATTAAAATAATACAGCACACTTGACTAATAATTATTTAATTTTGTTTTTTTTAATGTTGCAGCCATTGAAGTGACAACTAAAGCCACGACTACCAGTACTACCACTACCACTACTACGGCCCCGATGGGTAGGTAAAGCTCAAGCTGAAGCTGCAAGAAAGTCTAAACCTTAACAGTATGTTGATTAGTAAGGTACTTCGTTAAATTTCAAAAGCCAGCATGAACAATAAACTAAATTATTTCTTAGTATTAAACTTCTAAATCTGTCTTGAATCAATCTGCTGTCATGCTTGTGTTAAGGGATGACGTGACTCTTGTAATGGCATATTGTAAGTATAAACAAACTTGTAATTTTAGAGATGACACTGATGTAGCCAAATTATTGTAAAAGTCTAGCACCAGAGGCAACAGTGTCATGATGCTGTACAATTCACAGAGGTTTAACTAATGCATTGCTCAGCCCTAATTGATATTTCTGTCAAGGGGAAACATTGCATGGACTTTTCTAAAAATTTTAATTGCATTTTTCTCCTCCAGATACTCATACCCCAAGTGACACCCCTGGTATGTGCTCACAATAAACTTTTCTTTCTTAATCCCTTTGGTTAAAAAAAGGAAATGTTCATTATAGTCAAATCAACACCAATGTTTGACAATCATTTTAATACCAGGAATTCTGTCTGTCTGTCCATCTAATCCGAGTTTATTGTCCAATCAACTGCTAAAAGACTATTCACCCGATTCTTTTCAAATTTGACATATTTTCTTTACTACCAGGAGAGGTGCAGTGCCAAGTTTAAGGGCTACATTTCAAGTTTTGGATTTTTTGCAAATTTTGGAAAATTTGAACTCAGAAAATTTGTTTAACCAATTTCTCCAAGACTATACATCCAATTTGGTTGTCAAAGCACGATCAGATTGAAAGTAGAGCCTGACCGATACGGGATTTTTTTTTTTAGGGCCGATACCAACATTGGGGGCTAAATAAAGCTGATATCCAATATATCAGCCAATAACCGATATATTGGCCGATATATGAAATAAGATTGGGGGAGGATAGCGATTGTTGAAGCGGAAGTGAAAGCAAAACTAACGCTTTATTATTCTTCTAACTCTCTGGGCAGCACAGATACACAGGAGCAGTGAGCGATAGGATCTCTGCTCAGCAAAAAAGTTAATACATCGGTTGCATATTGGCTGATGTTGGTTAATTGGTGATACGCAATAATCGGCCCGATTAATCGGCCGGGCTCTAATTGAAAGTGAAGACTTGGGTAGAATAATATTTGTCTTGGTTTAATTGAACTACCCAAGAAGGAATCAAATTTAGTTTACAATTATCTTTAAGTTATTTGAAATAAAAAATTAATCCCTGACCAAGCAGGATATCAGTGAGTAGGAGGGGCAAAGTGTTGTGCAGTGGGGGCAGGGGTGTTCATAAGCTCCACTTACTTTTTCACTTGTTACTCTTTCAGACAGTGGTGGAGACGGTTCAGCTTGGGGGTATGGCTGTCTTGGGGGTAAGTTTTAATTAGATTCCTTGAAAAACAAATTAAGAATATAAAGAGATGATGTCTGCCCAAATAACAACATGTAGAGCATCTATGATAGACTGCCGAATGCAAGAAGGCATGTTTTTATTTGGGGCATGTAAACATGAACAAATTCCTTCAGCTGTGATGATGTGATTGTCTTCTGATGCCTGATTTTTGGGTTTTTTTTATTCATATGGTGCTCATTTGATATAGATAATAATTCCTAATTTGCCAGTTTAACAAACTTTAATAATAATCCTACTGCTTTAATTTTATCAAGCTAAAGTTATTTTTAGTTTTATTTTCATGTTGGGCAAGGAAAAAGTTTTTAAATGGAACTTTATTTTTTTGTCACAAAGCTGGAGCAGCAGGTGCCGCCGGCGTCGGTGGCAAAATTGCCTATGACCAAAAGAAAAAACGGTAAAATAACTTACCAGCTAGACTAACGCTGCAATGCTTTTGCTCACATGATAGACTAAATATTAACAGAGCTTAATTCTTGATCCTGCATTTCCAAGTATTTGTTCTTGTCTTGATACTTTGTCACCTTTCTTTCTTGCTTGTACAAAGTGTGTGTCTTTTGGAGAGGCTTCCTGGCTCTGCCACAGTATCAAGTTTGTGGTTTATGTTCTCTTCAGAGCACAGAACTTTAGGTCAAATGTAAAAAACAGTTTTGCCCCAACTTTTAAGATGTTGAGTTTCCATGGATGTCACACACTTACTTGGGCTAATTATACTTCTGCAAAGTAGGAAGTTTTGACCTTTTTCTTGTTGGGGCAGTGGTGTTTGTGTAATGCCTAGCTGTCTGTGCAGGAGAGTTTCGTCTAAAGGAAATCTTAATCAGCTCTGCCATTGCTCATAAAGTCTTATATAGAGCTTGAGCAACATTTTGAATTTGCTTTTAGTCAGATAAAAAAAAAAAAAAATTGGTCTGGATTATAGAAAAACCACCAATTCTACAATCAAACATTACGTAATAAATATGAAACTTGGTCTTCTTTGATTCTGTTTACAGTTCAAATGCTGATCCAAAATATACTATTTTCTCACTTTTAAAACATTATCAAAATGTGATAGTGATGCATTAGGTGTTTGCCTTTTTCTGTCAGGAAAAATAGTGTGTGTGCTGTTTCATTATGGCAGTATGAATTTGCGAAAACCTTGCATATCTTTTGAAATAAAAAAAACTTCCTATCTTATTTCAATGGTAATTCTTAATTTTAGTTGTAACTAAATTGAGAAACTCAAGTTCATATTGTATGTGAGTAAAATGACCACATGGGCTTGAGTATGACTTATTGAGTTCTAGTTTCAATTACAGTTATGAGGAAAAAGAAACTATACCCTGTATAGTTTTATGTATCAAGACATAATAAAAAAAAAAATCCTCTGGTTCTCAACAGGTGCAAAAATATTTAAATCTACCCCAAAACAACATACACTAGATTCCACCACAGCTTACTTATTTATTCATTTATAAATGTATGTATTTTTCCTTTTTTCCTTCCTTCTTTATATCTTTACCAAATTAAAGCTAAAATGGAGAAGCACTGTGGAAACACCACACCCTTACTGCTTCCACAGGAATTTAGAGAATAAGTATCAGCAGGTGCTGCTGATCAAATATCCATGACTTATTGATCACCAGCAAGTTTGACCCCCTCAAAGCAGAGATGTCTGCAGTTTTCTGTTGTGGAGTATTCAGATGTGTTATTACACAATGTCAAGGAGGAACGACATCAGAAATGAGCTTCTTGAGAGGGTTGTAAGATAATTTCCAAACATTTAGATCATTTTACAGTGAAAAAATATTTGAACACTCAAGACAGTCGCCAGTCTTTCCAGGAGTGGATGACCTTGAAAATTAACCTCAAAATCAAACCACAATGCTCAGAGAAATTGTAAAAAAAAAAACCAGAGATCGCTCATCTTTGACTCCACAGGTCTCAATTAGCAAATTAAATGTTGAAGTTCGAGACGTGGATTAGAAAAAAAACTGAATGAGTATGGGTTGTTCAGTGTTGTTTGGAAGTGTTGCCAGGAAAATTCCTTCTCTAAAGTAAACATGGCAGCACAACTGAATTTTGCAAATTTGCATCTGAACAAACCACAAGACTTGTGGAACAGTGTCCTTTGGGCAAGTGAGACCGAAATGGAAGTGTTTGTCCATTATACATAGTGCCACATTTAGTGAAAACCAAACAAACACCTCATATAAACTGTCATGGACTACAGTGGATAGGTGATATCTGAATCCCATTTTTCAGCCACAGGACCCGGATACCTTAGAGTCATCGAGTTGACCCTGAACTCCTTTGTATACCTGAGTATTCCACAGACAAATGTGAGGCCATCTGTCTAAGAGCTAAAGCTGGGCAGAAATTGGGCCATGGAACAGGACAATGTTCCTGAGCACACCAGCAAATCTACGACAAAATGGCTAAAAAGGAAAACAGTCAAGGCACCCAGTCAAATTAAAGACCTCATCCAACTGATATTCTGTGGCAGGACAGAGAGTTGTGCATTAAAAAAAATACTCACAATCCTCAATGAATGGAAGCAGCACTGTAAAGAGGAGTAGGCTGAAATTTCTCCAGTGATGTGGGGAACTGAAAAAGTCAAACAAAAACCTTCAATTTATTGTGGCTGAAGTTGGTTTTACAAGCTATTGCACTATGGGGTGTAGTTCTCCATTTTGGCTTCATTGTCTGTTAAATTTAATAATGACATAAAATGAATCTGTTGTGTGTTGTTTTACACTGTAGGTGAGATTTCATTAATTTTAGAAGCTGATTCAGACTAGATGATTTTTTTTTTAATTCTGTAAAACCACAGAATTCGAACTGGGTGTACTTTCTTGTTCTTGTGACTGTATAATGCTCTGAGGAGTGAAGATGTGGCGAGTTAAAACAAAGCACATACACCATTTTGGAAATCCCTGCTTTACTGTGAGTGATCTATCAAGGGAGGTGTGTGTGTCTTGTGAAAGCTGTTGTGTGTAGAGGGTGGGTGGTGTTTGCTTGGACTTCCTTGCGCCTTTCTATCTTCTTATGCTGGATAAATTTAAACATTCATGTTCATCAGTCATTGTTGGGTTACAGCAAACGGATTTCCCACCAAGACAAAAAGTCTACAAATAATGGAGACGCAGAACTTTGGTAAGAAGATGGACCATCATTCACACTTCAATCCATTCATTCATTTATAATAAATACACATGGATGTCATAAGCAGGAATAAAATGTGGTTACATAGGTCAATGCTTTGTTTTATATTGTTGTCTAATGAGCATTTCTCTTTCCGTCTTCCCTCTCTGTCATCCTGGATTGCTAAGTTGCTACTAAGCAACACTTAAAAGAATTTACACTTATTTCTTTCCTCTTACAGGTTTTTCTCACTCCAGTTTGTCTAAAAATGTGTAACTTCAACAATTTTTCCGCTTCATTTTCACAGGGCTTTTATTTTACACACAATTTAAACACTTAATCTGCTGCATTTTGTCTTATTCTACAGGGCTGAGTTCTGTTCACTTTGTTGTTTTTGGCTTTTTAAAATAGTAATTTACATTGTTTTGTCTTTGCCACAGTCCCATTAATGATACTGCTGATTTGAAGGATGACGTCCCCGAGCAGACGAACAGCATACCATGACATATTCCTGCTTCTGGACAACACTGGCTAAAACCTTCGCTAAAGTTCATGAACTGTGGTTTGAAGTTCAGCAAAAAAAAAAAAAAAAAAGGAAAAAAAAAAAAGTTCAGCAATTTCAATTTGGTTGCTTACACTTTGGCTCAGCGTATTAACTGACATGAATTCCATTTGCACTGTGATTTATATATCTTGTAAATCTGAAGGAATGAAATGTCAGAATATGTCAGTTACTTTATCTGTGTTGTTAAAAAATATATATATATATATACATACATACACCAATGATCAGGACTCACCTTAAAACTATACAGCTATAACTTTTCCTTGTACTTTAACATTGAATAGAACTTACAGCTTGAATTAAACTGGATACACCAGAATATCATAGATAACTGTTGACTAACATCAGATGCTATACACCATCACTGTAGCTGAAAGCTTTGGTCCTGTTGATATTAAAGCCTGACGAGCCTGTAAAGCAGCCATTTAGTATTGTATAGTGAAAACAGAATTTCTTTAACTGATTTAAAAGGAGGTCCTGGGTTTGATACCAACACCATTCGATGTGGATCGGACCTTTCTGTGTGGAGTTTGCATGTTCTCCCCGTGTCTGCGTGGGTTCTCTCCGGGTACCACAGCTTCCTCCCACCATCCAAAGACATGCACTGATAGGTTAATCGGTTAATCTAAAAAACTGCCCATAGGTGTGAATGTGAGAGTAATTGTTTGTCTATATGTCAGCCCTGCAATGAACTGGCGACATGTCCAGGGTGTACCCCACCTTCGCCCATAAGTAGCTGTGATTGGCTCCAGTGACCTCCATGACCCTAGTGAGGATAAAGCGGGTTCAGAAAATGAATGAATGTTATGTTGTTAAGTAATGATGTGTAATGTTATGTACACCTTAATTCAGAAGCCAAATGTTTGGTTGTGTTTGGAGTGACTTAGAAATTTCACAAAACCCTTGTGAAAATGGCTCAAATTGAGTCAATGGAAGGAGTATTTTTTTTTTTAAAAATTACCTTTTTTTTTTTTTTTTTTTTTTTTTTTTACACATGAAAAAGAAAAGGAAAAAATTAATTAAATGTGGAGTGAGGCTGTTTAATTAAATCGGTCTCACTCCACACTACCAGAGGACAAGAATGTTAAATGATGTTATAGAAAATGTATATAAACTGTGACTCCTGAACTGTTTGCACTTGCATTGCTTTTTTAAAATTTTTATTTATTGAAAGAAAATTTCTGAACAGCTTTTGTATTCTATTTAGGGCCGGTAGTTACTGTAGTTGCTATGGTTGAACTTTTGTAAATGATTTAATGCAATAAAAGGAAAAATATGACTTACGGGCTTAACAAAATTGTCTGAATTCAACATCAATGCAATAGAATTGTGTGACAGTTAACAATTTGTAGGTGTGTGTCTCTGAATCAGACAAAGTTTCACAACAATGTAATGCAGCTTTAATATGGAACAACAGTAAAAGTGACAGGCAGGTACAAATTTAAAGTTAAATTTGTGTGGAATATATACAAGCCAGACACTTTTATTTAAAAAGTACAATATATTAATGTAAAACAAAGTGTACAAAGACTCCAATTATACAAAACCTTGACTGTAGGTCATGTATAGGTATCAAACCAGGGGTGTAAAACTCAGTTCAGGGGCCACATCAAGCCAAATCTAAATTGAATCTGAAGTGGGCTGGACCAGTGAAATAACATAATAATATATAAATAATGTCAACTTAAAACTTTCCTCTATGTTTTAGAGCAAAAGTAAAATTATGTGATAAAAATGTTTACATCCACTAACAATGTGAATAACATGAACGAACTGAAATTTCTCAAGAAAACTAAGTGCAATTTTAGCAATATTATGTCTCAGTTTATCCTTTACACGTGAAGTACAACTTACAGATTACAGTGGATCTACAAATAAACAATAACAGGCAGAATATTGCTAAACCTGCACTTCAGACATTTCAAAATGTTCATATTTATTCAGATTATTTGCATATTTGTGAAATGATAATTTTAGTGTTAATACAGTAAAATGACATGAAAATGTTTACATTTACAAAGAGAAAAATATGGAGTTGTAAGTATTTATGTATTTATTTAAGTATTTATTTATGATAGTATTTTACTGATCCGACCCACTTGAGATTAAATTGGTCTGTATGTGGAACCTGAAAAATGATTAATATCTTCAGTGTAAGTTTTGAATTTCATTCATTCATCCCATGGGCCAGACTGGACCCTTTGGCAGGCCAGATGTGGCCCCCCGGGCCGCATGTTTGAGACCTCTATATTAAAATAAAATAATGTAATATTGTATGATGCAGTGCCACCTTGTGGAATTGACTGGAATATCCCCCATGGTTGCATACAAGCCTCCAGTTAAGTACATTTATTCCTTCCATGCTTAAAGGGAGTGTATGAATAATTCCTTTACTGCCACTAACTCCAAAACAGACATGAATGAGAAACCCTGGATCTACGTTAAGTCCAGGGTTCTATGGATCTACGTTAAGTCAAAGGTATTATTCTAACAGCAGCAGGAGTTGAAAGAAAAGATAGAATTTAAAAATACACTCCAAAAGACTCAATATATTTTCATAAGGTCCTGCTTATATTAGCATTAGGCTCTGTTCACACTGCAGGTAAAGTGGCCCAAATCTTTTATTACCCACATGTGACTCATCACAACAGCACAGACTTGATTTTGTCAAATCAGACCCAGGGTCTAAATGGTTATAAACTGGATCCATATCTGATGTTTTGCAGTGTGACTTCAGTCTAAATGGTCATGTCGCATTTCATCTGAATTTTAGATAATTGAAATGCGATAGATGTCACAATTCTGGACCTGGAAAGATCCACATTTACTTCTATAAACACGTGATGTTTCGTCTTCTATGGCGCATGTGAGTCACTTCAGGATCATAGACTGTTGTGAACTGTCAAAAAAAAAAAAAAAAAAAAAAGATTTCAGCAAAAGATTAGAACTGAGCATTAAGATTGCAATGTGAATAAAGCATCATGCATCATGGGGTGGTTTTCTACTGCCTATAACAGTCCTCAGATGATTTCTTGTTTCTATTCAGACCACTCAAATTACAATATTTTGAAAAGATAATGATGGTATTTTTGCCCAGTGATACCAAAAAACTATCAAGAACCTTAGCTTTATATCTTGGAGGGACCTCTAGCACTTGAATGCTAATGTTTAAAATGATAATTTGACAATTTCATCCACATACACTAATATTATGTGCCCAGCTTTGATGAAAAATCCTCTTCAAGGTAAGATGAGATATGTCCTTCACTGTAACCGATTTCAAATGGTGCTAGAAACACAAGAAGACTCTGAACACCAAAAGAAATCAGTCAACCTTGGAAAGAGGACAAAGATCTCGAGCTGTCGCAACATCGCTGTGGCCGACGGAGTGACGTTTCATGTAGCGATGTTTTTTTTTTTTCAGGTGATATTGCAACTCCTCCTGTAGACACTTCTTCTATTTTACACTTAACTGTTGCTGCACTGAAACACACTTCCTACCCCAAGAACACTGATTTCAAATGGTGCTAGATCGATGACAATACTCTAAGCCACCATCTGAAACCAGCTTCCTGAGGAGGCACAAGTGATAAAAGGGCATCCATCTGTAACATAAACCACACACAAACCTTGAAATGTAATAGAAAACAACATTCATTTTTGCTGATTATGCTGTAAAATATGTTTGCATAAAAGTTACACGTTTGAAAATGAAAAAAAAAGGATATAACAGGTTGTATAGAGAATTAGGTACAGGCAGAGCTACACGGTCGACTCTGGGGAATTTCAAAGATATTTCAGCTACAGAAACTGAAAAGAAAGCATATTTTAGAGAACAAAAGAGTGGTTCAGATGCAGCGGTAGATACTTGGAGCTCGACAGGAGCATGTGCTCTTATGCAGAAACTGAGAAAGATACTGAAGATGTGACGCGGTTATTCACTTCTTACTTTCTTCGTCTCATTTTTTTACCGGGATATTTTCATTTTCAACACTATCAGAGCACGTACTATACAGAAACACATTGTGAAATCATAGTCCGCTATTTCTGACCAGGTACTTCTGTTGAATTCTACACTCAGAAACATCCAGGAAGAGATTAGTTCCTAGGTTACAGTACAGTAAAGAATAATAATATCCTCTTTTGCTTGTTATGCTTACTCATTTGAATTCATTAACCAAACGCCCACGATAATATGACACAAATATGCTTGGCGTTGATCATGAAATCTCTCTCTCTTATGGGAAAATTTACTTACATTTATTGACTTCTATCATTAAATAAGTGATGGGAAAAGTCAGGAGTAAATCATATTTCTCTACCTTGGTTCAGAGGCCTTGTCTGACCAATATGGGTTTCCAGGGAAGCCTCACATCATCACTATGAGGGACATCATATGTAATGGCCTCTGGCGTGATCGCGGCTCTCTGGCTTGTGCCCAAAACAAAGTTTGATTCAGTGCTTTGGCCAGGAGGACGAAAGCTGATGAAGAGAGAATAAGAGAGAGATGAAATGGAAAACCACTGAGAAAGCACCAGAGCACCTCACTCACTCTGTCGCTCTCTCTCTCTCCAACACGCCCACATGACTGATCTGATACTTGATCCAAGCTGCGTGGATGTGCGAAGGGCCAAACAAGAACAGACACATTAAACACTGCCACTGTACGTCTTAACACACCGGCTCACCTGCAGTTCCATGCAGACAAACACACACCCGGATGAGTCGCTCAGTCCTCGCCTCTCCGTTACTTGGTAGAATAGTGAGGACGTTATTGTATATGACTCCAGCCACTAAAAGAAAAAACCAAGGAAGTGGCTGGCAATGAAAGTCATGACGCAGACACACACAACTATAACACACTGAAAGGGTGGGGCAACGACAGGTAGTGGCCAGTTCACTGACTTGTTGCTAAGAGCTCAAAAGAACTAAACTACCCAACTATTCATAATATCCTTTTATTTTCCTCTGACTGTTTCTACTGTTTCCATGCAGGTAAAAAAAGGACTAGTGACAACTAATTATCCTGCTCCAAACTGCTCCCATCCCTCCAGAACACACACCCACATGCAATCTTTCAACATGTTTGCACTGAAATTTCCCACAAATAAGACCTGTCTTGAAACTGATTAAAGCCAAGTCAGACGCCAGGCATCTGCTTCAAAGCATCTGATGGAATTTACTTTGTTTTTCACAAAAAGAGGAAGAACAAAATCTCTTAAGGCTCTTTAGAAGTCCTCATCAGGCTTCAGATGGACCAGACCAAGCCTATTTATGCCAAGGTTGTTTGTGCGTGAGAGAGTGTAAGGCTATATATGCGTGTGTTTGCTAGGTAGCCACAGTTACAGCTCTGATCAGAGGTCCTGTCTGTCCGTAGGTGTCTGGTTCCTTCGCCTGGCTGGCTGGCTCAACCCAACCCCATCAGTTTTCTTTTTCGGGTTGTTTGTTGCTTGTGTGCCCTGGACCTGTTGTGTAACACTTATAAAAGATTTAAAGGGACAGGAGGCGTTTAGAGAATGGTCAATGACAGAATCAGGATGGAACAGTGAACCACCCTTGGGATACTTATAGACGTAAATATCCTCCCTGCAGTCGTTATTTACAGTGAAATAACAAAATAATCCCAGCAGTAGAATGCAGAGTGGGTAAACTGAAATGAAACATTTTTGACAAGCAATTTGTATGCTTACAGTTGCACATTTTAACATTTTGATAAAATACTTTAGGTTAAAATGCATCTTTCTAATTTAATACCCATAGTATTGCAGGTCTGCTGAAATAGTGTTCTTGTGTCTCGATCTAACTGTGCCACACAATTATGCCATGTGTTGATGTGTAGCCCACACCTACACAAACTGGTAGACTTACTAATATTGACTCATTCATAAGGACTGACCCCCCCCCATGCAGTTGTGAGGCGATGGAAAGAGCACCAGCCTCAGCCTTGATGCTTAGGATCTTCTTCCTCTTTATGACCACCTTTACTAGAGGTAAAACAGAGAGCGGATGTATACCATCAGCACATTTACAGGAGAGGGCCAAAGAGAGAGACGCTGAGTGTAGAAGCAGGACCTGCAATGCAGACCACGGTAAACCGCACACACTCTTACATCATCTCAGAAATGTGACATCTTCACGGAAAGAAAAAAAATCTTCCATTGTATTTGGTTTTAAATCCTTCCTGTGGTCGCCTCCCTCCACATGAACGCACAGGTATCAGCTAAGCAGGAATACTACGCACATGATCCCGAGCAGCTTGTCACAGTGATAAGGAAGGTCCGGATGTCTTATGGGCCAATAGTTTTCTGTAATTTCACTAGAGAAGAATAGATATGCAGTATGTACGCTCTAGGAAAGCTTTGACACGGACTATAAAATTTGTTATTAATTGAAGGGAAAAAGATGGTTCAGTTAGCACTTTCAATTATTCATTCATTCATTGATTCATTTTCTGTAACAGCTTGATCCTCTGGAGGGTCGTAGGAGGGCTGGAGCCTATCCCAACTAACATCGGTCAAAGGCAGAATACACCCTTGACAGCACACCAGTTTATCAAAGAGCTACTCTTAATGAGTTAAACCCAATTAACAGCTATTGTTACTGACAGACAGCTGCGTATTAGGTCAGTTGCTCTTACAAAAATGCAAAACCTGTCAATGGGGAGGAAAATTATTCTACTCTGTTAATTGGTTTTCTATTAAATACCTGTGAATTCACTTTATCTTTCATCAGTTTTGTTTTTCAAGTTGTTAGAATTGAGGCAGTTGTTTGAAATTAACCCTCTGGAAATCAGGCAAATTTGAAAATGACGGGATCTGTAAAGCAAGGAGTTACCAGCACCACCCTCAGACACACAAACACACAGAGGTCTAAGCATTGACTGAAAAACTATCCACACATTATTGTTCACCTCTTTTTGGTCAGAAAATCTGTATCTAAGTTTTTAATGGACAGTATTTCATCAGTTAAACCCCTAAAAACCTGAACAGTACTCCCAGAGTGAATTGTTGCCGCAATATGTACGTAAAACCTTTGTATTAGGCATCAGTGCATTTTCACCAATCAGATGTTGAACTCCAGCTGCTTGCTTATACCGAGCCAATAAAGCACTGCTGTGCTGTTCATTGAGCCGAGGGACCTCCTCCCATCCAATGAGAATCCAGCATTGGCACGATGGCCTGTGATGCAGCAGCTTTAGGAAGTCCAGTGCATGTGAACTGGAGAAAAGCCAAAGCAGAGTCACCAAGAGAGCAAGGTAAACAACTTCTCTCCCCCTCACTCTCACTCTGTCTCCATCTCAGTTTATCTCTCCTTTTTCATGTCTTCCTCTCTTTCTGATCCTGAGTCATGACATTTAGCCCTTTCTGTTGCTCTCTTTCTGCAGCAGTGATAGATAAATAGATTAAGATAGACAAAGACAGGGAGAGAGATACAAGCTGTGAACTAGTAAAGTCCAGCCCAGAAAGGACTGCGTCACCGTCTCTGTCTCCTAACTACGCAGAAACAAATGTGTCTTAGAAAGATTTTTGACAAATCCCAGTGGCTCTGGGGGGTGAAAATAAATCACATGAGAAAACCACCAATAGCCACAGACTCAGCGCTGATCTTTTGTCTGATAGAACCATTCAGATGGATCTCAACTAGTCTCTGCCTTTGTACATGGCTGCCTCTCCCTCTTCATCCTCGTTCTTTCCTTCATCAAGAGTAAACACAACAAGTAGGCTGACAGTCAGCAGTCAAAACACAAGAACATATAGGATTATGTATGGGTAGGTGTATATGTAGCAGCGTAAATCGCCTTTATCTTGGCGGAATTCATCGTCAAACTCCTCCTGCAACTGCATCCGACGGCTGCTCTAATGTCCACCTGCCTGCATCTATACACATTCCCGTGTAATGGTGTATGAGACATAAAATACTGTTTTATAATGGTCAGATGGCACCATCCATGACAGCATTCACGTATTCCAACTTAGTGAAATCATATGGATGCCTTGCAGTGAGGTTGCAAAAAGCAGTGTTTGAAAACCTTTATAATTCTCGGCTAAACATTCCTGGCTAAGCTTCACTGTGATATTAAAGAGTCATCCAGAATATTCTTTTAACCCTTTTATCGCACCTCTGTCCACCCAGCATACACACCTTACCATGCTATCAAAACAAGACCTAGAGAAACTGTGTCACATCTTCAGCATCCATGTTGAAACTCCCGATTGCAGCTCACAGGAACTACACAGCACACACACCGATTCACACACACATAGTAGCAATAGGCAGTGGCGATCAAAACTACCAGGGAGGAAGAGGAAGAGGAGGAGAAAGCCATGGGTGTCCGAAACCACTGTGTCCACTTCAGGTGGAAAACTCGATGACTCTGGGCTTCTGTCATCTCAGCTTCTGTTTCTCCCGACATGAAAAAGTGACGTAGCAACTAATCCAAAATCTCTCTTTCTCTCTCTCTCACTGACTTGCTCTCCCTCCCTCCCTTTCTCTTTTTGCTTGCCTCTAAAATACACAGTCTTTATTTTCATCTTTTTTGAAAAAGCAGAACTGCTACCAGACTGCTACTTCGAACTAACACATATACACAGAAACAGATCAGACCCAACACAAATGCTCAAATACGTGCGCAGTCACGCACACATACGCAGAACCGTGCACACGCGCGCATGAGCACGCTATTCCTCTTCCTGAATGTGACGCAGCACTTAATTCTCTGTGCTTTTACACCACTGTTGTGGCTACATAACGAAGCTTCTTGATCAAACAGAAACAGAACAGGCAGAAGCACACTTGCTAGCTGCCACACAAGCCGAGAGCATGAGCAGACTGCAGTTAAAGGGACCCTGCTACCATGGCTCCTTGTCCCCCCACTGTATGACGCTGCTGTGTCCCCATTTCCCCCCGTGTCCCCATATTATTTGCTCTCTCTCTCTCTCTCTCTCTCTCTCTCTCTCTCTCTCTCTCTCCGCTGCCCTCCTCACTGGTGCTCTCCTCTCTGCTCTCGGCTAGAGACACACTCTGGCTCCTCTGTCTGTGAGACTGAGCTGACTGATCCTCCACGATCACCTGACAACCCACTGGTTTTAAAGGCACATCACCACCAGCAATATATCAGTCTTTTAAGCACTCAGATGGTCCTCCTGGCCTTTTCAAAACTGCCTAATGACTCCATTTATCTCTGGGTCTGCAATAAAGGAAAATATTCACATAGTACTTCAGTTTATGTCATTCTGTCATCCATTTGTAGTACTTTTACTGTGGTTATTTCTATTTGTATTTCTGTCTTACGTTAGACTCTACCCTCTTTTTTCTACCCATAAATGCCAGCTCATGGCTGTGAGTGTGTGGTGAATGATTTTAATTTTACTATTATCACCGATGTCATACCTACCATATAAACTTCCTCTTTCAGTCGATGTTTTCTATCGCAGCTCTGTGTGTAGGGAAATGTACTTTTGTCTCCTTTTTCAGTTACTTTTGCTTACTTTACTCTTACTTTTTAATACTAGCCACTTCAACTAGGATAAATGTCTCAATAATTAAATAATACTTCAGTAAATTATTCGTGTTTGCACCAGTGGTGTGGCTGTATCTTTAAATGGTTTGTCGTCCTGTCTTAAAAATAGTTTTGGTTCAGGCAAACATTAGTAGAGTTTATTTTGAGAAATAAGAGCTTTGCCGTTTTCAGTCTGATTGCTCACGTACCTTGATCAGTTGACACTTGAATCCTAGTGTAAGTTATTCAACAAAGCTGTGGAAAGACAAAAGGAGGAAAATACTTTTAGTGTGGAACACACGCAGGACAACATGAAATGGACTTCAAGTTAATGTTGTAAGGCAGAAACGAACAGGAAACTACCAAGACGATCAATACTTTTTACAGGCACTTTATGAACATGCAATGGCAGTGGGTCAACAAATGTCAAAATAGTCTATTTGTTTATTGTAGCTACCATTGCAAACTACAAACAGTGTGAAGCAGGGCAATATGAGGAACAAGCTTGGTTCTGTCTCTTTTATTAGCTCTTCTGTTCTCAACAAGGCTGTGCCTATTAGGTCTGTCTGCATTTCCGAGGCATAGCGTCTCCTTTATATGCTAAGCTGAAATAAAAGCTTTGTCTCAGTTAACAAAAGGTAAACAGTTTCTGTCTGTGTCAGCTTGCTACCACACCTATTTACGAGAGAGATACTGTATATGACAATGCATGCATTCAACAAGTGCCCTCATTAAAAAAAAAAAAAGAAAAATCATATTTTTTAAAACTTGGAAGAATGCTTTCACATGGGAAAATGTTTATTCCTGACATCAGATATGTTGGCTAGAACTCAAAAGCTGAGCTGCAGTTAACTACGTTTTAGGAGTATTTTGTCATTTGTGAGGGGCAGTGCAGTCTCATTGAATGTTCAAACCGAGTTGTTTTGCTTTATATGTTTTCAAAGGCTTGGCCGTTCAACTGAAGCACAAACTGTCCCTCTTTTTTTCATGAAACTTTCCATTACCCTTCAGTTTAAATTTCATTCTGCAACTCATAAGGCTGTAAATTTTCCTCCCTACAGAACTCGTAACTTGTGGTGTCCTCATTCCCCACTGGAGCCAGAGGATACGGAGCCCACAGCTTCACCTTACAGGACTGAGAAAGGCGAGCATTGGTAAAAGAATCAGTTTTCACCCTCCAGCTATATGGGAAATGTAACGGATCTGAGGGATCAAAGCATGTTTGCTCAGAGGAGCCTGGGAGATGCTCAGGGTATTGATCTGAGGATTGAGGTCTATCTGCTTCTCTAGAATAAAGACATCTTCAGTCTATATGTGCATCATGTGCAGGATGGCTGCAAGAGGCACTGTATGTACGAAAGCTGAATAACTGACTCCTTTTACTGTTACTCTCCCTGTTACTTGTAGGTACACAGAGTAGACGACTCACATCCCACATACTGCATTCGACACTTTTTAAGGAGAATAGGGTTTTATTGTGACACCGGTTTATGTTTGTGCTGACAGAGACATACTACAGATTAAGAGACACATCCAAGCACTGCCCCTTCCTGTCTGCTATTTATGTTCCTCATTCAGTGGGCAGCATGTTAATTTTAGCCTTGTCATCTATCAGCTATGCCTGTTCCACTTCCTAAACCTTAATCTCTCCCTTGGAAATATGCCCAGTCAGCTCCATTGACATTGTTTTGAACCCTACTGGTAATAATGGGAGCAAAGTCTGAATGCACTCATATGTACATGTATGTTATGATGGAAATTAAGACATATACAGTATATTCTCACCTGATATTACCTGGTTTGCAGTTACCACTTGGCAGTCTGTCTCTGGCATTGTCACCGTGTGTTCCGGCATCAACATTCTATAATGAAAACAAAGTCACAAAAAGCAAACTTGACTATCAATTCAAAGAACTCCCCTGCAGCAAAACACTTCATGGCAACAGTGTTGACAAGTCAAACAAAGTTACCTGTGTACAGATGCACTTCTACTGCTGTACTTTAACAGCTTGGATTCAATACGGCAAATATGTATGCGACCAACTGTTAATAAGGCAAATAAATTACTTCGGATAATAATTTACTATGGGCTGATGCACTAGTGTGTTAATCATCTTAAAGCTGCAATTCCTTCTGTTAAAAGAGAAAGTGGAAGTATTTATCTGTTTGATACTATTTTGGTACTATTGGATTTTTTTTTTTTGATTAATCGCGTTATACATTCACCAAAGTAAACATTTCCTTGTACTGTGCCCCCGAAGCAGTCTGCAATTAATAAGTAATAAGTTCACATAACTGTAATAATAAATGATAAGTCTGACGGAAAAAAATAATAAGAATGTCCACGGTCTTACATTAGACTCTGGAAACTGATGCGTGATCTCTGCAGTGTTGCCTCACAATACTGAAATATTTGTTGATGAAATATGACACTGTTATGGACAGCTTCATGTTCCAGCACAAAATCTAAGCCTACAGAAATACGCCATCGTGTGTTCGAGAGGAGTATTGCTTTGAAGGGGTTTGTTTACATCAGGAATAAAAAGTGCGTATGACATAGAAACCTCTGGATGGATGGAGCTGAGTCAAGGCGCTGGCACAGCTTGCACAAACATAATAAAATTTACAAAAACAAACAAAAGTCAGACCATACACCACTAAAATAAACCTAGTGGACGAAATCTATCCCGATACTCATCAAATGAACATCCCTGAGAAAAAAAAAAAAAAGAAAAAAGTATCTTACATAATTTTAACTTTAAGCCTGTACACAAAGGTTCATGAATGAAAGGATAAGTATTTTTGCGTTTTACGCGTACATATTATGATTAAAATATGTTAATCTGCGAGATATTCATCTGGAAATGATATTAACAATAATCAGGTGGCAGACGCAATTTTAAGTCTGACAAAATTATGTTAGTAAAAACATTTAGTTTCGCTGCCACTGTGTAAGTTTTTCTTGTGAATGGTGATAATTCAAAGTATTTATCCATTCTTTTCTAACTTAACCTAGTAACCTGCAACTTGCATTAATATATCATTAAAGGATATTAAACCGAACGGATTAGATCAAAAGTTTAAATCGTGACAAACAAACTAATAAAGACAGAATCAGTTATAACAGTTACCTTATGAAGTGGATCATTACGCAGTACCGCATGGATACTCAGACCACTCACTCCTGAGGTAAATTGAAGTGCGCAACATCCTCCCGCATAGGCACCTCTCCATCCCTCCCTGCTCCTCTACGTCCTCTCTCTGGCTCCGAAGAAAATGAGCCTGAAATGCGCACAGCTTTATAAGAGAACAGCCGACAGCAAATGCCTTTCTTATTTCCGGGTAACGCTGGGAACAACGTTGGAATCTGCGACCTACATAATAATGTTCAAATCACGGTCATGCGTAATTCTTCATGGTTAACAGAAGTACACGCAGCAGTTTGTCAGTAATATACGCATTAAAGATAAACAGTATGGAGAGATTATATAAAACAGACATAATGTGCACACACACATAGGCTGGGTCCACAGATGATGGTATATGACTGCATGTAAATAAATAGTTTATTCTCTAAAGTGGAGATCTCTCACCATCGACGCGTCATCCGCAACACGTCCTTCCCCTTTGCTATTTTAACCCCGTCACCGGTACCTTAATCTCCCATCAACCACCTGGTTATTATTCAATTCAGAGTGGTCCCCTTCCCGTAATGTAAAAATCCTTATCCATCGACATTTTCACAGCAACACAAACAAGCCCCGCCCAAGCGCACACACCCCCGCTGTCGGATTGGACGTTGCTCTGAAGTGCGTCGACAGGATCACATGATTTTGACGCATGTTTACAAAAAGGCACACAGCATACGACAAGTACAGCATGCAACATCCAGGGACTACAGCTCGGACTACAAGCACAAAGAGGTCACTGCTGTCAGCTTCCGGTTTAAGCGTAAAATACCGCGCATCCTCATTGTCACGGAACCTGCCAGTTTCTTCCTCCTCCCATATTTAGAATAAGAATAAGAATACGAATCGAATTAATATAGACAGAAATAGTAATAACACCTAAAATTATTATTATTATTTTTATTATTGTCGTTATGTATTGTTATTATTATTATTATTATTATTATTATTATTATTATTATTATTATTAATTCTACTACTAGTACTACTACTAGCAGTACTAGTAGTAGTACTGCTAGTAGTAGTAGTAATAGTAGTAATCATGTTGTTATATGTTCAGTTAGAGCAGTGTTGTTCAACCCATGTGGGGTCCCCTGAAATTCAAATAGGGTCACCTGAAATTTTTAATAATTGACAACAACAATAATAATAATAATAATAATAATAATAATAATAATAATAATAAAATACTAATAAAAAACATACAGTGACAATCACAATCTGTAACAGGCAAGACAAACTGTGAAGCTAAAACTGAAGCACTGTGGTACTATTTATCTGTCAAATGTTCATTGTGATCGGTTTCAGATGCTGCAGCTCTTTCATAATTCATAGTTTGAGTTCTTGTTTGTTCAGTTTTAATTTACAGCCTTGTAAATACAAGCTGGACTGACTGTACATATCCTGACCAAGGAAAATAAAATTCTCACTTTGAGCAGTAATCTACACCTGGCTTTTCTGCCTCCGTCCATAAGAAAATACATTATATAGACTAAATGTCGTCTAAAATTAATGTTTATTTGCAACATAGTATAGGAAACTATAATGTGATTAAAAACAAATTAATTTTAGCAAAAAAATGTTTCCATTTTAATGTCTGGGTTCGCCAGAAATTTGTGATGCTAAAATGGGGTCACAAGCCAAAAAAGGTTGGGAACCACTGAGTTAGAGCTATTTGGAACCAGGAACAGGCCTGAACATAGGGCTCATAAAATAAAATAAAATAAAATAAAATAAAGGTATTATTATTATTATTATTATTATTATTATCTCATCATCATCATAATTATTATTACTAGCGCGTTGATCTGTGGGGAACCATGGGTTCTAGATGTGGTAGTTTTTAAGCTGGGGAGAGCTGACTTTTAGGAAATGATGTGGATCTATATTTTATAAGTACTGACATAAAAATTGTTTGGTAAATCATTCTTTAAAACTTAAATAACAATTAATGTATTCATATCGATATCTAGGAACTGAAGTTAGTAAACATGCTCTTGCCTGCGTCTGAACTTCCTTCTGATTTTCTTCCAAAGACTGCAGCACATCAAATACACAACACACCACAGTGATTAAATAATTTGGTATTTATATCATCATCCAAAATATGTTTTTTGTTTGGTCTTTACTTGGTCTTTCTCAATTTAAATTCAACTTGGATGTCTTCAGTTCAGTGTCTGCTTGAACCAGTGGTCACAGCAGGGGGCATCCTAACCCAACATTATGGTGTTCAAGCTGTTTTCTCTCCTTTGGATTTTTCTTTACATTGTATTTGTGTTATTTCACTGTGAGTTCATTCATTTCTCTTGCACAGTCTTGAATGTTCTGCATTTCCCTTTTTCCAAATATGTACATTTTTACATTTATATTGAGTTTAAAGGTCTTTTGGGGTTGATAACATTGTTTGTATAAGCTTGATAAATATTAATGTATTGTCATCATATGTGTTGTTATTTTTCCAATTTATACAAAGTAATGAACTCAGCTTTAGTAAATTATCATCAGTACAAGGTCGGTTATGTCAATTTATCTTCTGTGGGGTGTGAGGTTCCCTTGCATCATTGGAAAAAAAGACAATGCCTTCCAGATTGTTTCCTTTAGCAGATGTTAGATGACAGCACAGAGCAGGAACAGACGGGATATCAATTTAAGTTTCCATTCGTATTTGTTGTTTAGGTGCCCATGGAGACAAAATATGAAAATAGGGTTTCGCAATTTACATGATCTGATTAATGGCAGATTAATGTTTTTCTGTCATAATGAAGTGCAGGCCCTTTCTTCCTTTAGACGGCAGTTGTAGTAATAGAATGAATACAAGAGAAACACTGTTGAATGAGAATAAACAGTCACTGGAGTGACTTCTCTATATAGGATAAAAGTGTAAATTGCACAAAAATCACTGAAATCCTGGCTGGCTTTGACGTGACTGATGGGACAGTAACATGTAGGCTGTGTCTGGTCACTCCCTCATGTGTGCACATGAGTCAGTGGGGCCCCATGTACTGTACTTCTTGCAAAAAGGCACCTCCCTTAATGTGGATCCCAGCTTTGAAACAGCATAGTACATTTCCCATGATGCATGCTTTTTTTTTTTTTTTTTTATGTGAAAGTATATTGAGTTTCTCTCACGTATTCATGTCCTTTGGATCTTGAAAGAATGTGTGCATGTGCAAGGGGATGTACACTATTTTATGCATGCAAGTGTGTTTTCACTACATATTGTATGAGAATTAATTCAAGTTAATTTTAGAACATGTAAATGCTTTTCAGTTCTCCTTCTTTTGGTCACTTTCTGATACAATTGAACACCAGAACACATAGAATGGCTAAAACAAATTATTAACTGATGTTAGGAGTAAAGGTTAATCATACCGTATCATGGTCAGCACAGGGTGGGATCCTTCTGATTCACAGATAATGCATGAGTTAAAGTGTTCGTGAACTTAATTTGGTGTTTTTCCATGTCTGACTGAGAAGATACAGTCTGTGATTCTGCCAGGGTGAATTCAAGGCTATTGTCTTGTTGATTTAGAAAAGACTGCAGAGTGATTAAATTGTCCAGAGTACTTATTTCTCAAAAATGTTTTGTTTGTTCTCCTCCACAGTAACAGTAAGTATGTTTACAGGGTTTGTGTTGCAGACCTCCACCCCACAACTAGACTTAACCTGGGGATCCAGTTAGATTCATTGAACTATTAACCCTTTATAGGACACTCATAGAAATACTCTGAAATTCAAAATTTCAACCTTAGTGTGTTATTGGAGGACATAACAAGAGTTTATTACTTTTATGATTTTTTTTTCTTTTTCAAAATTGTATATCATCATGAAGAAAACTATGGTGAATGAAGTTACTATATTTGGTCTTTTACCCATAAGTGGCGAAAAAAAAATGAAAAAAGAAATCTAGGACATATGTATAAAAAATGCCAGAAAAACACATGTAATGTGAAAGGAACATGTATTTTAATGCATTAGACCAACATCAGTGCTGATCCAGGCACCTGTCAACATCCACATTATCCTTTTGAACATCATTCCTTACATTAGTACTGTTACTTCATGGTACCAAACAAAGCAGGTCCACTCACTATTCAAGCAGAGGTGGACCTTACAGACCCTGTAGACCACATTGGACCTGAGATTGTTGACTTACTGTGCTCACTATAACTGTTGCTTATGTACGTGGAAATTCCTAAAAATTGTCACTTGCCTTATAAAGAGTTAAATGATTTTCCATTTTATTTTTTACACTTTTGATACACAGATAGCGGATGAGGGAAAGGGGGGATGTGTAGGTTTTCCAGTTGTGTCTGTCTTGTTTTGTCCTGTTCTTGGCATACCCATGTGGTGTCCATGGCAATCCCTCAATTTAATGGACTTTTAAAGTGGAAATACTTGTTAACAGATATAACTGTATCCTGGGAGGTCAAGCTGTTTAACCAGTCCTTTTCACAGTTTCCCACTGACGATGAACATCATGTTCCAGCGAGGAAGGAAGTTGGTTAATATTCCTTAGTATATGTTCTCTCACCATAGAAGAGGTACAGTCGAAGAAAAAATTATTAAACCACCCTTTTAATTTCTTGTTCATTTTAACGCCTGGTACAACTAAACAAATGGTACATTTGTTTGGACAAATATAATGATAACAACAAAAATAGCTCCTAAGAGTTTAATTTCAGAGCTGATATCTAGTCATTTTTGATGGTTTTCTTGATAATAACCAAAATCCCTTCCGTTCTTGCGTCAGTATCTATGGCATTGTACTGACAAAAACAGTGCTTTTAGTCATTCCATGTTTTCTTTTCTGTCTGTTTTAGTCACATGATACACACAGGAGTTAGTACTTGATTGCATAACCATTGGTTTTGATGACTTTTGATGGTCTAATACATTTTTCTGCGACTGTACTCTGTATCTCAAACTATGAGGTGATAAATGCAGAGGTTTTATGCAGTGCAGCAGATATTTTAGACAATTTTTATGCAGAGACTTATTGTACTTCACCAATATTCTTATACTCCTGTTACCTTTTCATGAACCTCAAGATTTAATTGGCTGTTAATTTTCATCGCAGACTCACTCTGCAGACCACTCCTCTTGACCTCTGGGTTCCACTAAGTCCCTGGAGTGCTCTCCCTTACCTCCCACCCCTCAAATCATACCAATATTATCTTACCATCAATGACTTTAGAAGGGGTGTGTTTTGGCACTGAGAGGGAAAACATGACGTATTTGGCAGCTGCGACTACACCGAGGGGGGAGCCACCCCACAATAAAAACAACCAGCTGAGTTTTGTTCATAATCCCAGATTCCACTCCACATACACTGCTCTTGGCTTGAAGGAGGAAAAGAGGGGTGGAGACACTCAGGGCTGGATGAGATGAAGGATGGGAGGAGAGCACAATGGGGTTGGGGGAATTGTATGACATTGAAGAAAAGCTGTGGAAGACTTGGAGTGTTGGAGGGGTATAGAGGCCAGTGGGCGGGAAAGTTAAAGGGTCAGTTCGTTCAAATTAGGGGTGGGATAAAATATTGATAAAGGAGCATGATGTATTATGTGATAGATGTGTTAACTAGTACTGATGCCAAAAGTCAGTTTTATTATTATTATTATTGTTGTTAAAACATGTTGGCAAGTTAAAGCATCACTTCAGTTGTCAAATTCTGTGAAAGTGACACAACAGTGCAGTGAATCAGTGTATAATTGTTACTTTTTGCCTTGTCAGTGGTATTTTTCTCCTTCAGTTATAAAGACATCAGGATGTAATTACCTTGAAATGTATCAAACATCACTGAATCACTGTATCTTGATACTATTCTTATTTTGGACAACACGTTATTATAATATTGCAGAGAGAGATAAGATGAACCAATGTTTTTGAAGTCGTGACTATTGAAAGCATAAATCCTAGTATTGTTTAGTATTGGGGTAAAGGCTGCAACATCTATTAGGAAAATAAAAAACACTCGGTATACTAACATTTTAACCCATACTGACCCAAACAGTCACCAGTGACACAAACCATCTACAAATATAAACTGTTTAATAACTGTTGATCCACTAATCCTATCAATACATGTAAATAATTAGCCAAAAATTCAGTTTGTTCTTTTCATGGTCATCAGATATGACCTATTTAGATGTTCAGAGGCTCCGTAGTGAATATGGAAACATGTTAGGGTTAGGGTTAGCGTTAGGATGGACACACTTGTTTTTGCGTTCAGTTAGCAATATCTTTGCTGAAAAAGTAACTTTTTCTTGATTTTTCTCAGTTATGATATAATCAACTTTGAATTTACTCAGAGTTTTCATGAACATCTACATGATCTGTGGATTAACCCTGTAACCCCGAATATATCACATTTGATACATGAGTTTTGAAGCCCTCTACATGATCAAGTGTGATATTTTTTTCTTGAAAAACCCAATGTATACAATTAGATACATGCATTACATGGATAATCCACTGAGGGGGAGGAATTCATTCACCAGAGGCCTTTTCCAGTGACACAATGAGATTGTCAGGAGGCAGAACTTTGACAATTTTGAAAAGGAATTGCCAATTTGTTAGACATGTTTGTGTTATATTATGTTTTTGTTTGTTCAAAAATAATAATATTTGAGCATTGAGACCCAGTGTATTAAATATGATACAAATTTCAAACTCATACATGGAAATTGATATTTGAAAAAAAAATATTTTGGTTGTTCAGAAGGACCAATAAAGGCTCCAGTTTCAAAGAACTGGAATTTTCTGTCAATGATTTAATGGTTCAGGCTTTACAGGTTAAGTGTAGGAAAATACATGATTTACACCAAAAATGCTAAATACAGAGGATAATATTCTAATAAAAAATTGATGATAAATCAGTTAAGAAAGGTAGAAATAGAGAAAAAATTACTTTGGGAACTGCCACAAAAGTAGCACTGGGTCTTTATGGGTTAAATAGAAATAAATACATCAGTACAAGGGTGGAGTCTGTTTGTCTTTACACTGTGTGTGAAATAAGATGATGTCAGATAAAAACCTCAGTTCAAGGTCGAATGGGTTGTGAATAACAGAGATGCTAGTCTCCATGTGTATATATGTAGTCAATGTTCATATCCACAAGGATTTACACTTTTTATATTTGCACAGCAGTTGGTCATTCCTAGATTGTAAGTGCCTACATTTAACCCGATACATTTATATCTATGGTATGTCCATGTTGTGGTGGTTTTATGGTTGTGGTATATTGTGACAACAGGACTGTTTTACTGCCTTGCTAAATGGCCTTGAGAAAATATTTTTCCTTGTCGGGTGTGGAAGGAGACAGGGCTGGGTAGGAATCCACATGGGGTTTGATCTTTTGATGAATGAAGGGCGTGAATAGATGGGAAATATACCACTCACACTGTCACATACAGTGGATAGTGACAGAGAATAAATTAAAAATACAAATATAAACATGACAGCAGTTTGCACATTCAATGACAGAAAGGTAGTAAACTCTGGACCGACATGATCCTCGTGAACATGTTATATGTGCCATGCTGAAAAGACAGCTGGAGGATGTGTTTGCTGCCCCGCCTAAATAGTGAAAGACAAAACTGTGTGAAGTGATGTCATTACTACTGCTTATGCAAACCAGCTGTGAAACCTTGTGGACTGTATGGGTTTTACATTCCAAATGTATTAGAGCACAGATGTGTATATGTACGTGTGTATGTGCAAGTCTGTCAGTATAATATTTTTCTGTGGTTGAAAACACCATTACTTTGTTCCACTCAATTCTATCATAGGTTTTCAAGAATAAATGAGGCTGAACAGCAATTCATAAAAAGTTATTTATTTGTCAGTTCATTTATTTCTTCATGTTAAATCCAATTTGGTTTGAGGGTGCTAGTAAAATTAAACACACACATTGGAATGTTAGGAATACAAAAGAAGTAAAAGGAGAGTTGAATGGAAGACATCCCAGTTACATATCTGAGTATCTTTTATCCAATTTGATTAAAAATACTTGCATTTTTTTGTGTGTTAAACCACATTTATGTCAGTAAAGAATCACCTTTCCTTAAATTTACAAAAAAAAAAACAACAACACAGATTTGGAACAGTCATATCTGTTCTATGTTATATTACCTAGACCAAAAAATATAAAGGTGACAGTTTACAAAAAAAAAAAAAAAAAAATCTTTGGTGCAGAACATAGTAAATGTTACAAAGAATTAAAACAAGATTAAACAAACAAAAAAAAAAAAAGTCCCCAAATAGTACACCACTGCAAAAGAATACTGCTATTAAAAGAGCATATACAGTATACTGAGGGGAATTTAACACTGACACATGTATGGACAAAGCTGACAGTTAGAAGGAGTCCTTTCTCTGTGTCTGAGACCTTTTTAAGTCTGTTGGTCAGACTGTTGGTCTCATTATTTTCAGCAGTGGCTTTGAAGCCACAGTAAAGAGGCCTGTTGTGTTTGGGATCGATCTCACTGTTGATTGCAGTTATTACAGAGTTCCTTATGGCTACCCCTCTGAAGGAAAAGAATATTAGAGGTTCAGTACACCATTTTCCTCCTTATGGGTACCAACTGAAACTCTACTCCACCATCACTTTGTCAACACTTTTTTTTAATTATTTTTATTTTTACAAAATTGTACACTTTTCAAGGCTAATATCACATGCACATTCAGACTTATAACTCACTTTCATACTTGAGCCAAATCTGCCATTCATCATTAGTTACGCATACATACATTAAGCGAGAAAAGCTTAGATGCATGTATGATATATACAGTCCATGCACAGTACAGATACAAGTATACATTAACACGCTCATGCAGGATCTGAAAGCAACAACATACACAAACATCACACACACATTCACACACATACAAGATCTATAGCTCAATCAAACAAACTGGAGAGCTCATTGAATATCTCTCTGAGAAGTTTGTAAACAGATTTCAAGGCAGTGTGATGTGTTTTGTCTCTCTTTGTTATGGCTTTACAATAAACTATGGACATCTATGTGCTTATGCAATGTTTTCTGGTGGAGGGTTTGGTTGGAATTGTAACGCTAATGACAAGCAGAGGCTCTTTTGTGTGTCAACAGCACATTGCAGTGACTCCAGAAGCTGCAGTCATTATCAGAGCCCATGCAGACCCAGAACTACACGTCTCTCCAGCCTGAATGCCATTAATAACCCTGGGACTGGGCCTTTGTCGTCATCAGCATCATTTATCAGCACTGTTGCTATCTTAACTATGCTAGTTTTCAGGATGTTTGTTGAGGCACGCAGCCAAAGGAAGAGGTAAAGGGGCCACAACTACAGGAGTGTTGAAGTAGAAAAGTGTTCATCATGTCCATTAAGCTGTAGAATGACTGCGGGGGAGTTGATTAAAAAAAGAAGTGAGGTGAGTTTTCAGAGGCGTGTGTGTGTATTTGTGTGTGGGTGTATGTTGGTGTGTATGGTGTGGTAATTCTTCGTCTGCAGTTATTTGTGGACTATTTCACAGCTCAGTGTCAGCTGTCTTGGCGGTGGAATGGCCGTTGGTAGGAGGAGGCTGGGTCTTGGCTGCTTCAGGAGACTCTCCGTTTACGCTGGGTTTCTCCTGGGTTTCAGGTGGGGGGTTGAGCGGGGCCACAGAGACAAGAGTGTTCCCCTGGTTCTCCTGATCTGCTGGATAGGCCTCCTCTGCCTGTAAATACAGCACACATTTTATTCCACGGTCCTATACGCAGGGTGGGTGAAAAGTAACAAGGCATTAGAAATTGCTTATAGAATTTTTAGTATCACTGAAGTCATGACGAAAACATTTTTTAAACAGACACCACTCATGGGGATTTCTTATTTTCTTATTGTCTTATTTCTTGCACCTGGCTGTTTGAGGAAACTGGTGCTTACAATGAAATATGAAGATTTACTTTCATTTCCCCATGTAATAAAGAACATGTATCATTTGTTTCAATGCATTTGTAATAGAAATATGGATTTTATTACCAATTTTTGATGTCTAGTTACTTTTGCCCAGAAAACCTCAACAAAAAAATCAAAAATTTTACCAAGTGTTGTTTTTTTTTTTGTTTTTTTTGTTTTTTTTTGGTCATTTTTAGTCAAAATATCTCACCACACATAAATTCAGACATAATCACCTAAAGAGTAACTTTTCAGTGAGATATAAGAACTTATTTTTAGACAACAGATTTTGAAAATCTTATTTCAGGGAATCTTGACAAGATATTTTTTACTTACTCCATTGGCAGATTTTTTTGCTTGAATTAAGCAAAAAAAATCTTGAATTATGCCAAAAAAAAAAAAAAAAAATCTCCCAATGGAACAAGTGAAAATGATCTTGGTAAGATTCCTTGAAATAAGATTTTCAAGATCTATCGTCTAAAAATAAGTTCTTATATCTCACTGTAAAGTTACTCTTTAGGTGATTATGTCTTATTTTAAGTGTGATGAGAT
>JAPQRP010000028.1:9807256-9830026 GCA_037367295.1 Apogon hyalosoma
ATTTTAAGTGTGATGAGATATTTTGACTAGAAATGAGAAAAATACACTTGGTAAGATTTGGATTTTTTCCAGTGTAGTAGAGTATCTGAAGGTGAGTGAACTACTTTTGAAGCAGTTTATGTCATATTTAGACATCTATGCACATATGTCGGCTGTAAAAAATGTATAAAATTGGAATGTGGAATGCATTAAAATTTCTATGACCAACAAATTATAGAGCAACAGCCACATGAAAAAAACGTAATTTGTGTCAACACTGATTCATCCTATTGGGAAAAAAACAAAAAAGATGTCTGCTATTATGATACAGATCTATGATGCATACAATATGCATGCAAATCTGTATACATATCCCACACCCTTGAATTATTACTTGTAAATATCCACACCCTCTTATGTGGTTTCTATCATGTCATATTGCCAATAGTATGGAGAAACAGCTGTGTCTGAACAGTGAATTCTGCAAACGGATAAAGCAGCAGAAAGCAGGGCGTAGGTCGTTGGATAACACACTCGCTTTCTCTCTCTGTGTATTTTCTCTCATACCTAGCCAACAACATTCTCTAATTAAAACACTGGCTGCATTGCTAAGGAAGGAAAACAAGCACTTTCAATCACACATGAAGTAAAACACGAACCTTGCTGAACACTATCTATGCGTTGCTGGATCTGTAATGAGTAATGTGCCCGTACACAATCACAAACACAGTGTAAATAAACTGAAAATGTATGATAAAATACATCTCATTCAGCTCTGCAATAGGAGTTAAACTGTGCCGGAAAAGTGGGTTAACAAATTATCAACTGTAAATGCAATCACAGTCGGTATTCCATTGTCTGCGGTGGAAACAACACATAAATTGTGCAGCATGTAATTATTTTCCATTGTGAACTGTGTGCTGAATAATGTATGACTGAAGGGCATCTCCTGGAGAGTCAGCACCAACATATAAGGCTAATCATTAAATGTTTTTCATGCTAACAAAATACTGGATTATAAATTCATTGTTGAGTGCAAATGTGTAAATAAGCTCACCAGTCTCACTCCTTTGGTGTCAGCCCTGCGTTGGCATTTGAAGTAACCAATAGCGATTGCAAGCGCAGCCAGCAAACCGGTGATCAGTATCCCCACAAATACAGATGAACCTGATGATGATGAGTACTTAATATCTTTCACACCCAGCTGCAAAGAGGATGAAGAGAAAAGTTGTAAAAAGAAGATATTTTATCATTCTTAGGATATTTATACTAGAAATGAAAGTGTTAATGTCACCCCTCAGGGATGCCAAATAAAATGTCTTGTTTTGTTTTAACCCATAAAGACCCAGTGCTACTTTTGTGTCAGTTCCCAAATGAATTTCTCTCACTATTTAACCTTTCTTAAGTGATTTATCACCATTTATTACAATTTTATCCTCTGTATTTTGCATTTTTCAGTGTGAATCAGGTATTTTGCCCAGTGTTTAATTTACTGATCATGTAGATATTCATGAAAATTCAGAGTAAATTTAAAGGTTATTTGACAACAGAAAAAAACTGAAGAAAATGTGACTTTTTCAGCTAGGATATAAATGACTGAACATAAAAACAAGCATCTACAACTTCTATCATCTGTCAAACTCCATGTTTTTTTTTTCTGGTGAATCAATGTTGTAGAAGATGACCGCGTTTCCACGGTAACTATGGAGACTCTGAACGTCCAAATGGGTCATATCTGATGGCCATGAAAAGATGACAAACTGCATTTTACACCAATTATTTACACGGATTGATAGAATTAGTGGATCAGAAGTTATTAAACGTTTTAGATCAATAGATGATTTTGGTCACTGGTGTATATTTGGGTCTTTATGGGTTAAGAAAATAAAATTGGTTGTAGTCCAGATTTACTTCACTAGCTTTGCCTTGAGACTTTTATGATTATTTTACTGCCACAACATCATACTAAAACTGGCACAGTAATAACTTCTCACACAGTACCTTATTTTTCAACTCTTCATTCTGGAGTGCTTTAGCCAAAGTATCCAAGTTTGCTGCAGGGGTAAAGAATGTTGGAAATGAATAAATGTTTGTTTTATCAGGTCTGTACTCTATTTTGATGAAGAACAACAGTGCAAGAGTGTTGGATATGAAACCAATGCCTTTAGCCCTTACCATCATCACTGGCCATCAGTACTTTGTCTCCATCCTGGAAGATTTCCAGATCACAGTTTTCCTTATTGCACCAGTTTGCAGGATTTTCTTGAATAACTTTCTTTGTTTCCTCCTGTATGGAACAAATTTAAAATTAGTTAACTAAAACCTATATAAACATGTTAACAACCAACTGATACAGTGAAAACTTATATTAATTTACTTGCAATTCACATCTTTTTGGTCATGTCAAACCTGTACAAATCAAGACTATTTAGTTGGTTAGGAATGCTATATTGTTAGAAGAATTACATGCCAAGGATTTTTTTTAGTAAATTATCTCCCGGATCTGGGAAAACTGCATGTCAACCAAAAGAGCAATGCATCTTTTTCTTTGCTCAAACCCAGATGTCTGTTACTGACGTTCTACAGCTGACCTTTGATGCACAGTTTTGCGTAATGGAGACAAAATGCATCAGGATGGAAAATATATTGACCACACCTTCATTTTCCCACCTCAACCTTAAACTATGATATCATCTCATTGCGCAACATCAGGCTTTGAGACTTGGAAACTCTGTTGATTTTCTGTAATGTGATCCAGACAATTCTCGGCGTTCCCAGAGGATCACTATGAGCAAACCCCGAATCCTCAGTTAGTTGGGAGTGGGCTCGCATCTGGACTCTGCTATAACACCCATGTGTTTGAGGCAGGCAGGAAGAAACTCACAAGGGTTGAACACGTACAACAAAAATCACTCCCCTGGAACGTATTATCTCCTACATCTGTCTGTGACCATCACATGTTCATTTCAGCAATCCTTACATTGTCACAACCTGCTGCGCTTGACCTTATGTGTCCTCCTGGGCTCATGGGTGGAGTCTCGATGAATTACAATAGACATTCTTTGTACATATTATACAGAACACATGAATACAAACTATGGAGAACGGAATGTGTTTTTCATATATTATATTACAATAAAATGCTTTTATAACAACTGATGCTTTAACGGTTTACAGGGGTGTAAATTTCTTAGATTTCACAGCTTCAGATCATTATTGGTTGATAAAAATGTCCCTATTGAGAAACTGTTCTTTTATCAAGGTCTGTCATGCTGTTCACACACTCTTGCCTGACTCTACTCATATGCTGGCTTTCTATAAGCCTTCTGGTACTGTACTCCATGTTTAGTTTCAGGGTGAGGCAGACAGATGAGTTCTGCAGATGCTGCTGGCTCTGTGGATGAAACAGTAATGACCCAAACAGAGGAAATGTGTAGAGTGGGATCTGACCTACTGATATGGTTCTGTCTACCTGCACAAATATATAACCCAGCAACCCAAGAATCGAACTGTTCATTGCGCTTTGCGGCATTGATTTGGAAACTACTATAATGGTGCACGATATAAAACTACATTTTGAGAAGTTGTGTAAAAGCAACGTATATTTGCATTACTCTTACTGCTAAGACAGTATCTATTATTTTATAACTATGAAATGGAGCCACACCCTTGTAACTCTTTATTTTGCCTTGGAGGCCACAGAACAAGTGAGGAAAAATCAGCCCTTGTCTTCGTTTGTCTCCTGGCAAGAACACAATCTCAGGATTTACAGCAACTGAGGAATGTCTGCGAAAAGATCCACCTTTATCAGGGCCATATTTCCTTGTTAAAACACATTAATTTTCTTCTACTAAGTTGAATAAGCTGCTTCCTCCAGACCTAAGCTATAGAGCCAAAAAGATCCTGGTAAAAGGAAATTATTACTATAAGATAAAAGTGTCCAGTTCTCTGTGGCCTTTAGAGTCACGTACTAAAATCTCAGATGCTGGTAGTTTGATACTGTCTCTGGCATGTGGCAAGGAAGCGCTATTGTCACAAGCTGAATGACATGGATGATGGCAGGATGTACATTATCTGGGTGTTGATTTATGAAAATATTCTACTTTTACATTTAGGAGATAACTCTATTGTACTCACGCAGTCACTTGTTTTCACCACCGCCTTGACAGCATTACTTTCGGTGATATCTTTCTCTCCAACACACGTCACGTCAGGCTGTGGAGACAGTACGCCAGGTCAGATAAACAAACGAGGAGAATACGGCGTATATTTACACATGTGGATGCAATTAGAGCATGAGTCACCTATTGCAAAAAGATCTCCCTTGAAAACAAAAGGACTATCTATTGCAGGAATATCTATGAAAGTACGACATATATTGATGTGTGATTTTATGCTAATGATGTTAAGAAATGGATTACCACCATTTTAACCCATTATCGGGCAAGTGGCAAGTGACAAGGCAACAATCGCAGGGTCTGCAAGGTCCACCTCTGCTTGAACTGCTTTGTTAGGTACCATGAAGTAATGGTACTGATGTAACTAATGATGTTCAAAGGAGTGTTGTATAAAGTACTGGAAAGTCACACTTGAGTAGACGTACAGTTACCCCACTAAAACATTTCTTTGGTAGAAGTTCAAGTCACAAACTGAAATACCACTCAAGTAAAAGTCTTTTAGTATCTGGTACTTACTGTACTTAAGTATATCAAGTAATCTACAATTAAATTTACTCAAGTAATGAGAGCAAAAGTACAAGTAAATGTTAATAACCAGAGGCAGTCAGAATTTTGAATATTACACTGCTGTTCACATCAAGACAACAGTAATACCTCAGATTGCCAACAGGTTGAGTGTGGACTGTTGTTTGCACTTGCACGTTATGTGATTAGGCCCAATGACAAATCAGCTTCCTGACTTTGTTGCAGTCACCTGTAATCTCAGCAGTGAAAACACCAAATTTCCTTTAAGGTATCTTTTGTAACGAGTAATGATACTGTGCATTAAAAATGTATTGGAGTAGAAGTATGCAATTGAGTTAGGAAATGTAGTCAAGTAAAAGTGAAAGTAAACAGAATAAAAAACACTCAGTGAAGTACAAATTCTCCCAAAACATACTTGAGTACAGTAGTTAAGGATTATTTCTTCGTTACTACACAACACTGGTTCAAAATGATAATGTGTCTCTGTTGGCATTTCTGTTGTTCTAAAGTTCTAAAAGTGATGTTGTTTTCACCTTATATGTTTTTTCTTGTATTTTCTTATATATACTTCTTGGATTTTTTTTTGTCACTTATGGGTAAGGAACCAAATATAGTAACTTCACTGACCTTGATTTTCTACATAACAATAAAAAATTTTGAAAAGTTTCACAAAAGTAATAAAGTCTTGTTATGTCCTCCAATAACACACTAACGTTGAAAATTTGAATATTGGGTTTTTCTATGAGGCCCTTTAAAGGGTTAACATGGCACTATAAGATACTAACCACCACTGCTTTAGGAATACTGGCAACATCTGCAGCAGCCCCATCATCCCCTCCACTGGCAACAGGAGTGCCTGAAGTGCCTGAAGTCTTATCGTCTCCCTGGTTGCTACCATCAAGGACAACATTTACAATGGTTGCTGGGAAAGAGGTATCTCCAGGAGCAGCTGAAGCAGCAGAATTAGCACCATCAGCTACAGTGGGAGCATCGCCAGCATCTGGGGCAGAAGTCGGCCCTGAAACTCCAGAGTCGCCAGCATCTGCAGGTGCTAAAAACACAGCACGGAGACAAAAATAAAGCATAGGCACATGCAGGAATGCCCTAGTGAAAGTGACCTCAAGTCAGACTCATGTTCTTCCTCAATATAACGCTATCACTATGATTCTTCAAAAGTGCGTGTTTGACCAGGTTCTTACAGTCTGAGGCACTGACGCCTGCATCTGCAGGTGCATCTGTTGCATCTCCTGCATCGTCTTGACACATCACCCCATCTGTGAAAAAGAACAAAAGAGACAGTCAGCGACAATAACACTTTGAATTCTGTTTCAAACATTCCTTTGCTGTTGATCAGAATGTTTTTTGGGGGTAAAATGCTTCTATTGATGCCAATTATTGATAATGAAGAAGACTGACAGCCAGTATTTGAAAATGATATGCATTTGCTGTAAAATAAATATTGGTAATTTACAAGTACTATTCAATAATATTTCAGTATTTAACTAGAAGGATACTTAATAATAAAGACTATAAATTAATAAATAAATGCCCTTTTCTCATTTCAGTGTTAATACTTATGTGTAACATATCAGTATCTGTGAATTCTGAACTTATAATAATAATAATTAATCATCTGAAAATCAGTCAGTTCTTATACTTTTCCCATGAGGAAGCTTTTGCTTACAGTGAATCTTAAAGTGGAATACTGCAGAAGCATAAATGGGAAAATTAGCCATGATGAAATCTCTCATACCATATCTGGGGATGAGTTTTGAAGGACTTGCCAGGTATAATTTTCTGTGATTGAGGTCAGGGTAGAGGGTTTGTTTGAACAGCTTGGCCTGGTGAACCAAATTTGACATGCCAAACGCACAAAATGCCAAACCATTTTGGCACATGCTCTCAGACTTACAACTAAGTATGTACTAATCACCTCTGTTTTGCTCTTTATGCAAATAAACATCTCAGTCAGAAGGTCATGACTTCTTGACTTCACACTGATATGCTGGGAAGGATCCTGTTTTAAATTCATGTCCTTTTTTTTCAATGACTTTGTCAAATCACCTTTTGAAGTGAGTCATAGCTGAAAATTATATAACCACCCATAAAAACTACTAAATAAATAGAAGTAGTCGTAGTCATAGTTGTTGTTATATTCCAAATAATAATTTTATGCTCATTTTTTCCCTTGAATCTTGCCCAGTTACTACAGAGCACATTTCAACCTCACTCACTCACTAACAAAAAACCTCTTCCTAGTTCAGCTGGGTTTATTATCTCCACTCCTAGTGCCACAGATATGTAACGATAGCTAACAAAAATAGTGTCATTGTTTATTCAGCTGCCCAATGAGGGATGCCACTGTTTTCCAATATAACACTTAAATCACACACTAAGAAAGACTATAGAATAGCAGTTCAGTCCATGCTGCACCAAAACACAGCTCGGGGGGGAAAGAAACCAACGTAGTGAATAAACTGTTTAAAACCCAAACTATGCTGCAATCAGAGGAAAATGTGTTTGGTGCACCACTGACATTGTTCAGCTAATTGCTAGATACATTTATATAAATGAGGTGGATTTAGATGTTCAGTGTGTGTTTGCCATGCTATAAACATTGCTGGCTTTAACAAACTCTGAAATTGGTTCCAAGCTCCTTGTAGGATTTTACCACCTCAAACAAAAGGTACCGTTACATCATTTTCCCTTGATTAACAGCTGGCAGTTGGCCACCATAATAGTAATGTCCAGCAGTGTAGCCCAGGCCCTATAAAACAACATCTCTCCCACAGCGTGCTTTATCTCAACAGTGGCGTCAGCTGCCTGAACGATGTCCAGAGTCATAGACTGCAATTTAACTGGTGTAAGCAGGCATAGATCCTAATGTTTTACTGTGCTATTACAAGCTTCACCTAATTGCTTTTGACTTGAGCTGCTGTGTTTAATGGCGCAGTAATGAAGAACGAAAATGTTTGGTCTTCACATCCCTGAATTAACCTATATAACAATTTATGTCTCAGATGATTTGCTCAGGACAAGTACAGTTAGAATGGAGTACATCTCAAGAGCTTCATTAAGTAGAAAGAAGAGCTTTAACTGCATCTATACATAAAAATTAACATTGTTTTAATGGACTGTTACGCACATAAAAATGCACATTTGCACTCAAATTTTTCACACACTCGTACTCAAAGCCAAAGCAATATGTCAGAGGTTTATGCACAGTAAACGCTGATTCCTCAAATAGCTGTGTGAGAAATCTCACTGTGTTTCCAGCCAGGCCTCTCAGTTTCAACACAAAGTTGTAGGACCTCCAGTCTCAACACAAACACAGGGAAACATACATAACACTCCTACTCCATATAAACATTACTTTGGCCTCCCTCCAGAGTGTTTTTGATGAGCTCAGAGAGCACAGACCAAAGCTGCACACTGTGTAACCCCTGGGTTCAAATAAATCCTCCTCCTAACAGCTTTCTTTTACTACTGGTCCACATCAAGTGGATATCCTGCTTGGCCTGTCCTCCATGAAGCTCTCACACTGGGTGTTCTAGATGTTGACACAGTGTGTGGTGTGTAGCCATGCCAGATGCAATGAACTAAATCATGGGTTAAAGAGAGGATATCATATGGGCTCAGGATGGGCAGCATAAGTCCTGCATTTCTTTTTGCTTGTGGACTAATCAGCATCAACAGACAGAACAGACAGAAAAGGCAGATATCTCACTGGGAAATAACACTGTCACCCAGTAGAAGTGTTAAAGGAGTGATATTTTGCTTGTTTAAAAACAAAAAAAAAATGGAATTATGCATTTTAAAACATTTCCCTGTGGTCTACATAAACTGTAAATGCTATACTTGGGTCTGAATTCTCCATTAATTCAACTCCACAGGTCCATCTTCAACCCTATTTCTGAGTAATGACACCAGAAAGGTGGGTTTGAGCGCTGGCCCTTTAAATGCAAATGAGCCACGTCACGCCACACCTCCATGTTGTTGACTGTGCTGCTCTGTCCTGTTCAACCAACAACTCAACATTTTAAGTAAGGGTGGGCGATACTGGGAATTTTGGTATCGGTCTGATACCAAGTAAATAAAGGGCTGGGATGCTGATACCAATACCCATAGTTTTTACTTGAAATGTCATGATCATTAATAATTTTGTAATTTTGCCCATAGTTAGCTGATTATGATAAAACTCAGGAAAAATATTTTCCTTAAATAAAAATTTTTTTTTTTTTTTTTTTTATGAAGTACCTAAAGTATTGATCTCATCATGGTAGTATCAATCTGATACTGATACTCACCTTAGTATCGATACTATTGATATTTAGATTGATACGCCCTGCCCTAATTTTAGGTAATCGGCTCGAAGTTTGGACATATTTTCAGTATGGACAACAACCGCTGCTGCTGCCAAACAATTATGTCGTACTCGGAGAAATGTACATCGGAAGTCTTGACCTTATATGTGCAAATGTCGTGACATAACTAGTTATAGACGTAACAAATTAAGCAGTAATTTGGGTTGTAGAAATCCACTTGATTTTTGTCAAAATGAATATACAGATAGCTTTGCAGCACCTGGAGGGTTCAAATTCAAACTTTATGAACTATTAGGGTCCAAATACACAAATAAATGAACTAAAGACTAATAAAAGTGGGTTTAACAAAATATGACCTCTTTAAGTGATACACAGTGCCATACATTCAAACATATTTTGCATATAAACAGCTATTAATGTCAGCACTTTACTCCATCTATGGATATTTACAGGATCACAGCAGTTATTACTGACATGGACCATGTGGTAGTATGGCACAAGTGCACCTATATGAACTTGATACACTGAGAGAATGAAAGTAAAGTCCACTCTAAACATACAGTATTAAATATCATATCCATATCTAAACCAGTCATAAGCCCTTGGAGGACTGTCAAGAATTCCACAACTGTCTATGGTGAACAGTGAAGAGAGATATATGAAGAAAGGTCATTAGTCAGTTGACAAAATCTGCATTGCACATTATCACCACTTGTGGGGGCTCATGAGTGAAAAACAGGAATGGAAAGTGAATTATATTAGTGTTTTTATCCATTCTCATTTATCCGTATCTTGTCTAGTGGCCATAGATTATGAAACTTATACCTGACAGAACTGATTGTCAAAGGTGCCAAAATTAAACCCAGATTCTAATGATTCAAAATTTTAATGATGGTTAATTTTTACTTTGTTCTGTTTGACCCTGCAGAGGTGTAAGATAAATGAGCTCAGATAAGACCTTTAGCAAAAACAAAGGCTGCTGTACAATGCTTGTATGGTACGTGAGCACAGCATTATCACCTCCACTATCTTCTGTTACAAGACGCTGCAGCCAAGTAGAACGTGTACTATGTATGTGTGCGCCAAAGCATATTTTAAATAATGCTATCTTTCCCCATACTTTGCCACTCACCATGTCACTGCCTTACACATTTTTTTGCCACTTTTCCCATTAATTCCCTGATCTCCTTAACCTGAGATTGTGATATAGATCTTTGTCCTTCCTGCTATTCCAGGGCTCAAGTTTAGGGTGGAGTAGACTGAGGAAATTTTCAGTAAAAACAAACATTGTCACGCTTGATTAAATGGGTGCAGTCACAGAGTTTGAGCAGGGGACAGACATCTTTTACGCATGGTATTTGAGGATGAGGCCAGCTTCCTCTCTGGGGAGACTCGGGAGGAGGCCAGAAGATGGGAAGAAGTGGTGCAGCTGCAGCGTATCTCCTTAGGGACTTCTTTCCCTCCCTGTACATGTGCTGCACTGTCAGAAAGCTGTGCAATCTATGACATCACATTAAAGGGGAAAAAGCTTCAGCTGTAACTCTTGAGACTTACACTTGAGCTCCACCCATGCTATGGAGACACCACCTTGGCTGTCATGATGGACCACACCTTCATGCGTCCTCTGTCTCCAGATGTTCATCTTGGACCTAAAGTTGTATCTGTATTCCTTAAATTATGTTCTTTAATGATGATTTACACCTCCTAATCTAATTACAACTAGTATACATATCCTATATTACCTATATATATATATATATATATCCTTATTTGTTGTACATATCATCCATTTGTAATATAGAGTTAGCTTTTGTATATCTCAGTACTTCTACACTGTAACAAATTTCTGTAATTTCTACAGTAAAAAAAAATTACAGTAGCTTCTTGTTCTAACAATTCACAAGCTGTAACTCTAAATTACAATGCATTATGGGTAAAAAAAAAAATATTTGCGGTAACTTCAAGCATTCGTTCACAATATCACATTGTAAAATTAGAGGATGGTTGTGTTTTCACTTAGTCCTGACTGTAAACAATACAAATAACAATTACACACCGTAAGTTTTAGAAGGCGCAAAAGAGGACATGAACCCCATATCCATCCACTTAATAAAGTGGAAGTAAGACATTATTAGCCCACAAAATTAAAATGTGATTCAAGTAGTAACTTCATGCAATATAATTTGGTTATTTGTGTGAATGACTGCATTTCATATTATTTCATTTATTTTAATTGTGTTTTACACAGAATATACGTAGTGTAGGACTCAGGATGGACCGTTTTGCAAATGTTAGCTAGCAAAAATCTGGTTAAGTTAAGCTAATGTTAGCTGCGTGCATTAGCCCAGTTTGAAAATGCCTCCGATAGTCCAGGCTTCGTTTGCACTGTTAGCATGGCTACAGTCGAACTGGAACAGTCAAAACTAAAAAGACTAAAATACAATTAATGGTTGTTTCTAATATAAAACAACAATACATTACTGTAATTTGTATACAGCCAACACCTGTAAAAAAGTATCCAGTAATATACTGTAATTGTTTTTTACAGTAATTATCAAACAATTTTACTGCATTTTACTGGCAACTTTTTTGCCTGGTATTTACTGTAAATTCTACAGGAAATTTGTTACAGTATAGTAGTACTTTAGTAGCATATGTGTATTTAATATTTTATTCTGAAACTTTTGCACATTCCTACATTTTTCTTCAGCCTAGTATTCTGTGTGATATTTTTTATACAGTCCTTTTTGCACTTAATGTTTTTGCTGCTAAATGGAACAGAGCTGCTAAACTGATTTTCATTGTTCCTGTGAAAGTGACAATGAAGATCTATTCTATTCTATTCTATTCTATTCTATTCTATTCTATTCTATTCTATTCTATTCTATTCTATTCTATTCTATTCGATTCGATTCGATTCTATTCTATTCTATTTTATATTACACATAATATTCAGGACTGCACTAAAGAATGAAGGTGAATATTACTTTTGGAATATCTAGAGTAGGTATGGAAACCAAACATTCCTTCTTACTACTTCCTCCTCCAGGGAGACTTTGGAAAAAAAAAAAAAAAAAAGAAAGAAAAGAAAAGAAAAGCCCCAGTAATATATCACCCAGGTCCCCAAATGTGAGAACTAGTTTTGTTTCTGTACAGATAGGTGGCAGAGGTTTACTTTTTAATTCTGCCCACACCCCTAGTGTTTTTAAACAAAACAAAAGATAGTTCTGAAAAAAAATGAATGGAATTAACAACAGGTTTGGAATGTTATCCATGCACATCCCAGGAAAGGATGTGGCTGTCACAGCACACGGCATGAATTGACCTCTTTGGGTCACAGAGGTGAACATGCTGCAGGCAACAGATAACACACACCAGCTCCGGAATACAGACCCTCACACTGGAAATGGGATTACATCTGCATTAGTGTTTTCATAGAGATACAGCACAGGAATTGTTCTTTGTCTAATAGTGGCTGGTGGTGATACCTAAAATGTTAATGAAAATAACAGTATTTACATATTCCTCCTTTCTTTATGAGCCTGAGAAAAGACAGGGAGAAAAAAAAAAGAATAAGAAAGTAATGTAATGATTGATAGCAGCTACTGACCATTGTTTTTATTCAACCCCCAATTTATTCATTAAAATAGTTTCAGCAAGGATGTGAAACCTAAAACTTCTATTTCCAAAACAGTCCATCCTTTTGGTTAACAGATTCAAACTGGAAACACCAGCTGCTTTGAGGGGCTGTAGCTGCTTCAAACTGGGCTGCAGCAACAGATGTCCATGGACTGATTCCAGCTGCAGAGATTTTGTGGGGAGAGGTTGTAAAAAGATATGCAAACCTATAGCCCTAAACAATCTGGCTTTGATATGAATCGGTCTAAGGAGCAGGAGATTGGGAAATAATAGCAATAAACTGACAGCCTTCTAGATGTTGCCTAAATTGTGCAGCTTTCTGTCTCAAAAAGAAAAAAATCTGGGTTTATTACAAGTGCAAATAATGCCCGTAGATTAATAAATGTTCAGCGTCAAAACATAGGATTTAAGGAACAGCAAAAGGGAATGTCTTGTGTTTTCAATTAAGGAGTATTAAGCATGGCTTCAACAGCATGCCTTTTACTGAACGCTAATAACAAGGAGCAATTATTCTGGCAGTCAAAAGGCCTCAGCTAAGGCTCATTAAGAGTTTTTATTCCCCATGGTGAACAGTATGCCCCGCCATAAAGACAGTCCGGCTCGGCTGTCCAACCCAAACTACGGCATGTGCTACGTCCACCCATTGTATTCCACTGGCGTTTGGTGTGACATCACCTTAACCTTGGATCAGATCACTGAGCAGTTGCTGAAGTTGAAGTTTTGATCCAACGTCAAAAGACAGGAATAACTCTAAGAGCCAGCAGTGCTTACATATCTTATTTTGGAATTTGCAGTATAATCTTGGGATTGCTCATTAGCCGAACATGGCAAGTTTTGATCTGAGCAGTGATATCTGAGTTTTCTCGGTTTCACTGTAGCTCGTCCTGCCAAATTTTTAGGGTGAAAATGAAGGAAAAACAGGAGGAGAGTGTTTTTTTTTCTTCCTTGTGCTGGTAAAACCCAACAGCTGTAAAATTGCAGCGGGGTGCCAGGGGAACAAGGAACAATAAGCTAACCAGAACAGCAGTAATTGGAAAGGGAAGATCTGAATGCTAGCACAGCGGCTGCTATTCATTAAGATTGTTTCACTAGGTAAATATTGTTGCTAGACAATGTCTCTCTCCACGCCAACTCCTTTTCCTGGATGATCATTTAGTTGGTAGTGACAGTAATTTTGTTTACTTATCTTTAACATGTTTTTATTGGAAGTGAGTTGGCATCAAATCAAGATGACTACAGATATGAAGATTTTTCTTTTGGTGATTCTCCAGATAAAAGGTAATAGAATGGACAGTAGTGACAGACGGGGTTAGAATATTCCAATGATTTCAGTTGTAGCCTGATCTGGAGCTAACTGGCCGAATGACAGCACACAGTCTCCAGGTTTAATTACTTTATGAGCTTATGTTGCTTCTCAGCCATAACTTTGGGTCCTAGTGGACACACACCCTAGCCTGACATAAGACGTCTATCTGCCAAAGCTTATATAAAGGACCCACACCCTCGAGCAGATGACGTGAATCAAACCATCACAACATGGGACTGAAGGAATGCTGGTCAGTAGCTGAGGGCCATGAGAAAGACAGTGGCAATATTTTGCCCATGTTTACATTGGCAAGCTGAAGCTGCTGTCTGACAAATTGGAGGATATAGATGCTGATTTATATATTATGAAAAGCCTGTTCATGCTCTTTTAAACTTTTTCTGCATCCTCACTGATAAAATTCAGGAGTGTCTTTGGGGCATTCAGACTTTATTGTTATTCTTATACATTATTAAAGGGGCTCTTTTGAGCTATTGCAGTGACATCTGAGAACATGCACATACATAAATACATGTAAACCAATATTTGGAATCTCCAAACCACAAGCAGATATCTTGTTTAAATGTGGTATACTCCTGCAGTGATTGTCACAACTCATTCTGCTCTGCCTGAGGCCCTGACTTAGCAACAGAAACATTCATTGTAGATGACAAGCTGAAAGGAGCAACGCAAGATGTTTTTCCCCTCTTATAAAGCAGATTTAAGGCTTGGGTTTTCCCCCTGAAATCTTGGGAGAGAGACAGCTTATAACATACTTCAGCAGACGTTCAATGACATCACCCAACACTGCAGTCCATGCCCATTTCAGTGTTACATATTTGTGTGCCTGCATAAGTTTGGACTGACAGCCATGTGAAGAAGGAGCAAAAGCGAAATGTGTGTTTGCTGGAGAATCAGCATGATTGGCCTGTTTATACATACTGAGGTTGTTTGCTCTGATAAGCACAGTCAAACACATCAAAGATGCAAGTGTATCAAAGGATTTTGCCTGTTGCACACTGTATAAAGTCTGTCCACTCATTCTCCCACCTTATTTTCCTGATTTTACTGTTTCAAGCCATCAAATATAAGGGAAATCTCACCTGTAAATGCCATTAACTGAGTTGCACATGCATGGTGTTTTGATAGATGCTGTGTTTAGCATACCAGTATATATGATCCACTCAGTTAATATTCAGTTGCCACATTGCCTTTGATTTATTTCTAGGTAATGAACTTTTTCAACTCAACAGTGGTGGAATTACCTTTACTTAAATATGGTACTGTACAAATTTGAAATGTTTTTATTTGAGTATTTGTATTAAATGTATCTTTGTATTTTTATTTCACTACATCATAGAGGCAAATATTGTAATTTTTTACTTTACTTTACTTTATAGTCTTCATACACTTCTTGTCCAGTGAAAACTACCCATTGTGGTGCCACTGAGTCCAAAGATTCTTAAAAACCCTTAAAGATCTACAACAGTAAAATGCCCTAATTATAGTAAATCACTGACAGGTTTTTATTTTTTTTTGTTTTTTTTTTTGTTTTTTTTTTTGCATGATGACCGCTGTTACTTTTTGCACATTAATTGCATTTAGATGCCCACCCTTTCTTAAATACAGCTGAGTAAAGAGTACTTTACCTTGTAGAGGAGCATTTTCACAGTGTATAAACACATTTACTTGATGTCAAGACTCCTTCCACCACTACTACTCACTATCTGACTCCATGCACTCTTGCCTAATATGTGATGAATTCAAGGCCATGGTGAATACATTTTCTGGAGTCTATGGTATGGATCTGTTGGTCAAACACAGACTGTATTAAATGGCAAGACTCCTAAAAATAGGTATTTTTGTGGAAAAAGCTGGAAACTACGTTTTTAGGACACGCCTACTCACTGCTGTCTTGCCCTTTGCCCGTATGGGGTTAATGACATCACTGCCACCAAATCTGATGTATTAAAATGCCTGATTCACAGTGAGAACAAGACACAAGGCAGGAGCTGAGCAGAGGAGCAGAGAATATCAAAACAGGATGATTTGACAAAGAGTCTTCTTTGACAGCTATAATGAAGCATGAAACATAAAAATTTCTGTGACTTTGAATGAATATTGACGTCAATGAGGTCAATCTTCTGACCCACTGAAGTCACATAGCCCTACATTGTGAAAAGAATCAGTGAAGAGACCAGATTGTCCCTTGTGACTTGTCTATTGTGCTGGAAAAGGCAGTGTTAAATGTATCAAAACAAAAACGAAAATAGCCACACGATTATGCAGATAATCAACACAGGATAGAAGAACTGACTCAAATGAAATACTGAGACGTTTTCCATTTTTGATTTCAGAGCCATATGTGATCATACCTCTGCATATTCACACCACGACACTAGTTGAACACTTGTGTCCACTATGTTGCAGGTTTGTGTGAGGGCTACTGATGGATGTGGCAAAGAACTGAGGTGAGGTCAACGAACTGGAAGCAACACCCTTCTGAGCTCTCTCCGCAGCATGTCTGATCAGCTTTATGTAAATGGGACAAAAGGCAAGATGAGGATGGTTTACAATAGGGATATTAGAGTCTGCTCTCTTTTTTAAAGCCACAGCAATAATAAAAATATGAATGGTGTATGTGAGTTGCGTCTACTACTATGCCCACATATCGAAGGTTTAATTTCTTGGCAGGGAGCAACCAGAGTAATTCGATTTCCATGTAAATCTAATTACCATCTGTTTAGCTGCTGTTGCACATGGTACGTGGTGCGCCTCTTTATTGTGCAAACTACGAACATGTTCCGCCATCTCATGCATTTTCCCCTTTTAAAGTAAACCCCTGGTTATTTTCATCAGTCTGGAATACTCCTTTAAGTGTTCCCAAGGTCACTCCAAATGGTTCCTGCCCCTGTGCCCATACACAGGGGCCTGTAGAATTTGTCCTCCTTTACAACAGACCAGACAGCAACACCATCCAAGCCATACATCACCCTGCAATTAGCATGAGGCCTCAAAGTGATTTGGAGTGGACTGCCCAGTTAGTCCTGATGATCACACACACACACACACACACACACACACACTCTTCTTCTGTTTTCAGACCGCCAGGGAATCAAGTTGAGGGAACTATTTTTGCTCTGTCGGATCCACATGTGTTATGTGGTCATTTTGTTATATGTAGCAGACATGCAACTCACACACACACGAAATCTTTGTATAAGTCACTAGAGTAACAGTCAAAAATATAGCATGAGGCAACACCCATTAAATGACCAGAAAGTATATTTTTCTACACTTAAATACTTCATGTGCCGACCAAAGTTATCTTAAATCCTTTTCCACACGTTCAAAATGTATTAGCTCCACCCAGATGCTCAGACAGGATGTAAAGCATAATTATTCTACAACTGCAAATTTCCACTCCTGAGCAGACCTTTGTGTCTGCAGCCACCCCTGAGCCAACCATGCCTCTTTACAACCTCATGCCTGAACACATGAAAGCAAAACCTCAAAGTAATACACATGGAAGCTGCTGTTAATATACGCATTACACACACAGAAAGAAAAATACAAATTTCAACATGCAACGTAAGATGAGAGGATACATAACTGAAATCAAATAAAAGCTGATGTAATAACAATAATAGCACTCACCGCTCAGCAGCAGAGCGCAGACCACCAGAACACCAGCCATCGTTTTCCAAAGCCCATTCATTCTCCACATGGACGCAGCCATCCTCCCTGGTCAGACTCAGTGCAGATTGGGGAGAGTGTTTTGCTGAAGGAGCGTGTGTGAGAGTATGAGTAAGAAGTGTAGGAAGTGATGGTGAGTGAAGTGTGTGAGGGCCAGGGGAGCTGGGAGTTTCCTGTGAGGTCTGAGTGAGCGGGACAGACAAGCAGGATAAAGCCTGGCTTGTGTTCTGGTGCTCTTTATATGGCCCCACTCCTTTGGCCCCTCTCTCTCTCTCTCTCTCTCTCTCTCTCTTTCTCTCTCTCTCTCTCTCTCTCTCTCTCTTCTTTTTCCACACCCCTTTTCGAACAGTCTGCCTTTAACTGTTTCCCCCAACACTTCCTCCCTCCTCCCAGTGTGTGCCTGGTAAACTTGATATCTTATTGAGCTATTTCAATTGCACTGAAGATATTGGAATTCCTAGTTTTGCACAGTTTTTGCACTGGGGGCATATTTTTAATATTTTTAATGACAATACTGTGTGTGTGTCATGTGTCTTCATTTTACGGTTAAATCTGATAAACAGAAAACACTCCCTGCCACTGTTACGTGGTATGTGTGGCTGATCGGTCTGTAAAACCATACGGTCACACAGGCTTGGCGTCAGTTTTTGTGTATCCCAGGACAGATTACTAATAGCCTGTAGTGAGTAATTCATTGAACACGCCTATTTCAGATGATGTAATGCATATGCATGAACATTATACACAAAACACATACTATTTCGTAACCCTATATCAGCAGATTGTATGTACTGCTGCAGTGATTTGTTCTGTGATGGTGATGCTGGGCGTTCATTGTTCATGTTCCCACAGAGATGTGCTGTTCAAGAACTCTAGGCTGGCCACATCTGGAAGCACTGCAGTCCCATTGCTGGGTTTTTGAGGAGTGCCTGGAGACATGCTTGTCAAACAATGCAACCATATGAAGTTGAATGCAGCCAAGATCAGGCTTGTGTCTGGGAATGGAAGATACTGTTGGTCACTGTGTATATTTCAGGGCAAAAACCTTTAAGAATTTGTTCATGGATACTTGAAATGCATTTAACACTGATCCACAATCAAGTGTAAAGGTTTAAAAAAAAAATAAAAAAATAAAAAAATATATATTTAAAAAAAACACAAAAATTAATTACCATATATAAGTTTTTATATATTTACACTTATTTTTAACCCATAAAGACCCAGTGTTACTTTTGTGGCAGTTCCAAATCATTTTTTCTTCTATATTTAACTTTTCTTAAGTGATTTATCACCATTTATTATAACATTATCCCCTATATTTTGTGTGTTTTTTTTCAATGACCATCAGGTATTTTCCTATATTTAATTTACTGATCATGTAGATGTTCATAAAAGCTTCGATTAAAGTTGATGGTTATAATATCAGAACCAGAAAAAACTGAAGAAAAAGTGAGTTTTCAGCAAAATATATCATTAACTGAACATGAACCCAGTGTCTCCATCCACTGTCATTGATCCAACTCCATGGGTTTTACTGGTGAATCAATGTTGGAGAAGATGAGGGTGTTTCCAAGGTAACTACGAAGCCTCTGAACATCCAAATGGGTCATATCTGATGACCATAATAATGGTCCTAACCCTAACCCTAACCCTAACAGCGGAGGTTACATTTTCATCAGGGTTTGTCTGGTTTTTTTTGTCTGTTAGCAACATAACTAAAAAGTTATGGATGGATTTTGATGACATTTTTAGCACAAGGAACAAATTATTACATTTTGGTGGTGATTGTGTGTGTGTGTGTGTGTGTGTGTGTGGGGGGGGGTATCTGCCTTGGCGGAGGTCTGCACTCTCTGAGTGCTTGTCTAGTTCTATCAGTCCATTTTTCTCCTCCTGATGGTAGAGGCATTTTCCAAGATGATCGTGCCAGGATTAATCTGGCTCAGATTGTGAAAGAGTGGTTCAGGGAGTGTGAAACATCATTTTCACCAATGGATTGGCCTCCACAGAGTCCAAACCTGAACCCCATTGAGAATATTTGGGATGTGATGGAGAAGACGTTACACAGTGGTTCAATTCTCCCATCATCAGTACAAGATCATGGTGAAAAATTAATCCGACTCTGGATGAAAATAAATGTTGTGACATTTACTGTGACATGGCATATGATTGTATGGCATAAACAAAGCTACGGCAAATATAGTTTAAACTCAAAGTCCCAATGAAATATTGTGTGTATTATTTTTATTTACTAATCTATTTATTGTAGAAAATAGGAATCTATACAGCTCATACATTTTAATTATTTTCATAAACAAGCTAAAGACAACTAAAGAATGTGTATATCACCCAAATTCCTCCACAAACTACTATGTATTATTTTTATTTTTGTTAATTCAGTCAGATTATTTCTTTCCCAGTCATACAACAGTTCTTTAGGGGCTATAGAGAAAAGTGGGGTGACTACAGAGAACATGATGGAATAAAGTAATGGGAGTGAAAATTGGAGAGAGCAGACATACTTTTATGTATTATTGGAGATAGTTACAGTCAGGAAACATTCCTAATAACAATATTCTGGCTTTTAAGACATATCCACCTTAACATCTTTGGAAAACCCTGCTCAAACTTGTTTGTGAAGGGTTATTTCTGTGCAGTATGTGTGACACAAAGCAGGAGTCTTATCAAAACAAGCTGAAGAGATATGTTTAGCGATGCCTGGTGTAATCTTTTCATCTAAGGATTCATCAGATATTTCATCTTTTAGCCTCCGTGCCTTCCCTAGCCTTCGGTCACCCGCTTTGTCTTACCATTTGACTTATTTTGGGGAAAAAGCACAAAGAATGTCTGTTCAGTGAGGGGGGGGCACAGCCAGAACATCACGAGAAGCAGCACATGGCAGTAGAGAATCTGACCCTCAGGGATCTGGGTTGTTTTTTTGTTTTTTTTTGGGAGTTTATGATATTTTGTCAATTTATATCAGTTGGATAGAGAGTTCGGAGATAAGCACCAGAGATAAATATGACCGTACAAGCAAACGGGTATAATCATGAAGGTGATATCAGTAAAATTAAGTGCTTATGTGTTGCTAAAATGCATGGATTCAAAATGTTGCAACAGATGTGGCTGCTGAGCTTTTGCTGTTCTTAATAATAGTCTTGGCTGTGGCCTAATTTTCTCTCTCTTGTTCTTCTGCCAAGGATGTTATGAAGGATGTCATCCCTGTGGACACCAGTAAAACCTGAAAATAATTGTGAGTAAATTCTGCCCTTAATTATAGGCATTCTAACTTTGACCAAGTAGCTGTTTGCAAACAAAATATAGTTTTGATAGCACAGTGAAATTTTAGTTATTTTGCATTAGAGAGGAAGCTGATTTTCAACACCGTATTTTCCATTGAGGTTCAAAGTGAGGTTATCAAGGACAACTGCACAGTTAAGGATAAGAATATCAATAATATTCCTGGAAGTACAAAGGCTTTCCGGATTCCTTTTTTGTTAGTGGATTCAGGGTGTGCCATGTAGAGGGATGAGTGAAGGAAAGATAGTTTGTCTAATAAAAAATACTCTCCGTTCAGACTGAGGGCAACCTGTTGACATGCCCATCTATCGTTACTCCAGCGTCTACTTCCTTTTCTGTTTCCTGCTATTCTCCTCGTGGGTGCTGTGTCCAAACAACCAGCTGTCCGGCCGACCCTGAGTGCTCAGAAGCGTGCAGACAGACCCAAAGATGACCCTAAACCCATGAAAGACAAACATGGAAATGTATTTATATTCACCCCTCACCCTTTGGCTTGTCCTATCTTGATGCTCAGTTGCCCTGTCTTCCATGTCATTTACATAACACCGTGTGAAACTGAACATCCCGGCCAAGTGTTTCCTGCTCCACAATGACAGGGTAGCACCAGAATCCAGTTTCTCACCGAGGGAGCTGTGTGGAAAGAGCAACACAGGAAACCCCCTGTTCGTAGAGTAACACAGCAGGCAGACCTCTGGCAAAATACTCTGCATAACATATCTAAGCGCTCAGGTAACACAAATGTGTAAACAGTGAAGCTGTTTAGTGCATATCTAATCAGTTAGAACATACTAACTGGTTAACCCATAAAGACCCGGTGCTACTTTTGTGGCAGTTCCCAAATACATTTTTCTCTACTTTTAACCTTTTTTAACTGATTGATCACCATTTATTCTGATATTATGCTCTGCATTTTGCATTTTTAAGTATAAATCAGGTTCTTTCCTGTATTTAATTCACTGATCATGTAGATCACAGGTGTCAAACACACAGCCCAGGGGCCAAAATCAGCCCACCAAAGGGTCCAATCCGGCCCATGGGATGAATTGTTGAAATGCAAAAATTACACTGAAGATACTAACAATCATTTTAGTTCAGGTTCCAAGTACAGACTAATATGATCTTAAGTGGATCAGATCAGTAAAATACTACCATAATAACCTATGAACAAGTGGTGCCAGAAACAACAAACCCCGCCCCTTACACATATTGTAGCTTATTATACACCCTTGTGTTGTAGTAATATTCATGAAGTTGAAAAAAATAAATGCACAGTATGTTTTCATAACTTTTTTTGGTTTTGATATTATTTACTTGATATTATTTCAAGGTCACAGATTCTAACCTTCACCCCCAGAGCTCAAAATTTTAATCAGTTCCTCAATGGCATTCATTTATTAAAACAATTTTTTTTGTTTGTTTTTTCAGAATCAGTTGATTAGAAATGACAATTTTTTATAGATGCTTTTTTTTAAAAAACTAATTTCCCTATCCTTTACAATGGCAGAGTACCACAAAAATTAAAGTGTTACAGAATTTTTAAAAATGTACCTAAAATGTGAAAAAATATATATGCCTTAGTTTTATCTCAGTGATGTCTAACAGTCTTCTCTATATATGTGCCAAGTTTGAAGTAAGTTGAAACACATTGATGTTTTCACAGACATCTGAATTTCGCCCATTATAAGTTGTTATTATTTTCCTCTTTTCCGGGTCCGGGTCTCGGGGGCATCAGTCTAAGCAGGGCTGCCCACACTTCCCTCTCCCAGACTCCTCCTCCAGCTCTTCCGGGAGGATCCCGAGGCGTTCCCAGTCCAGCCCACAGACATAG
>JAPQRP010000028.1:9831002-9865196 GCA_037367295.1 Apogon hyalosoma
GGCCCCTACGAGTCCCTCGGCGGGTGGTGAGTCCACCGGAGGGCGGGCCCACGTCATCCATTCGGGCTGAGCCCGGCCGGGCCCCAGGGGCAAAGGCCCGGCCACCAGGCGCTCGCTTACGAGCCCCAACCCCGGGCCTGGCTCCAGGGTGGAGCCCCGGCTGCGCCATGCGGGGCGACGACACGGTCCTTGGTTTAACATTTTTCATAGGGGCTTCTGAACTGAACTAAGAGCAGTTCAGAAGCCCCTAATAAGTAAATGGGAAAAAGAAAGATTTAAAAAATTCATTAAAAATTTTAACTTTGACAATAATAATAATAATAATAATAATAATAATAATAATAATAATGACAACTACAAACTTTTTCCCTTTGTTTTAGTGTAAAAAGTAAAAATCTATAAAAATGTTTGCATTTACAAACAATCCTTTCAACAAAATGTGAACAACCTGAAATAACTTATGAGAAGTCAGTGTAATTGTACCAATATTCTGTCTGTTGTTAAATGTTTTATGTGTTTGTAGATCAACTGTGATCTGTGAGTTGTAATGCACATGTGTTAATGTAAACTTTGACAGAATATTGTTAAAATTGCACTTATTTTTCTTAAGAAATTTCAGGTTGTTCATGTTCTTCACATTTTTAAGGAAACTTTGTAGATGTAAACCCTTACATAATTAAATGTTACTTTTTTCACTGTTATGTTACTGGTGCAGCCCACTTCAGATCATATTGGGTTGAATTTGGCCCCTGATCTAACATGAGTTTGACAACCCTGATGTAGATGTTCGTAAAAGCTCAGATTAAAGTTGAAGGTTATTATAACAAAAACAGAGAAAACTGAAGAAAACATGACTTTTTTAGTAAAATCCATCATTAACTGAACATAAAACAATGTGTCCATCCACTGTCATTGATCCAACTCCATGGGTTTTACCAGTGAATCAATGTTGTAGAAGATGACAGTGTTTCCACGGTAACTACAGAGCCTCTGAACGTCCAGATGGGTCATATGTGATGATCATGAAAAGACAGCAAACTGTATTTTACACCAATTATTTACATGTGTTGATAGGATTAGCGGATCAACAGGTATTAAACAGTTTAGATCAGTAAATGATTTTGGACAGTTTGAGTCTTTATGGGTAGAAAAAAAAAAGAAAAGAAAAACATATAATCCAACTTAAAAGACAGCTTTCAAGACATGATGCCACTGTAATGTTATCTTGACACCAGTGACAGATCTTATTGAAAATGCCAGACATCCAGAGGAGACGAACGCAAACAGGAAATATGAACAGAGGCCTCAGCTATTCTTGTTATTATATCAAACATATATTTTACACAAAATAACACAGAATATGTGATGTAGTGGGAACAATAAACTGATGCAGTGTCTTGAGGAGCAGAAAAGAAATGTTCCTTCCTCATTTCTGATATGCATGACCGGCTTGTATTATTGATTTACTGGTCTCTGTTGTTGTACTTTCCAAAACACAGGAGGCAATGCCAAAATCCTCCCTTTCCCTCTCCTCCCACCTTCAACTCTCCTTCATTCTCTCCAGTGCCTTGATACCATACAGATGTTCTTCTTTAGTGCTCCCCTCCAGAGGGAACCTACTCCTATTGTTCATAAAATCAGCCTCGTGGTCCCTGCCGAACCAGCCCAGCGTACACATCGCACACATACACACTGCAGCACTTTCAAGGACAGACAATCACACATACTCGACCGGCTACATAATGCAGGAAAAGTTAGTCAAAAAAATTGCAACCCATTTTTGGAAAATCCAAACTCAGAGGAGAGCATAATAATGACACACAACTCAGTGAATGCTGCATACACACTAAAAGAGATACACATCCACAAGCCCTCTTTCTGTCTCTCATCAACCTGTTTTTGAGTCCACTCTGTGTCCCCGTTTTCCTCATGTCATTTTCCTTGTTTTTTCTTTTTTTTTTTCAAACTCAAGTCAGACTCTACAGGCCTACAACTACACTCTGATTGGTTAACTCTACAGACATCTTGAAGTGATTTATGCTCAAGGTTGAGACGGTTGTGAAGGTTGGAAGTGTTCTGGGTTTTTAGAAATCCTCGATTACAATCCCAAAACCTTTAGCTCTTCACTACAAATTTTCTTTGACTATGAAAGTTGATGTTTCAGATGCAAGAGAAAACACTTGCACTGAAGAAGACAATACAATCTACTTCATAGGGCTTTTCCCAGCTCGTATCTCATATTTCAAAGCCATTCAATGTTCAATGCTAAATTCACTTTTTACATCAGTCAAGCCCAGTTACATAGCAAATAATAATAATATTGATACTGATACTACTACCTACTCCTACTACTATGAATAACAATTACAATACAAACAGCAAACAAGACAAATAGAAAGGAAACACCATGTTTTTGCTTAGATTTTTATAGTTAAATCCTTAGCTCAAAACAGTATTTAACATGTGGTGTAACATCTAGAACATCTAGAACCATCGTTACATCCATCATGACTGAAAGGGACAGAAAAGTAAACACTGCTGCTGGCACGATACCAGACAAGAGAACTCCATGAAAGTATTGGCATCCTCTAAGTGTATAATAAAGTGTGTGTGTGTTCTGGCAGCACATGGCCAGAACTGGTCTGTGGGATTAAATCATTAGACTGGTGGTGACCCAGATGGCTCTCATTACATGTATCTGCGTTATTCGTCTTTGGAGGACTTTTTACATTAGTCATATTGTCAGTAGTCACAGTGGTGTTTCATAGTTAGGTGTAAAACTTGGTAATTCTAGACATTTTTGCCAGAACTCTGCATATTATGGCCCCATTAAAATCCACATAAAGGTCAAGAAGAGCTTTGATGGAACAGATGTTCAACTTTTTACTTTTTTTTTTGTTGTTGTTTTTTTACTGATATACAGTATTTTTCCCTTTATATAAATTGTTACATTTGATTTTATACATATTTATTTTGGAGATAAATTATATGCAAATACATTGCTAATAAAGTGCTTAATGCAGGCTTTTATATTTTTTACTTCTCATAGACTTCATTTTACAAGGAAGCCACAGAATGAAATCACACAGAAGACCATGAGATGGCACTATAAGACCAAGATTTAAATCCCTCTGACGCCCTGTTCCAAAGGGACAAGAGATTTCTGAGTAGCTCAACTCTGCACTCTTGTGGCAATAGGAAAAACTACTCAAGTGATACCTTTGCTGAACTACTAACAGTTGGAGTTAATTAATGACCATGTAATGAACCTGCTATGAATTACAGTTAATGTGAGCAGAAAATATAAGATTTAGAATAAGTCATTCTTGAGAGAGAGAGAGAGAGAAGAAACTAAACAAATTTCAACAATTTTAGGGATCTTGAAGAAAATTAAACCAGCCCAAAGGGTAAAGGAAGATGTGAAAAAGAACAATCTCAGACATCATGCATCCACAATCACATTAGATAGCCTCCAAACTTTACAATCCAGACCGTCTCACTCAATAACCCAGTGCAATTTTTTTTTTTTTTTTTTTAGGGTGTATGTATGGTGATGAGTAGACGGGGTTGTGTGTGTGGATGTGTGCTTGCATGTGTGTGTTTTGAAGGAGGGAGCTATACACCTCACCCCAGCTGTTCTCTGAAGTGTTGCTCTGGGCTCGTCTGGAGACGCTCAGGTCCTCCACATCAAATATTCATTTCACAGAAACTCCTAAGCCTTAAATAATTCTCAAAGAAGTGTGCCGAAAGCGAGCCCTTGCTATCCAAGGCACGTTTCTATCTGGACAATAGATTCTGCATGAGGAGGGAGGGGGAGCAAAGAGAGGGAGACAGTTAGTGGGGATTGGATCCGGTGTATGTACCCATAACAGATGGCATGCTTTAAGAGGTATCCAAAGGATATACAGTGTGCTGCAAACCATCTTTAATGACAGTAAGTTATGGTAAAAGGAGATTATGGCTAGGACTGAAGTAAACCTTTAAACATATTTCCTTGTAATGACAAATAAGAATTACAGTCGACAGTGTAAAACAACCAGATTCATAATCTCTGGGCATTTTAACAACCAAAAAAAGGTCTGTATAAACCAGTGTGGAGCATCTGATAAGCAACTATCTATCGATATAGTAGACTAAGGCTTCATTTCAAGGTTTTTGAAATCTCACTTGCTTTCAATTCATACTAAACAGGTCTGAGTCAACCCTGTCAGTCTGTGTGATAACAAGCATCACCTGATCTCATCTGATCTGACCCAGCTCTGATCCAGGCATCTATTCCAACCACAATTACACCATACCGGATGGATGATCTCGCACTCATTACCCCACCATATCTGAGACCCTGACTGAATGAATCTGTCCCCTCTGGTGAGTGTGTGGCAGGTGGTGCGTCGACTTGGCCCCCACCCCAAGCTTCGGCCCTGGTGTGCTGATAAGAGCTCAGCGTGGAAAATCAGACAGCGGTGCTCTGGCCTTTCAGAAGCGAGTAGGAGAAAATGAGCCATGAAGGAAATCGGAGGTGATTATCTTTATTATCAGCCAGGGGAGTAACCGTGGAAACAGCGACCTGTGGGGGGGGTGTGCAAGCTGTTCCAGCAGCCTGCTGATTGGCCCATACAAGCTCCAGTGGTAATTAACATCTGCATATGCAAATAAGTGCTTCAGCTTGGGAAATTTGGCAGGCGTTTTTCACCTGCACCCTGCGCCTGAAAGCATCAGGGTATTTATGTTTGTGTTGCTGTGTGCATGTATATTTCTGTGTGTTGGGGTACATGGGTTACACACACCTTCATATTCACCATGTGATCCTTTTCTGGGGTGTGCTTTTGTGTTCTAATTTCCCTATGAATTTGCATAGCTGTAAAATACTTATGCCTGCACTTTTTAGAAGTTTTCATAGGAGGACCAGGGGGCACCGGGTGGGATGGACGCCACCCACCCACCCCTTTGTTTTTGCTGTGCAGTGCTAAAAGAGATGAGGCCACACAACAGGAGGCTGTCAGCAAGCCTGCTGGGAGAACCTCATTATCATCTTAGGGAGCAGGGACAAGTCATGTTCAGAGAAAGACACAGATCGTCAGGCTCTCCTGCTGATAGGTGCAGTCACAGGGCTCAGGAAAGGAGAAGAAGTGGAAACTTGTTGTCAGCAAATATCTGCAGGGAAGTTTTCAAACACCTACGCTGTGTATGGCTTAAGTAACTTAATGGTGGTACAGTTGTCTTTTCATATAATGCACATGTAGGCATATGTTTTAATTCTTGCAGTTGTTGTCACACAAGTGTTATCATGCAGCCCACGTTTTTCTTCATGGGTGTGCTGCTTTCAGACATCATGCTACTTACCGTACAGTATATGTCTTGTGTCTGTGTATGTGTCTGGGGCTAACATATGCTGCTGAATGAGTCTCTGACCTGTGAATTATGCAGAGCGCCCACAGACGTGGCCGGCGCGTGTTGTGCTGTGTAGTTCTAATGAGAGAGATGCTAGCGGGCGGCAGCCAAGATGGGCTGTGGAGCACACTAGGAATGACAGCTCCAACAGCAGGAAGCCAGGCTATAAATAGAACCTGTGCTGAGAGCATATGACACCTGGATTCACATTCGCTTAGCAATTTTCCTCCGTCCAACTTCTTCCACCACCTGCATCACTTTCTTGTGTTCTCTGCAGTCTTGGAGTGTCTTCTTCTGTTTGTTCAAAAGAATATTTTTTTTCTGCTCAGATGTTCATGTTTTTTTCAACTGTTTTACCCAACTTTCCTTAAAGTCTTCCTTTTTGTCTTCATTAGTTCTATTAAACTCAGTCAATCCATTCAGATCATACTAAACACTATATATATCACCAAGGAAATGAACCACATATAACAATATTCACCAAAGATGGGTTGGTTTATGCTCTGCAACTTTAAGTGTGGATGTTGAAAATAAATAATGCATTCCTACCTGGGACAGAATGAAAAGTTTTATTATTATTATTACACTTATACATTTTATCTGACATAGTCTAAACTGATCCAAATTTTACTCATTCATAGGTGAGACTCTACAGAGGGGGAAAGATAATTGATAACTTACAAATAAACATAAAAAAAACTCAGTATATTAAAGTACCTTATGTTTCCCATATCGACTGTTGCACTCACCAGGAATATGTTTTTTTTTTTTTGTTTTTTTTTACCCAAGGACACTAGAACTTGCTGTCCATGAATCAAACCTACAAGTTTAAAAAAAAAACACTTCTATAAATTCCCTAATGTACAGTTACAAAACCCTTTTACACCCATCAGCAAGAGAGAATGAGACCCACTGAGGTCCAAAAAGGTGTCAGGGATTGTTTCATTGTGAAATTAATACTGGGCTATTCTTGGAAATTGGGGTTGAAATCACCCCTGGCATCCTCTTTTGCCAACTCACATTAATTATTTCAGAATTTGCCTTGTAATCCAAGCTGAGAATCCTACCCAGAACGAATGGGATGTCAGCTTTATGCAACTACTTGTAAAGGCATTACAGGGCGTTAAGTCCCGCGTGGATTTGAATTGGTCTCAGCAGTACAGGATTAGAAGCTGTGGGGATTAGACCCTCCCCACAGGCAATACTGGGGCAAGGGTGGCCAAGGGACCCAAAATATAGATTACATACTGCTCAATACACTGTCTTAAGCAGCATGTTGATCAGCATGTCTTATAAGAGCCTTTCCAAGTACTTAACACTTTGGAAATCTTTCATCCGATACCAAATTAGAGCATCATGAATAAGGAAAGATCACAGTGACAGTGTAGAGCTGGCACACTCTCTACTTTGATGGAAACCGGGTTGTGACCACCCCATTCCTGCTTCCTTCTTATGTGTATTATCACTTGAAAGAGAGTTATGAGGAAGTATGAAACTGTGCTTCAGTGGCCATCCACAGCCCTCATCTATAAAATGACATCAGTACCACTCCACAGTGACCCACACTTCCATTAGCAACCTAATGCAATTGCGGCCCCTCTGGTGGTGTAAAGAAGCAAAGGCCTTTCAGAGCTAACAGACTTGCATGAAGACAAACTACTGCAGTTTAGCATGTGTGCTATTCTGCTTTCCTGCAAGCCAGGAGATGAGAAAATGCAGGATCTCACAATGAATTACAGGCTACAGGGGAAAGCACAGACAGAAACAGATGTTGAGAATGTGAATGATTGTGGGTCTTAATGATAATAAGATGTATAATTGCGTTTTTTTAATTTGGCTGAGTTGTGCTTGACAAAACAACATAAATACAGATTTCACTGTCTGCAATTTTTAACCAGCAAAGTTTATTTATATATAACAACAGTACAAAGTGAATCCTTGGCTTGCAAAATAGGTGTGCTTCATATTTACAATAGGTACACAATAATATATTATCATAACAAAACCAAAGCAAATAAAAAAAACAAGAGAACAAACTTTTTAAATACTTTAAGTTTCTTACAATTTTCACAACACTTTTATAAAACAAGAACAGACAGCCATATTATTATCATCATCATCATCATCATCGTCATCATCGTCATTGTCAGTAATTACTATTTTACAGAACTCCAGTGTCTACAAAGGGTATGTTTACAATGCGTTTAAAATGGAAGGATACTTGTTTTATACGTGGTGATATTTTGATTTCAGAGTAGTACGTTGATGTGGATTTTAATTCCTCCATCTGATGCCTTAACGCAAAAAACAAAAAAAAAGTTGAGGAAGTGATTTGTATAAGGAATGACACATGCCAGTCAAATCACAACACCATCTATTTGGCGACTCCACGAGCAGTAAAAGTGCATCCTCAATTAGCAATGAAAATTCATATTCATCACACACGACCGGCAGTCAAAATGGGATTCTGCGCTGCAGAAAGAGTAAACAAAACTTCATCCCAAAATTAGGTGTACAGCATGAAAACAAGCTATTATTTAGTAACATAAAAAAAATCTCTTTCACAAAAAAAGGTGCATTCAGCTGCGATTTAAGACAAGGGCCTTCAGGAGGAGTTGCAGTTAGACTATTGACGGCGAGGATTGATATGGAATATCAGGCAGAACTAAAGCATGAATTAAAATGCATGCAAAAAACTCACACAAGATTAAGGAAATGTCCTGATATAAATTATCTCTGAGAGCAAAATCAAAGCCACCCTCAACCAATTTGCATGCCTCTTGATTCATCACAATTCTGTATACAGGGGAGCTCATCTAAGAGTTGGAAGGACACTAATAAACATACATTTGATCCCTTTGGAAGAGGAAAAGGCATTTAGGTCCTGTTAAAATGATAAAAAGCATTACTCCATATAAGCAATGTGAGGTATGAGGAGGATACAATTCTATTTGCTGAAATTGGGAAGACACCTTAAAAGGAAGAAGCTTTATGTTTTGTGTATGTACTGTATATGTGCACCATTGTGTACCTAGTGGACGCTTATTGGAGAGTTAGGGAGCGAGAAGGTGCTCTTGCAGTTAAGAGAACAAACGACAACAAATGCCATTTCTGCCCCCACTGGTCAGACACAGTAATAACCTGTCAATCATCACCTCATCCTCCATTTCTCCTTGCCTGTTAGTTTGATGTTTTTTTTCTTTCCATCTCCTGATCACACTGTGCACACAACTGACTCAGATCAAAGAGCAGCTTCAAAGCTGGAGCAGGAAACTTGAGCTAAAGGGGTTCTCTTCCTTTCTACCTCTCCCTCTCTCATTTCTCGACACTTCTCTTCAAACAGCTCAGGCGAGCCAAGTGTTGAGCGAGGCAATGTCTGCCTGAGCCAGGCCGTACCCTCCTAACCTTTCTTTTTACTTTATCTGGCTGAGGCAGTTCTCAGCAGAGTGCCAGCGCCAGGTATCACTGCAAAACCACTGAGCTCCAAAGCAGTGAAAGGACGGTGCCCGAGTCGAGGACTAATAAGATCAGGAACACTAAGCAGGTGGGTATCTAAGGCCACAGAGAAAAGAAGCACCTTTCACCCACTACTGGTGTTTGTCATGCTCTCAATACACACAACTGCAGTATACTGTAAAAACCTACTATTTTCAAGTACTTGATGTAAACAACAAGCAAACACATATCACAGAAGAAAATGAAATCATCTATCCAGTGGACTGAATCTACAGTTTGTTGTCATTCAGCTGGATGTCTGAAGGGTGATATCAGCCTTTTAGCTCAAGTCAGGAGATGCTTGGTAACTCTGATCCAAATGAAACCTAACATAATCAAAGTGTTTCCTTCAATTCATCATCTCTATACCACTTTTCTCCTGCTTAGATTTCGTACCTTAATTGAGTTTGAACTGGCTCAGTTTGAGAGCTTTGCTCCATCAGTAAAGCATAAACCGATTATGACACATTAATGAACAATTTGAAACAACACGAATTGTTTGGCACTTGGTCAAACTAGACCCACGCAGGCTTCGTATTGTCTGTGCGAAGACATCTGTGGCAGTCAGGGGGAAGAACCCCCATTAGCTAACATCTCAACTGGCCAGCTAGAGCTGGCATGACTCATTGGCACTTGATAAATTAAAAATGGACCCTTAGAACAGTTTTGATTTGTGATAGCATGCAGGAAAAGTACACATATAGTCTCCAAAGAGATAAAAGAAAAACATTGTTTTAGCCTACGGAAACCAGTCTTGACGTTTGGTCTCTCCTAACTGCTAGCTTTACTTTCTGTCCTGTATGAGCAGTGGAGTCACATGAGTGACAGCTGTGATGCAGATAATACATGCTGTCCTCTTGTAGAAATGTGAGTTAGGGTAAATATTCGGGAAGCAGTTGGACGGGCTGGGGCCAGAACGGACGAATGGAGCTGTTCACTTGACGAGCTACTGCAAATATCTATGGAGCTCAGTTCAACTGAGCGTCTTTTTGTTTGCAAAACTCAAAAAGACATACAAACAAACAAACAAATAAAAACATTTGTACATTCACATACACTGATTGGTAAGAATCAACCGGTACATACACAGATGACCTATCTGCTGAAGAAAACCATGGACGCTGAAGTGATGCTGATTTAAGGTCATCTCCTAAATACACTATACTTCATCACTGTTGTCCTCAGTTTAGGTGCAAGCATGCTGGCTGAACTGTGACCACCAACGAGTCAAGAGAATTCCCCACAGACTCTATAAGATGAGCACAAGTTTCATTATTTCCTGTACACTTCTGATTTGGATAAAGACGTTTTAGTCCGTGCCATGTGAAGCATCAGTCTGAGGCCATGTCTGCAGTGGGAAGGAGTGAGAGAAGACACGAACCACGGCTGGATTCACTCTGTTACACTCTTTAAGTCTTTATACAGCAACTTTCTGGGATCCTGGGTGGATTTCTTCAACTGCAACTGATAATATTCAAATGTACAAGTACAAAAATAAAATCTGAGAAATCTGAATGCAAACTCCAACATGAGATGTGTTCCTCTGCTGCTTACTTTTTTGTGTCTCTACTTAGATGCATTTTTCTGAGTGAGAAGAGAATAAATCTATTTCTCCATTTGCTCTTTACAGTCTTGCAGGAGCCTCCTTGATGCACACCCACAAACACACACACCCACACACGCACACACACACACACACACACACACACACACACATACACAGCATACAATTTCCTGTCAAACTGAGAGAAAATATCCTTTGAGCAAAAAAAAAAAAAAAGACAAATAAATAAATACAAGCCATGTTGTTGCCTAGTGTTCTGATGTTCCTTCCGTATGCCATTATGAGCCCCTGCTGCAGAACCTCTTTTCCAGTCTGCGGGGCCCTTAAGCGGTACCATCATGGAAGAAAGTGAGAGAATTACAAACTAAAGCAGTCACTGTATACGTCTGTCTGGCTGTGGATACAGAAGCCTCAGGTTGGGTTCACGGTTGGACTGTAGCTTCCCAGTGAGAGGTATGTCATGTGGGACCTTTTGCTGGTCCTGTAAGAGATAGCGGTCCTCTCTTTTTTCTCTGTCTGTTTCAGTCAGGGTCGTTCTCAGCTCTCAAGGGACATTGCAGAGATGAGCTGCTCCACCTTATAGGCCAACCTCTGCTTCCTCGCTTGTTCATCCTGCTCCAGGGCTGCAGTGATCTGCACAGAACAAAACCATTGCCAAAAATCAGCCGAAACATATGCATAATTACATCCCTGTTTGATGCATTTGTATAATTATAGCTGTTGACAGCGTTTTAAACAATAGATGATAACGGTTGTCTTCGTGGCCCAGAATGTACAAGACACATTTTCAGTACTGCATGGATTTTCTGGTTTCCAAATGGTCGCAACATAAGAGAAGAAGAAAATTACATCACTGCCTTTGTCAAAGCCACAGTGTTGAGAAACATTTGTGTATCAGCCCTTTCTGTTTTATCTTTTCAGGCCTTGTCTTGTAAATTTGGCATTTGTCAAGTCGGGTTCAAAAGGGATTCAGACAGGCTGTGCTCTTCGTTCTCTCATCTAGTGTCTGCCTTGTCAGGTTGAATCTATGTCAGAGTGACACCAACACACATGGCAGCGGCCTTTAATAGGAATATAAAACAGCAAAAAATCATTGTGAGTAAGAGCCATCTCTTTATTACTGATCTGCTCATTTTGGTGGTGGGAAGGTAGCTGAAAAATAAATAGAAAATGCAGAAAATATTTTCATAATGCTGCTGCATGTCCACACATTACCCCTGACTGGGAGGTAGTATTTCCTTTAATTATTTGCAATTCGACTGAAACATAATAATTAATTGACCACTCTTATGCAATAAGGCTAAAATACTCTGGGGAGGGAAATAAATTGAATGAATATGGCAAGCCTTGCAATTAGGAAAGACTGTCTTTAATGGGGTATCATATTTTACAATGTAAAAGCAAAAGTGGTTTTCTTTTAATCACCTGTCTATCTGACCACTACAGAGATTTTAACAAAGTGCAGCTTTTATGAATATTTCATACATTAAGTTTATTTTTTGTCCGGTTATTTAAAAACTGGAATATGCTTATTTTCGGTCTTTCAGATTTTCATATTTGATTTCAAAACCTGTCAGAGAAATATGTCAAAAGCATTCTTGTTCTCTTTTTTTTTGCATAGCATGCAGATCTGTGTATGCTCTGTCCCACTGCAGACCACAGTATCTGTCTGCCCACCTACCATCTTCCACTCATCTGCTTAAGTGCTCTTAAAGGCTGGCAGCAACCGTCGGAGCATTTTCTCCTCCTCCTACTCCTCCTCATCGGACCTGATAGCAATCTATTATTAATCTGTAGCACTGTATGCAGGTGCAGCTCCCACTGCCATCTCCCAAATCCATTTAAGTAGGCTGCAGCTCTGGCCTGGTTAGCCTGACACACTGCCTTTTATGAGAGGCTGAGTAAGAATGAACAGTGGTTAATGGTGCTAGATGAGGTTTTACGCACTGCGCTCTCGGAGACAACGGACACGGTTCAGCAGAAGTGATGGGCTACCTGTGTTGAGTATATGTGTGACAACGGGAATGTTTGCATATGTCTTTATGTATGTGCATGTCAGACAACTGCAGAGGCAGCAAAAGTGTGCATATGAGATTCATGGAGAGCAAAGAGGGAGCTGACTGGATAATAGGTAAAAAAAAGAGAATGAATGTACAGGAAGAAGGGAGAGAGGCAATAAGAGAGAGAGAGAGAGAGAGAGAGAGAGAGAGAGAGAGTGGTCCAACATAAAGGTCAGGCTAATGCTTCCCAGAGGAGGAACTGACATTAGAAGCAGAATGTCTCCATAAATGCTCTCTCTTTCTCTTCCTTTCTCATCTTCTTCCCTCCTTTTTTATGCTTCCTCTGATCCGACATTGTGTGTGTGTGTTGCCTGTGATTCTGCTCATGAGGGCCCTATATAATAACTCAGCCCGGGCAAAAGGACAGTGCAGCATGCTGAGAGCTTGTAGATATTCACTTTCTGCTCTACAGATCAGACACGCCGCCTTGTTAAGCTCAGGTCTCACCAGACCCCTGGGCTTTAGGGAAGTCTACTGACGACTCTGAGCTGACCTCACTAACCTATGCCACTTATGAATAGTCTGAATTCACCAAGGGCAAGATATACGTGCATTAAAACGAGGGGCAAATTTGCGGCACACTTCTCATTCAATTTGTGCTTGCAATCTGCGTGTAATTAGCGGCTGATTTACTAAGGCAGCAGCTCATTATGCAATCAGTGCCTGGGACTGCCCTCCAGGTAAAATCTGCAAGTGACAGAGCTTACACTGTGGCTCTGTGGAGGGATTTAGTCTGAGATCACCAAACTAATATGAGAAATTATATGGCAGGTGGCATTGCAAAGAAAAAGACGGGGTGAAAGAGGGCAAACATAGACAGCAGGGCAGAATGGAACAGCCGGCGTGGCTCAGAGCAGACCAGGTTTTGGGTGGAGATGCTATTGACTCACAAGGCACATTCTACATCAAGATATTTAGTTTAGTGGCACAATTCATTTTTTTCTTTGGCGTTACATCAGACTATGTTAAATTATATGTTGAATTCTAACAAGATCTTTTTTAATAGTTATTATCCATAATATTTATGTGCTATGCTCAATTTGCTGCAGTGATTGAGATGATTCAGTCCCCACCGCACCTGTTTAAAATACATCTCTTATATCAGCTACTGCTTTTCTGTGGGTAAACCATTCCACTCACGTTGTTGAAACTCTGTAATATGCAGCCATATTTATGTTTCTTTTTGATTTTCTTGTAAACTGACCAACATAAAGAAGGGAAATACCTCATTGCTGTCATGATGCTCTTCACATGTCAGGCAAACTGGGTTTGATTAATAGCACAAAAACAGTGCTGGGTGTGGAGTGTATGAAAAACTATCGTGCCCATTTGTTTGCATGCATACATTACTTACCTCCTCACTGTACTTGCTGACGTAAGAGTAGATCTCATTGAGTGCGCTGAGCATGTTAAACTCTGTGGAGTGCAGTCTGGCCTGTTCTGCCAAATAGGCGTTCATGTCCTGGTCACTAATGGCTGGCAGCCGGTTGATGTCAGCGTAGTACCTGGGGAAGCAGACAACGGGCAACACTTGGCATCATTGGCAGATAATCACTAAGCCAACTCAAAAAAGGCATAGATTCTTATTGAAGTCAAATTCAGAGCTGCAGTATCACTTTTACTAAAAATATACCAACTAACCAGTACCGACGAAGGGATGTAACAGAATTAAATTTGGAAGAACAGGAAAGAAGAAATGGAATTAACTAATTTTCTTCAAGATCTCAGCTTCTATTGAAAGATGATGCAAAAAAGCAGAGGGGATCTATATGGTGTATAATACCATCAAGTATTGAGTCTTACCTCTCTACCCAGCTCTTGTAATTGGGAATATCTTTAGCGTAGAGCAGCTTATTGGACGGGGAGTCCTTGCCCAGGCGGTGCTCCGAAGTAGAGCAAGAATCCATAAAGGTCTGAGCTACTACAGATAGACAGGCATCTGTGATGCTGCTCTTATGGATGTCAAACACAAACTGTGGGTTCTTAATTACGTTCACCCAGAAACGCAATGGAAGGCTGGAAGATGGAGACAAAGAGGGTAAGTACAATGTGCATTTTGTCACTGAAGTCTGTTAAAGAGTTAAATGTAAGCTATTATACTGGGCTTGAAGTAGAATGGCTAAGGGAGATTACAATAGGTATGGTTGGTAAAATAACATGGGATATAATTTTGTGTGTATTTTGGGAACTTACCAGTTGCTTTTCCATGTGTGACGCACATCTGTGTCATGAATCCCATGTTTGTCTGCCTGCTCATCCAGAAAGTCAAACATGTATTTTATGGCCAGGGGAAGGGTGCTGCCTCTGTGAACTGTGCTGAACAATGTCTCAAATAGATCATCAACAAATTTTTGAAGGGTACCCTGTGGAAAAAGAGGACAACATATTGGGATTAATAATTTGGCCAGGAAGAGAAAACATAACAGATTAAAAACACAGCATGTAAGACAACTGAGCTACTATTCATGTAGAAACATATGTTCTGAAACACTGAAATACGTGTCAAAATGTCAGTGCACCTTGGTTGCCAGCAGTCTGGTCAGATAAATCTCAGACACCATCTTGCTTCCACGGTCTCCTTCCTTCTGGTCTCCGTGTTCATGGTTCTTCACCAGATGCCACACTTTCACACCGCTTTCTAAATCTGGTGTGATCATAGGAGCTCGTGAACGTAGGCTGTCTGGACTGCCCGTGTAGCGGAATGAAGAATCTGCTCAGGAATGAACACAGATACATACAAATTACCCGTAAGCCTAAACAACTGTGCTTACAAAAGATTCCCTTGGGTGAAGCATCATTTAATTTAAGCATAAACATGCACTTTTACCCACACGAGTATATATAGCAGATACACACAGTTACACACTCATTTCCATCTTGCCTTTGTTTCTCATTACAACCTAAATCCTGTGTTCCTGCTGCTCTAAGCCATGCTGTACAGGAAATTACAATAGTGGCTTATTTCATACAACAACAGAGGTCTGAATTGGGGGGGGGGTTGTGGTCTTTGGCACTGCATCAACATGTGATCCATCTCTTGAAATTATAGAGGACACAAGATGGATGACAGAAGTGTTTGTCATATTATAAATAAAGATGAGGGAAGACTTTCTTTTTCAAAAGCTACATATTTATCTTCTGTTTTTTAATTATTCAAAACATGCGTTTTCTTTTTTTATTTATTCTTTTTTTTTTTTTAAACTCCTTACATAACCCCTGCCTAGTGAGTGAAATGTAGTTATGCCTGGCTCCTGTTGAAAGAACACATAATTGGCTCTGCTCTGCCTCATAGTGCCAAACTCATGCTGAAAACATCCCTGCAACTCTAATCAATGCATCAAAAGATCACTAATTTGTTAAGCACTGAAATCACCCTCCGTCATCTATACATCCTACTTGTCTTTGCTCTTATGATCCTGCCTCCTTGCACTCATTCACTGGGTAGGATTGATGCTGGTTTCAGTTTCTTTAATTAGGCAGCATCTACTCTTGGCAGAAAGCTCTCTAGAGATAAAGGATCTGACGATCTCAATAAGGATCTCTCTCAGCTGGCTTCAAAGGCCAAACTAAACAACAAAGCTTTTTGCTGGCAATATGGCCACTTACACCTTTCAAATAAGACCGACCTACACCTCTGAAGTGGCCACAGGGGACTCCAGCCAAAGGACAGGGGGATGACTATATATGCCTCTGAGCAGGGTGGATTGGGGTCCCAAATCCCATCTTAATCCAGTCACCGGTTTTTTATTGCTCTGTTATCTGCCCATCGCCTCCATGCTCCCTGCACCCCAAGCCTTCTCAACTCTCTACTACTAAGCAATGACAAACATCACTTCCTCTCTCTTCTGCTACTACCTTTCTCATCCCATCTTTGGACACAGTCAAGCAGTGGAGGAGTGTGTTCAAACTGATTTTAAAGTTCGAGGGGGGTGTCGGTGGTGTAAATTGAGTCAAGATGCTAAGTGTTGAACGTTAAATTGGTCTGAATCCATCAGCAGGTGTCGAGGTGCAGCTGCGCCTGCTGTGCCAACCTATGATTGATGAGGGACGGGCTCATGCCAGCAGAGCTGCTGCTTTCTATGCCATGCACATCTCACTCTAGTGCCTGAACACTCACAAAAACAAAACATGCAAAAGGGAGAGTACAGGAGGAGTGCAGCAGCTCATTGTCATTTCAGGACAGAAAGTCTGGCAAAGAGCAACTACCTAGTTATTAAATGGTGAGAATGCCATCATATACATCAGGCTTATGCACATTAGGGTTATTCCTTTGGTAGTTATACTTTTTTAAGTTGCTCTGGTCATTTATTATCTCCCCGACATTCTGCACAATCTTTCACTTGCTTCATTTGAGAAAGAAAGTGCTCTGCAATTTTATAAAGGTCATCTAAGATATTTTCCTCCAGTTATAGTGCAATGTCATTTCATTAATTAACACTGCATACACTGAGAATAGATAAATTATTTGAGAAACATTCTGCTGTTTTCAGCATTTGTAAATAAGAGGTCTAATTGCTTGGTAGGAAGAGGATGCTGTTAGCGCGTCTTCTTCCTTCTTTAAAGGCAGTGTTCACTCTCTATTCCCAGTCCTGATAATTGGCGATGCTCACTTATCTTCTTCTGTTTATGTGAAGTATCATTCACACAGAATAATTAGCAATCACAAGATGCTCATACTGCTGTGTGTTTCTGGCATAAGATCCAAATTTGGCATCCAGAAACACAAACTAAAATGCTAAAGTAAGTGTGTGTTTGCATTTGTAATTGTAGTGCATGTATGTATGTATTGGGGAGCTAAAGTGCAACTAAGAGCCCATTGTGTCCTGCAAATGTCAACTTCATTATAATAATAATAGCGTGTTTAATGAATTCCTCTAAATCTCCTATTGCTCCCCCCCCGGTCTGCAATTTCATTTCATCAACTGTTAAGCAGAGTTTTGACCTGGACTGTAACAGCAAACTCCAGACACATTTGGAGGTACAAAAAGGCTGCGGAACGAGTCTGAAAATACAATATAAAACCCACAACAAGGGCAGGACAGGTTCAGTGACTCACCATATCTACTGATGGAAGTGCGTGATATGCTGGCTGAAGAAGGGATATTGTATGATGAGGTCTGTTTGGGAACCAAAGCTACCACACAGCGGTCCGATACCTAGGTGGAGAGACACACATGCAACATGAATTGTTAGAGTTAAGCTGCTTCTGTTCATTGCATTCTTGTGATTTTCATATTTGCCTGAAGTCATTTCACGGTGTTGTACATCGTTGTTTTTTTTCCCCTAAAAGTATTGATTCCTAAAAAAACAAATTTTTTTCTGTTATTGGATAATTCATTATTCTCTAAATCTATCAGTTATTTATGAATAAAAGGCACCAACAAATACACCAAGATACCTGAGGGAATGTATGGCTCACAGTTAATAATCCCAGAAGAAAGACAAAAACCCATCCCTCTCTGTCATATCTGTGCTCTATGCTGTTCTATATTGCAGCCTGTGCTTTCTTTTTCAGTAGAGCAGAGCATTATTGCTGCATGATGGCAGTATAGACAACATGACTGTCATTGTCACCCCTTTCATAAATATTATAGACGTGATATAAGCTTTAGAACTGGGATAAGATGCTAAAGGAGCATGAGCAAGAAAAGGGAAAGGCTGCTGTCACAATGAAAGAGACAGAGACATGAATACTGAAAGACTGCATCTTATGTACACTTCACATCCTTAAAGCAAACAGGGGAACACAGGTATAATAATAGCATTACAACAACACAGAGTTAGAGTCAAAGGGAAAGACAACAAGACCAGGCTGTGTAAAAAGATGGTGTGCCAAGAGACAGACAGAGGTACACTCTTTTCCCCTTCAGTGGTTTATATTTACAAAGAGTTCTTGGCCCTGCATGATGTGCTCCAGTCACTTCAGATTCACTGAAGAAAATGGATGCAACTCACACGAGAAACAATGGCTTAAAAAAGTCTTGCATATGATGTTCCTTAACAGAGCCCTCTAAAAGCTGAATTCTTATGTCATGGCAATTTGATACTAATATATCATTAAGATGCTCTTTGTGTTAGTACACCAAAATATCCTGTTTACAGTAAATACAAAATCATGCAAACAAAAACTTGCGGTTCTTTTCTGAAAGCCAAAGCAACAAACAGCTTGTTGGCTGGCATTTACAGCCCACCCTGAGGAGGGATTTCTGCTTCAGACCCAGCACAGAAAAACTGATGAGCCTCCAGTGGAGAAATAAACAAAAGGCAAATGCCAGGGTCCAAAAGGAATTCCTCAAATAATCTACAGAAAGGGAGAAATTTCATCTTTTCATTTGGATTTGCAGGGATAGGCTTTCTTCCATTTCTTGCAGGAGAGAAAGCTTCAGGGAGTCGGGATGAGCATTTACAGATTCCCCCTTCGGAGCCTGTCCTCCTCTCATCTTCTTTCACCCTCATCCTCCTTTTTTTTTTGCTTCTTTTCACAAACTACTCCCTGCTCTGCCAGCCAGCAGTTAGAGTTGTCATATGGTCCAGCTGACAACGTTGGAGAAGTACTGGAGGCAGATGAGGAATCTGGTGAAATCTTGAAACAGTACAATGAAAAACAAAAGGTCTTTGTAACCCCCATCCCTTTCTCTTCAGCCTGAACTGACATCTCTGACCTTTCTCTCTCACTCTCCAATTTGTCCTCCCTTTCCTGAATGTAATTTCTTTGGTGTTTTCATTCTCAGGGCCCCTTCTTGGCTAACGATGCCTGGACCAACTCTAATAAACCAACCAAACCAGACTTCTGTGACGATTTCACCGCTATTTCTGTGATACATTTTCTCTGGGGAGCATGAAATAGCTTCTCTGTCCCCATCTTTCCTTTACCTCCCTCCATCTCGCTTTCTCTTTCTCTGCTTTTTATAGCTGATAGAGAGGCTACAGCAGAGATGGGTCCTTGTGATAGAGTAAATGATTGAAGGCGTGCAGATTCGCCCTTCAGGGATAATCCAGTGTGGGGCTGATAGTGGGCAGGTGTGATAAGGGCTGTGGGCCCCGCCTGTGATAAGACCTTCCATTAGACATTGCAGAGCAGACCAGACAGCAGAGTGTGGTCAGCTTCTATCTTTCTTTTCTCAACCCTCACCACACAACCTGAAGCCCCCAGTCCTAGCCTGTTTCCCCTCGGTGTCCCGTCTCCCCTGAGCTCATGCTTTCAGATCATGATGTTTATCCCCCCGTGGCCTGTGAGCTGGATCGGTGCAGGACAAGGTGGCACCTCAGGTACTTAATGTGAATCTGCTGGAGTTTTTAAATGAGTTCAAATTGGATTTTATTTCATATGTACGTAGAGCTGCAACGAGTACTCGAGCAATTCGAGTTAAGTAAGTAAAATGTATTTATATAGCACTTATAGAGAAAACCTACAAATTAAAAAGACATGACAGCAACACACAAAAAATACAAAATGTTTTACAAATTAAAAACACGTAAGACAGCCACACAAAAAAAATACAAAGAAAAATCTGAAAAAATATACAAAAAATACAAAAAAATGAAATAATGAGTATTTTAAAAAATCTCAAATCAGTTATTTATATTAGGAGACCCTCAAGTGCTGTCTGCATTTCCCAAACCACTGAAAGAGTAGATACAGACTGTTCTAATGACTGGACAACAAATTATCATGAGGAACTGGAAGAAATATGGATAACCTCCATTCCAGGAGTGGATAAGTGGGAAAAGTAGCCGCATATGAAAGAATGGCTTATAGGATGCAGGACAAGACAGAAAAATATATTTAGAAATGGAGCAAATACCTGGAATCTTTAGATTTCAAAGACTAAAGGCTAAGAGGATTCACATTGAAAAGACAACGATCACAGACCTTATGTATATATGTATGTATGTATGTGTGTGTATTATGATTAAACACCTCTGTGTAGATATTTATGGTGTTTGTATATATTATATACATGGATACTCAAAGCTGATGTGTGTGGGATAAAAAGCCACTGTATCAATATGAAGACCCCTTCTGGTTACAGGTGGGTAATTTACCAGTGCTCTAATGTTAGTATTTGATGTGTGAGGATGTGATATGTTTGGAAAAAGGAAATAAAAAAAAATGCAAGTCATAAAAAAAATTTAAAAAATCCTTGAATCATCTTTTTTGCCTCGAGTATTCATTTAATTATTAATTTAGTTTAAGTAGTCACTTGTTCCACCCTAGGGAACAGAGGCAAAAGATGTCCAAAGTTTGGGATCACTTCAAACTTAGAAAAACGGAGAATCTTGCGCAATGTATGTAAGTACACACCCAAAGCCAGCACAAGGTAAATGCCCGTCTTCCACTCAACAGTAGCCTTGCATTAGCCGATTTAATGAGATTGCTAACTGAGAAACACAGCAGTGCTGGTTAGAACGTAGTGTTAACGTGTTCTTTTATTGGAAGCTCTAGGAATGAGTCTGGATTTGTCTCAGTATCAAAGTTGGCAAAGTTTATTCTGACCCCAAATAAAATGGATACTCAGCGCTGAGGATTCAAAGGACAATGAGCCCCAAACATAAGATGAACTGTACATTTATTTCCCTATGGGCAGGCTCACCGGTACAAATGGGTGGGTCTTTACCTTAGCTTTATCTAACTAGATCAAACAGAGGTGAGTTAACTTACGCCAACAATAAGTTTACTTCTTATCACCTATGTCTGACAATACTATGTGTGTGAATGTGTGTGTGTTTAGGTGTGTATCTAAAGGAAGAATAGAAGATAATTAACTCCTACGCATACAGATGTTTTCTATCTTAACAATGTTAACATACTGACCAACTATTTAAATTAAAACAGGGTAAACCATAAATCTGGTCACAAAGAAATCATCACTAACATTACTGAACTAAAACAATTTAAACAAATGACTCCTATGTTAAAACCTTAACTGTAGGCTATGCATTTGTTGTATTCTATAATGAGTCTCAATGACGGCTCTCGACGGCTTTGATGATGAAATCCAATTACACGATTAATTGCTGAAATATTCGGTAGAATACTCGACATCAAAAAGAATCGATAGCTGCAGCCCTATATGTATGTATGCTCTTTGGTGATTTATGCATGGTTTTAGAAGTTACTTTTATTTTATTTTATGTATATTTTTAGTGTGATTGTATGAGGTATATAAGATCTAATGTGATGTAATGTGGCTGTGATTTCTATCTTGTGTAACTTCTGCTGCTGCTGTCTTGACCAGGACACTCTTGAAAAAGAGAGTTTTAATCTCAGTGAGGTTTTTCCTCTTTAAATAAAGGTTAAATAAAAAAACAAACAAACAAAAAAAACCCTTACATTCAAGAATCTGCGTGAGCTCAGTGAGCATTTTGTCTGATTTAGCAGAAAACCTGTCTTTACTTCTTTCTTTTTACCTTCAAAGCAGCACATTTAAAGTTAAATCAAAATTAATTATCGCAATTAATTTGAAATGTCATTCATTCATTTTCCACATAATCCTCCAGAGAGTCACAGAGGTGCTGGAGCCTATCCTAGCAGCCAACGGGCGAAGGCGGGGTATACGCCGGTTCATCCACAGTACTGACATGTACGGACAAATAACCATTCACTCTCACATTCACATCTACAGGCGATTTGGATTGACCTATCTTGGTGCATGTCAAGACAGTGTGGGGAAGCCGAGTACCCGGACAGAACTAACACAGACATGGGGAGAACATGCAAACTTCACACATTGCAATTTTCAATATATACTGCATAAAGAAGACGTTGGCCCAGCTGACTTATGGTGAATGTTGGATGGCAACATGACCACAAATCGCAGAATTACCATTTCAGCTACATCTGTCAGTGGTCTGTTGCCAATGTCACTGCTTTCTGAATAAATTTTTTCAATAACAAAACTGTTTTATTCATCAAGTAGTGCAGTGGTATCCACACAGCTTACTAAAGTAAAACTAATATGGAATGCGTGACATCCCTATCGTACACAGACATATGTTATAGCCGAAAGCAGCAAACGCCCAAGCTCTTCTGTATGATGGTGATGTCACACACCTGATAATGTAAAACGAGGGGGTCTTTCTCAGTGGCTCTCTGAGTGTGAAGGAGGGCTAATGTTAACTGTTTCTATTGGAGTGAAAAAGGTTCATCTTTGTGAGCTTTCAACAGAATCTCTACATGTTCTTTTTTTTTTACCTTCCATATTTACTATAGTGGATCTTTTCAAAATTCAGCTATCACTTGAACATAGAACATGTGTTTTGCTGTTATCAGTTATATTAACACATATGAGTAATGACTGCCGCATAAGTAACTGTAATGCCGTAGATGTCTTGAGAATTAAAATGGAACTGGAATTTACAGGCATTCTGTTGGTCTGTTCAGTAAAAGAAATATGCCTTTTAAGTAGAGCTGTACAATATATCGTTTGAGCATTAGCATCGTGTGCACTAGGGTTGCACGATATTGGAAAAAACTGACATTGCAATTCTTTTAACCCTGCGATATATATAGCGATATAAAAAAATACTCAGGAGGATGTAATAACTGTGTGGTGCCGACATAAATGGTCAAACAAATTAGCTGTGTTACGCCTTGTTGTGGCAACAAACACTGTCAGCACAGAACATGTGTTTCAATATCATCCTTCTCGTAGCTGAAATAATTCCAGATAACTGACGTTGCTTTTCTTTTTGGCACCAAGTCTTCATTTTCGGAGATTTTCTCTTGTTTGTAGCTCCTTTTTTAATGTTGTTACCAGCGACTCACTCCAAACTGATTAAAAACGATTGTGATTGGCGGATCGCTGTGCGCAGTGTGTGTCAGGTACCCTTGAAATTACATCAGAACACGTCAAATTCATTTGCCTCCTATATCGCAGGACCTGCGATGTGACTATTGCACACACATACATTGCGATGACGATGCTCAAACAATATACTGTGCAGCTCTAGTGTGCGCAATAGTCACATCGCAGATCCTGCCATGTAGGAGGCAAATGAACTCAACATGTTCTCATCTAATTTCAGCCTGGGGACCTGACACACACTGCGCACAGCGATCCACCAATCACAGTCGTTCTTAATCAGTTTGCCCGAAACAGACCATGCCCCTGCACGTGGAGTGAGTTGTTGGTAACAACATTGAAAAATGAGCAACAAACAAGAGAAAATCACCAAAAAGAAAAGCAGTGTCAGTTATCTGGAATTATTTTGGCTACAAGAAGGATGATACTGAAACATGTTCTGTGTCGACACAAGAGGTAACAACTAATCTGACCATTTACGTCGGCGCCGCACAGCTATTACCTCCGCCCGACTATTTTGTCATATCGCAATATATACATTGCAGGGTTAAATAAAAATCACAATGTCGTTTTTTTTCTAATATTGTGCAACCCTACTTTTAAGCTAACAGTCAATTTTAGGGTTTTATTCTTTATGGTTTTATTGGAAATATGCAGTTCAGAGGAGAGAAACTCTGTTATTATAAAATAGAATTAGTACCTAAATAGGCCTATTTGGTATACTGTTTAGGTTTACAGTGTAATGGGGACATACTGAATTATAGTACTATCCATTGTGTCTGGAGTTGTTGAAAATAGCCTAAAATGCCCCTAGTGATGTCTGCGAGGTGGGTAACAGGATCTAGCTGGCAGGCTCTCTTGGTCATAAATGTCTGCTCTCCTTGTTCCTTCACCGCAGAGAAGAGGACAGACAGAGGTCAACAGGCAACAGGGAATGGAAGTTTCCTAACCTAACTTAACTTTTCTTTTTGACGCAGTCTCAGCCAGAGACACACAGAGAGAGAGAGAGAGAGAGAGAGAGAGAGAGAGAGAGAGAGAGAGAGAGAGAGGCGAGAGGAGAGAGCAGTCTGCCCTTTACTGTCACTTATCTGCACATTAGGAATAATATTCCAGACAAAACACACTCTTCCCATGTGTCCACACACATACATTTGGCAAACAAATATTAATGTGTGCAGCAACAGTCCACCTGTAATAAATCAACACTGTCAGACATCATCAACATAATTATATATCATGTCATGATGAATCATCATCCTTAGTCCAGGGCACTGTCCTAAATATTGGAAGTGTTAATAGTTCAGTCTTTTGCAAGTGTCATGCATCTGTGAAATATGTGAATTATGCAGCTGCACAGATCTCTGGGGTCTCTGCTTACTGCCCAGATCCTCTTTAGCAACAGCAAGGTTAATGCTAAAAAGTCCCAAGACAGAGCAGATAAAGGAAAGTTCAGAGGAAACGAGGCAGGCAGAGAAGTGTGATTACAAGCTTTGTGTTGACAAGAATGAAGATTAGACAGTAAAATAAATCCAAACATAAATCACGTGCTTAAGGCTCATAACATTTTTTAATCCAGACGTATTTTATTTTTGTTTTTTTGCAGATGTCTGTGTAGTTTCAGAAAAACCCAGAGATCAGGATAGTTGTTTCAGCATCCATGAAAACAAATCACAAACTACATTAGACACAGACTCTGAAACCTGTTAATATGTTTATTATAGCTGTCTGTTACAGCTACGTTTATAGAATAATTAGTAACTTATTCCTATTTTCATTTTTATTTTACAAGTAGCAAAATATCCATCCATCAATTTTCTGAACTGACCCAGTGACCTGGGGTATACCCTGGATGTGTCACCAGTAGCTTTAATACTTCATCCTTTCCTCGTACAGATACACCAGTGGATGCAGCCATGCTCCATAATATATACTCTGTTCTGCTTTTGTTTACCTGTTGCACCCTTGTAGCCTTTCTGATCTTGTTGTTTTTACCTTATCCGTCAAAGTATTTTGGAAAATGTTTCTCTTAAATGAACTGAATAAATAAAGTTACTTTTCATTCATTTTCCAAACCACTTAATCCTCAAGAGCGTTGCAGTGGTATTAGAGCCTCTCCCAGTAACTGATGGGTGAAGACCCTGGATATGTTGCTAATTTACAGCAGGGCTAAAGTTTTTACTCTTATACTATATTAGGATTACATAGGATTTTTAGGAGGGTCATGTAAAGCTGCCTCGAGTCCTTTTCATTTTTCTTTCACTTGACTAGTTATAGTTTTTGTGATGTGATGTTGTGAAAATGCCAATGCAACCAGGGTCACACAGATGCAGTGACAAGTTTTTTACATTTCTGATTTTATTGTTTTATTCACATTTACCACATTTTACTTAGATGTTTACTCTACCTGGAGTTTATTCAAGATATTTTTGGATCTAATGGTGAAGCAGCATTAATCACTATAGGAGGCATCCCCAGTTTCAGCAGAGACAGGCATAGATAGACTAGAGAACAAGAACCCCCATCACACTCAGGCTATACAGTATGTATATAGTGTGTGCATAATCGAGTGAGCTACAGTTTTATTATATCAGTTTATCTATTCAAGAAAGGCTGTAAAAATAGTGAAAAAGAGAGCAGGTTGGAGGATGAGGGTTTAGTCCCCTGGTTGTTAATGTCACAGTGCTGAATAAAAAATCAAAACTTATTTTAAACTTCTGCATTTATGTTTTTAATTTTAATGTGGCAAGGAGCTAGGAAGGTGTGCATTTCCATATCCAGGTTATGTAAACCATTATTTCCCTAGTGGCAGGGTAAATAGCCAGTGGGTTTTCTTGGGATGCTGAGCCCTATAAATTTTAATGCCTCTGTCTACGCCCTGTGTCTCTGCTATGGGAGAATTAGCAAAGATTCATGGTGATGCTCAGTTTCATTCCACATATATAAGACCTTCTTCACTATTTCCTTTTTACCAGTTTTTCTTGAAGCTTTTCTTTCACTCTAGGGCCTAATGAGCTGTGTTCTTTTGTTGTGATAGGCAGCCAGATGTACTACTGCAGCTGCCAGTGCAGTGGCACTGTGTGACGCATATGCACACAAACTCACAAACAGAGGCCATTGCCAGCTCATCAAAACAGTAATGATGCACAAGTGACTATGTTGTTCCATCTTCCTCTCATTTATCTCTTCACCTAATGTCCTTTTCCTTCATGCTCCTTCTCTTTCTGCCTCTAGTTTTCGTCCTTAAACTTCCCCATGTTGCCCTGCAGCTTGCTGGCATCTCCTCTGAAGGTGCACAGTGTCAGTCTGTATGTTCAGCACAGGGACTCTCAGATCCCTGATCAATAGTAGTCCTTAGATCTACTATTGAGCGAGCAAATAAGTGAAGCGGCCACACGCATGTTGCTGTGTGGCCCATAGCGTCTCCCTTGGCTAACGATGGCAGACAGACTGTGACACAAAGAATTCCAAAAAACAACACAAGAGCCTATTATGGTGTAGGAGCAAACACTGCAGCGCTTCATCAAGGATTAAAACACTGCAGAGACCAGAAGAGGTGCTTCTGAGTGAGAAAGGAAGAAAGGCAGTGGAGAGAAAAAAAAGTAAAAAAAAACCAAAACAAAACATACTGTCTGTCAGTAGAGGAAAAGAAAGAAAAATGTGTAAGAGAAAATGTAAATGACATTCACAGAAATGGAGACAAACAGTGAATGAGGTCGAGGTGATACTGACATAAGACAAAGGGGAAAGAAGCTTCTATGTGAAGGACACTATGACATGCTCCTTCTTATAAAGATTCCTAAATCTGTGAAATTATTCTGCTTGCCCAGCTGGGGTATGAGTTCAGATAAACTGGATCCTTGCCACACCTTGCCCCATTTTCTGTTTCCAGACTGAGCTGAATTTCCTGGTCCTGCAGTCCTCCATCTCTACAGCCAACCTCAGCTGCTGCCCTGCTTCTTGACCAGGTGGTCCAGACTTGAGCCTCTTGCAGCCTTAAAGCAGATGGTCTCCTCTGGCATATGCACATGCACGGCAAAAGATTCATGACCTGCAGAGATAGCTGTCTGCTCATTCTGCTTTGTCTTTCTGTATTCCTTTTACTTCATAATTCTGTCTGGCTTCCTCACCCTTTCTCTAGGGCTCATTTTTCATTTACAACTTTAACTGCCATGAGTTCTGTTGAAAAATTCAGAACTCCTTTTGGTTCATTTCTACACTCTTTATTCCTCTTCCTGTCTGCCTTTTAATAACAAGGGGCAAGTGAGCCCATAGGCCCTTAAATTGTGGGGTGTGAATAGAGAATTTGCACGTGACAAGACAGAGGTAGGCAGACACAGCGGGACTAATTGTTGCCAGCTTAGAAGTCAACAGTGCTGAGAGAGAGAGTGACAGAGACAGTGAAAAAAAACGCTGTCCTCTTGACTGGAGCAGCTTTATCTCTCCAGGGAGGAGGGAGGAAATGTCGGCTGAGATGCTGAGAGTTCATCTCTCCTGCCACCTGTACAGTAATTGTCCTCTATTCTGCGAGTCACTTGGATTACAAGAAGCTTGGGCATGCAAATGAGGGGCTGAAAATTGGCTGCATAAAAGTCAAGAGCAGGAAATATCAAAGTTTGGCAAGGTGTGTGGTACAATTTCCATAGTAACACCTATAGCGCAAATTGAACTAAAATGTGCTCTTTTTATTAGAAAGACCTTTCCATAAAAGGTGTGCTATTTGAGAGTTTGTTGAGAAAAAGATTACATTAAAATCTTCATATTATTTACCTGGTAGTGCATGAGAGTGTTTAGCCTTTTCCAATCATTCTCAATCTTGGTAGTGATGTCTTCATCCTGTAACACCACTCGAGCCATTCGTCCTTGGCGCCACTCTGATGAATAAAAACACACACTATATAATACACAAAACATATACCACAGTGATCAAAAAGAAATGCAATTTGTTTTCAGTGGAGAGGTTAGGCTGCACGTGTTTATTGTACATGTGAAAGATCTCAGGTGATCCAGAAATACATGTCCTTTGAGTCTAAAGCAAAATGCCAGTATTTCAGTGTGCGCTTCATGTAAAGCCTTCACAACCTGTTACCTTGCAGCCAATTGTGAGTATGCTAAATCAACTGTGCTTTTCTTAAGACACTCTTTTTCTGCACATTTTTTTCAAACATGATTTGCCTTTCAGACGTTGAAATGCCATCTTATGTGACTCTAAAAGGAAGCTCTCCACACACATTACCCACATAAGTAGACATCAGTAGTCTGCATTCTTGCAAAGCTCTCGGCATGTGTACTCATCTCACTGACTTGGATTGACACGCATCTTAATTAAACATTACACACGAACAATTTCAAGATGCATATGCGGACAGGCTGTGCACTTTAATTGGTACTTGTGTGGTGAAAATTGCGTGCCATTAGCATACGCAGCAGTCGACCCATCAGGGTCAGAAAAAAGAGGAGTGTAGAGCAGACAGGATAAAAAAAGTGAACTATGAGAAAATCACATCCTTTCAAAAGAAAAAAGTAAGTAAGGGGGAAACAGGTGGAGGCTGTAAGCAGTACCGGTGGAGGGTAGTGGCTGACGGCTCATTGTGGGGTAATGAAATGATAATAAGGGAGTTGACAGGGACGTGGACAGCCATTGTGGCTCTCATGCTGGGAGTGATCATTGATTTTCTCCACTGTTGACTGGGTTTTATTACTTTGTGCCTCTGCCAGGTGACCACATGATATCTCTGCCTGGCAGAACATCCTCACAATACTGTCGAAAATACACAGTGCTCCACAGAAAAAAGTAACACAAAAGTGTACATATACATGCACAGACATGCACAGACTCAATTATTTCCAAGGTATCAATGAAAGGGTAAGAAATTGACATAAGAAAATATAAGGGGAGACAGAGGATGGACATGGAGCCATATTGTGGAGCGATAGATGATGCGCTGATTTGCAGCAAACAGGGGGGGTTGTTCTCTCTGCCAATGTGAAGTGAGAGAAAATGAAAGAGACGGGGCAATGGGAGGCAAGGTACGGACAGGCGAGAATGGAAGTGGCAGACTGTGTGGGAGTCAAGCCCTGCATGAGGCTGGTGAGCACGTCTGTCAGCTCTTACCTGGGTCAGCCAGACATGTACATCACAGACACAAAAGCACACACACACAACCACATGTGCACTTCTCTATCTCAATCTACTGTGTCTTATTGGCACTACCGGCCGAAAAAGCAGCCAGACGGAGTGATGCGCCACACACTGTCAGTCAGTTTGATAGAAGGCCTGGCAACAGCACACTGAGGCTGGCTGGGCTGTTGGAACACAGCTTTTATCACACTAATGCACTGATAATCTGTACACATGGCTAGGTTTTCTCTCACTGATGCATTAATCTGTGGGTGTGAAGGACTTTACACCTGCCAACTGCATCTGTGAGGGTCTGGATTGCCTTTTCTTACTGTATGTCCGTGTGTGTGTGTGTGTGTGTTTGTGTTTGCGTGTGCGTGTGGGTGTGAGTGAGTGTTGCCATACCCAGGTCCATGTCGACAGCCCGTGGCCGCTGAGAATAGGGCATGTTCTTGTAAACTGCATCCAGTATTTTCTCCTTCACCTGTGTGATGGTGTCACAGTTCAGGACCTTTACTGGGATCTCTGGACTGTTTTCATTATCTGGGTTCACACAGTTCAAGATCTGTGAAAGTTAAGCCAGAGAAAAACAGAAGGGGAACATGAAATGCAAAAATCACAACGAAAAAGGAGAAAGCAGAGAAAACAGCTAACGGCATCCTGTTACTGCCTGAACTTCAGTCCAGCTTAAGGCTTTGCCCTCATTAGAGTCTCCTTGGAGCATGGCAGGAGCTTTGAGAAACCATTTCCGCTCTCTCTGGCATCCCAAAATCTAATTTCACACCTTCGGCGGGACACCAATTTCCAGCTCTGCTGGGGTATTAGCACGTAATGAGCCAAATTCCCAGTCAGCGCAATCAGAGCGTTGTCATGTCACATGCTGTCTGTGTGAGTGTGTTTTTTAGTATATGAATGTGTGTGTGTACATGGGACTCTTTGGTATGTTTCAATCTCTGCAGCTACCTTCCCTAATGTTGGACCAACACAGGAGTCTATGGGATTATTAGTTAATTTCCTTCCACAGGGGAAAGAGGAAGCCTAAGGTCACACACAGCTACAACACCTTGAAAATGATTAATAGTATAAAATCAATGACAAATGGTGCCAACTGTGTGTGCTCGTTGAGTCTTTGTAAAATAATGGCCAAAAGTGATTTTGTGTCTCTTATCTTGGTAGAATTTCAGCTAAAAACAAGAACATCTACAAGTCAAGAGCTGTGTGCCTCTGGTGTACCTGAATATTTGTCTACATCTGTGGGCCACTGCACAACCTCCTTATGTGCCCTGTGGAGTGCAACATACCAGGGTTTTGTACTCAATCTGCTGGCGGATGAGTTTGTCTTCACTCAGGGAGTAGCGGGCCTCTCCAGTGATGGCATCAATGGGACCTTTCTCCATCTGCTGCTTGATGGCGCAGTATAGCATGAACAGAGGCTCCCCAGCACACTCCTATGAACACAGACCAACACATTTACCCAAAACAGGACATCATAAGATTAAAAAAAATCACCAATGATCTACAATAATAGTTCATATTTAGGGTTATAATTCCACAGATAAACACATACTCAACAATGCATATGTGGCTTATTGAACTAACCTTGAGGAATTTGTGAAGAAGGAAGGCAAACCAATTTGTGAGCATCTTCTCTGCAACTGACTCAGTTCTGAAATTACATGAGAAAACAGGAAAACACAAAATTGAGCTCTTTTCTTGATTTTGATATATCAGAAACTTTTAGGTAACGTGTTCCATTATTCATGAGGTTATGTGCAAGGCTTCAGGGAGTTTATCCTGGTATCCTGGTGCGTGCATCCTGCTGCTGGTAGTGTTCGTGTACTGCCTGCAACACTGTGGTCACAGTGCGTGAACAGAACAGAGCGCAGCACAGAGAGGGCATCTGTGTGCATGCTTTGTGTGTGCACATGTTAAAAAGCATGTGTGTTTGAGTATGCATGAGTGTGAGTACGAGAGTGTGTGTGTGTGCGTGCGTGCGCGTGCGTGTGCGTGCGTGTGTAAATTCACGTGTGGTTGAACACAGTGGGACATCAGCAGCTGTGACAAGCCTCAGCTGTTGAGAGAGACGAGTGCTGTCACAGCCAGGTAACGCCTGATCACAGCCAAAACGATCGCTTCTCCTCTCATTTCCTCTCCTCTTCCTCCCCTACCTCATCTCCCCTCCCAGTCAATCACACATGGAGGTAAAGCCCGCCGCTGAGCTTGATTGGGCATGAAAACACACAAGTGTGCAATGACCTCTCGACTATTTCCACCAGAGAGCACACGAGTGGCCCACATGTACCCGTTTTTATGATTCCACCCCATATCTTTCTACCAGACAAACATCCCCCACCTCATTAGCACCAACATGAAACACTAGAGCAACAGAAGTTAGACTTATTTTCTTAGAAAAAGGGAGAGAATAACAAACAGTCAGGTGGGAATGGTTAATGAACATGAATCATACATGAAAGGGTTAGTTCTGTGCAGCTTGTATGGACAAGGACCTGAGGTGAATAGCAACAGTAAAACCCCAACTTGCCTGATAAAAAAAATTCTCCAACCTCCAGTGGGTTATGCATAAACCTGCATGCAGAGCAGATATATTGATTTTTTTTTCATTTTATTTTAAAAGTTGAAAAAAGGTTGTTTTATTTTAACTTCTATTTGTTCAAGTTTTATGACAGCTTTACAAACACTAAACAAAACAAAAAAAAAAAAACAGTTGGTAAAATTAAAATTACAAAGATTCTACAAGGCTGGTTTATGCAATATATGGTTGTGCAACGTCACTAGCACACTGAGGTAGTACATTATATTTGCACAATAACTCGTATTGTATAATAAAATACAACACATAAGTATGTGACTTAAGAATATTATTTCTTTACAATCAAAGTGAAAAGGCAGATGAGCAGAAAAAGGAAAACAAAACAAAAAGTGACAGATATCCATCATGTTATGTATTTAAGTTCAAATTATACTGCACTCCCAAAAGTTTCAGTGGCTTCCTCCATTTCTGCAGGAAAATGAGTCCTTTTGTTAATATAGTGTTCTGCTTTTACTAGTATCACAAATTCTGAGATCAGTGATTTCTATTTTATTCGAAGTTGCTGCTGCCTCTACTATTTTAATCTATTTTAGTTTATTGTAAGTGATTTCTTATTGATCTATGATGCCTGATTTTACACTGCTTTTAACCTCAGAGTACACTATTTCTTTTGTACCTGTACTAAGAAATGACAAATAAAAAAACCTTTTCTACATAGGAATGGAAGGGGGGGTCTTCTCCAACCCATTTTACCATTACGGCATTCCTTGCTAGCATTAAAAGTGACTGGGTCACATCCTCATTTTCTGAAAAAGGTTTTTTAATATTTTTTTCAGTTAATATTATTATTTTTACTTCTTGTTTTAGTTTTTGATATAAGCATGACATAGAATGAGCTAAAAACAACAATATAACTAGCATCTGATTAAAATGCCTTTTTCAGTCTGGCAGTTTAAGACATCCTGCTGGCTAAAAGAAACTTACTAGAGACATTAGTTAACATGCCATTGTTGAGTGCCCCAAAGACTGCGTTTCTGTTTGCAGAAGTGTGACAGCTTGTGATTGTCACCGAGCTGCAAATGATCCCTCCCCATCAGCTTGTACATGAGTGTTGCCAATTTAAATGGCAATGCAGTGAAAAAATGACCCTCTTAATGTAGCAGGAAATTACTGTGATTACTCTGGTGGATATGATGGAAAGGCCTTAAAGCACACTGTGCTGAACTGGGGATTAGTAGGAATCAAAGCAGTCAGGTATTAAAGACAAGCTAGAAGGCTTCCGTCTCCTCAGAGCTAAATAGTGGTGGGGATGATTATACCTATTCAGGCACTGAATGGACCTAAAGGGAGATTATGACTATTATGGAGATAATTGCGTTAAGTCATGTTTGAGGGCTATAAGCAAGAGTCTGGGACCGAAGCAGAAGTCCCAGAAGGATTGTTGGAGCCAGGAGAGGTTACATCAGCTATGATTTTAGTCACTGAGACAAGGCAAACTGTCAACTGCTTTTTTCGTCTTGTTAAATTCAGACAAAGTGTAACTTCTCTGCTTTTAACTGTCATATGCAAATATATAACTTCCTCACAGCTGCAGGACAACACAGCAGAGGTTATACTTTGTTTTGAATGATGTGGCTGAGTTGTGGTGTTGTCTCTGAGTCCCGTGCCTGGAGGCTGGTCCTCTGGGAACAAAACTGCCGGCCAGTCTATTGGCAGCTTGTGGAGAAGCTGCAGAGCTGGGTGACAGCCTATTTGAAGTGAGATGTGCCAGCAGGAGGGGAGATGTAGATTAATTCACCCAGTTTCAGCGACGGGATGGCAGAATAAACATAGCACTGAAAATCTGAAACGCTGAGAGTGGTAAAGGTGGACACTTCAGTGCATGTGTGTGTGACAGTGTCTTTTTTGGTGGCACACTTACAGGCTCTGTGTCTGATGCCCCTTTGTTATTCTGTCATATATAAACACATGGAATGCGAGTATATATATATGTAAAGAAAAACAAATACACTGTAAAATATTCACAAGGTTAACATTGCTTTGCTACACAAGATCAACAACTGCAAATCTTCATTCAGAACATAATAATGGGCATCAGGCTGTATTTTCAGGCTCAATAAACATGAGCATATTGTGGATTTGTTTTGGACAATAGCCCAAATCTCTCTGTAATTGCCCTCCTTCCTCTACTAGAATTCGCCCGTCTTTGG
>JAPQRP010000028.1:9890920-9902917 GCA_037367295.1 Apogon hyalosoma
AGTGGCTGGGATAGGCTCCAGCGACCCCCATGACCCTAGTGAGGATAAAGCGGGCTCAGAAAATGGATGGATGGATATATATATATATATATATATATATATGTATCCTGAGGAGAATACATTATAAGAAAACAGAGGGGTGTAATTGCAGTCATACCACAAAGGAGTAGAGCTGAGCAGATCGAGCCCTGAGTTCAGGTCTGCACTCTCCAACACACAGCTGGACTGGACCAGGTTTACTGTCTGCAGGAGCCGGATCCATCTCACACACAATCCTATATAAGAAACAGAAATTATGCATTAACCTACATTCATCTTGAAAAAAAAAATAAAACAAAAACTTCAGATGTTCAGAAGTTGTCAGGAGGTCTGACTGCTGCAAAGTTGGGAGAAAGTAATCAAAACACTTTTGCGGCTGATATTGATTTATCTAGCACTCTAAATGTAATCTTCTTTTGTTGTCTCACTCATTTCATTACATGACACGTCCAGACATCGACCAGGACCCCCCCCATGACGGTTTTTAAATGAGACCAGTACTCCACCTCCCTTGGCACTCCAACTTAACTGTAGTAAATTTCCCTCCAACAACCCGGTCCCCGACAGTGCTGGTGCTGTGCCAGAGCGGTACATCTAATGTAAATCACACAGTTTGATCAATACAGCTTTATCATACCATGTGATCAAGTGTCACCCAGCACTGCAGGTGACTAGATCAAATGACATAATAAAACGAGGACGTCTATTGATCGGTGGTGCCAAGGAGTAATAAAGTACAGAAGCGATCACAGTGTGGAAAGAGATACAGTGGAGTATATGGCAAAGCAGATGGCAGGGCCAGGCAGGAGCAGAGCACATTTAGGAGAACTGAGAGATAACTTCTCTTACAGTGATCATCTGAATTACAACAAATGACTCTGAGAGCTTTTTTGGATGAACCAGGTGAAGGAGAGGATTTACTCAATGACTCTACTGAATTTTCTTCTTCCTGGGCCTCACTAGCTCTGCCACTTACCAGCCTACTGTATTGTCCTTCTTAACCCAGAAAGACCCATTTTGTGACAATTCCCAACTGAACTTTTCTATTTAACCTGTCTTAAAGGAGTGATATTTAGCTTTTTTTTAAATGGAATTATGCATTTTAAAACATTTCCCTGTGGTCTACATAAACTGTAAATGCTCTGCTTGGGTCTGAATTCTTCATTAATTCAACTCCACAGATCCATCTTCAACACTGTTTCTGAGTAATGACACGGGAAAGGTCGTTTTGAGCGCTGGCCCTTTAAATGCACATGAACCACTTCACGCCATACCCCCTGCAGGTTGTTGACCGTGCTGCTTTGTCCCGTTCAGCCACTTGTGTTCGTTAATACAACCAACTGCTGAACATTTTAGCTAACTGGCTCGAAGTTTGGACATATTTTCAGTTTTTACTACAACTGCTGCTGCTGACAAACAATTATGTCGTACTCGAAGAAATGTTCGTCGGAAGTCTATGTGCAAATGTAACTAGCTATAGACGTAACAAATTAAGCAGGAATTTAAACTGGTTATAGAAATCCACTCGATTTTTGCCAAAATTAATATAAAGATAGCTTTGCAGCACCTGGAGGGTTCAAATTCAAACTTTTTGAACTATTAGGGTCCAAATACACAAATAAATGAACCAAAGACTAATAAAAGTGGGTTGAGCAAAATATGACCCCTTAATGTGGTTTATTACCATTTAATCTAATATTATCTTCTATATTTACATTTTTTTCAGTCAAAATCAGGTATTTTCCATCATTTAATTTGTTGATCATGTTGATGTAGAAGCTCAGAGTAAATTCAAATGTTATTATATCAAAAACAGAGAAAACTGAAGAAAAAGTGACCTTTTCAGTAAAATATATCATTAATTAAAAATAAACCAAGTATCTGAAACTATGATCCAACCCTTGATCCAACTCCAAGGGTTTTACAGGTGAATCAATGTTGTAGAAGACGACAGTGTTTCCATGTTCACTACTGTGTCTCTGAACGACCAAATGTGTTGTATCTGATGACCATGAAAAGATGACAAACTGCATTTTACACTAATTATGTACATGTATTATTAGGATTAATGGGTTATCAGATATTAAGCATTTGAGATCAGAAGATGGTTCGGTCGCTAGTGGCTGTTTGGGTCTTCATGGGTTAAAGCAGAATATTTATGGAAATCTGCTTAGCTTTTCAAAACAGAACATTCAGCTGTATCTCCTCATTCTTCTTAAAGAGGCCTGCTCTGTCTATAAAACCTAGGGGTAACTTTCAAACTAAATTCTTACTAATGAGGACTCAATTTGGCCACCACAAAAATACAGCAGAACAGTATAAGCCTTCAGAAAAATATACTTTCTGACTGCTGAAAAACACAAAAACTTCAGACTTCTCTTCAAAGCACTGGTGGCCTTCACACACTTCTCTGAAGTAGGAACATAAAAGACACATAAATATGTATACTTTTTTCCCTTTTTGTCCAATCCAGTCCATCATAGGAAGCCTACAGACCGAATTAAAACTAGAAACAAACAACAACAGTCAGATAAGGACGAACATTTAACCCTGTAAAATCTGACCGGTCAAAAACTAGCCACAAAATTCAATTTTTATTAGACCTTTTAACAATATCCAGACAAAACATTTTGCCATATCATTTTGTTTATGATATACTTTTGTATCACATTAGACCTCATATACTAGCAGTATCAAATTTGATACACATATTTTTAACACAATTTAACTGTACTATAAATAATTAATTATCAAGTAACTATGCATTGTTTCAGTAGATGAAGTGCTTATTTAAAGAAATAATATAAATGTTCTTCTTAAAAATTACAAAAGACTTTTCACTAAAAGTATGTGATTGTGAGGATGTGAGTATATGATTTAACGATAGTGTCCATATTGAAAAAGGAAAAAAAAGTCTTTCCACTGGGTGCAGTGGGATGATAATCCCCAAGGGGGCAGAAAACATGTATCAGGCCACATACAAGTTTTTAAGGAAAATACTGATCTTTTTGATAAGATAGAGGTCTCAATACCTGGTGTAGCAAATATGATACAAATGGTGTTATAGGGTTAATGACCCTAACGACAATATGACCCTAGAAAAACGTCTAGCTCAGAAGACCATCATCAGGACTCCATCTTCGTCAAAGTTAGACTCGTGGGATCATGGGTTACTGTTTTAATTTTTTTTTTTTTTTAATAGCATAGATATGAATTCCCAAGCTTGTCCCCGATTGGATTAAAGTGCTGTCAGATCAGTGCGCTGCTGACAAATTGTCTCCCGTGGCCAAGCAGCACATAGTGAATTTTAATTACAACTGCCCAGTAAGGAGAAAGGAAACACACCATATACATCATAATTAATTGTATTTTCCACAATACAATTAAAAGAGGGATTATCTAGATTTTAATACTGAAATAACCTGTAAGTTAGATGTATTGTGTCTAATTGTACAGTATGTGTGTGACATCTGTACTGCATCAGCAACATGAAACTATGTGAGATACTAAACAGCCATGGTGCAATGCTGAGCTGTTCTCTTTCTGAGGGCAGAACTAGGACAAGACAAGAATTAGGGTTAAAGGCTCCTCTGAGAACCATGACTGTGATAGCCTGTGTGTGTGTATGCATATGCGTACAGTATGTGTGTCAGCTGTGTCTCAATATACTACTATACAATGAAACCTCTGTACTATCTGTGGATAGGAGCAGGGAGAATAGAAGAACTTCTATGCAAACTGAAAGACAGGGTAATTAATTCTGAGCATTGTTCATCCCCAGAAAAACTATACGGTAGCATTAGATTATTTGTATAGGGATATTAAATGTCTGAGGTACAGAGTAATGAGTTTACAGTGGCCTTGTTGCATTTAATCACTACATAGGCTCTACTCTATACTGTACAGATTTTCCATGGTGTAAATGTGTAAGCTAGTACACCCCTGGACAATAAGTATTCTTTATGCTTCCTCCAAAGATTATTATTGATCGTTTTCATAAATTTCCTAAATTAAGTACAATGCCCAAAGGCAATCTACTTCTAGACCAAACATATAAATATAAATTTAGAATAAAGCATCTAAGTAAGTACTATATGTATTATCTTGTCTCTCCTTTGAGTCCTGTATAACCTGGGGAGGTTAAACAACCATAAGACATTGGTTTCTAGCTCTACACAGCCTGTGTGTCTAGCCAGGGGGGAGATGGGAGAGTTGTGAAGCATGGGCCACGTTTCATTAGTTTAGGGTGAGCGGGACAGGCTTTAACGTGATGTATGCACAGCGTGGGACAATTAAGGAGGTAAACACAAGTAAACACACACAGCTGTTATGAGATTGCTGCTGACTAGATGAGCTACAGAAAAAGAACTAGGCTAGTGTGCTGCAGGGGGGGACAGCAATGTCAGGGCCAGACTGTCTGGACCTGCTCCAGACTTCATTAAAGCGGCGATAGTTGGGGGAGCAGCTTTTCATCACAATAAACATATACACATATGGATCAGTTTGTTGGCTGTAATATCCCATGTGTAATACATCCAAAACACAATCTAAACACATAGGATCATGACCTATAGGATTCCAGTCTTCTTCATAATCTTATACTGTTTCATGGTAGCCAGGCTAGAAAAATGTGATTTTTGCAAATTGTGATCAAATTTGAATTAACTGACTGTATGTAACATCATGCTGCTAAGTTTCACCAATTACCATTTCATATCCATTTTTACAACGATGCACTTGTCTAATAGTGTTTCAGTTTCAAGCAGCATTAATATGAATAAGTAGGTATGAATAATAAGTATAGTTTTGAAATAATAAAACTATTGCTTGTCCTACATGTGTAACTTACTGTTCAGCGATGATGTATCCATCCTCTACAGGGGTACACCTAACCCCTGCCACTTCCACATTGTTCACCATGTCCTCAAAGGCCAGACCAAGGTTCGTGCCGTGGATCGTCACCCGTGTGCCTCCCTCTGGGGGTCCAGCCACTGGGGTCACCTATTAGCCAGAAAAACACAAAGTTAAACAGTGAAGACTTTGTGTGGCAGGATGTTTTTTTTTCTCGCTGGGGTTATAGAATTGTCTTATAAAAAAACATACATGCTCAGTTTTCTATGGATGCTTAAGGGTGAGTACACTCTTTCGGTCCAGGTGGTTGTAAAAGCAATTAAGAGCACTCCCCATGCTTGCATCCACAAAATGTCAGAACATGCCATGAGTCACTGTGCCAAGAGCATGTTCTAATCTCAACAGTAGTTCATAGAACATTTTTTGCAGCTTGTCCCGTCTAAATATGGCAAACACAATTTCATTTCTATCATTTTGCTCGACAAACTGTCCACCTACTAAAATGAACTTTACAATTTAATAAAATAATAATAAAAAAAAGATTTACATTTTGGATAGGTGCCTGTTCATGATCTGCTGCTGTTGCCATGGATGATAAATCAAACAAGGGGCCATATTAATGCTTAGTGCCGACCACCTACTCATAAAGTACAATATGGTTTCCCAGCATGACCTTGGCACAGAGTGGCACACTGCCTTCTGTGCTGCAGAGCCCTGTTGAGGCTCTGACCTGGCAATCCTCCAACCCTTTCCACAAAAGAGGAGAAGAAGGGAGGAGAGGAGGGAGATAAAGGAAATGAGAGAAAAGACAATAGTGTTTGGTGGACAGTGAAGGAGAGGAGAAAGAGGACAGTAAGAAAGAGGAGAGCAGTGGAGAAGATATGACTGCCACTTTGCTGTGTGCAGCTGCTGGTGCAATGTAAACAATCAATATGCTATTACTGGCCATGCAAGCAGAGAGGAAAAAACCAACAGTCAGTTGTGCCCGATTACTGAGCCGCAAACCCCCATGTGAAGGCGACCATTCGAGAGGTGCTTCACATCCTCCCCTTCCTACCCCAACACCCATGAGGGCATTGCGGCTTCCCTGTGGGACGGCGGCATTGTAATCTAGATTCAGTGGACATTAATTGCTCTGGATGTAAAGTAAGTGTGTCACTGCACCGCCTGAGGGGTCTGAATACATGAATCTTTTAGCACTGCTTGGGCATGCAGGGTATAGAAGGGGGGAAAACATAATGGCTAAATATATCCATGTCAAGCAATGGCAGCAGCTATTCGAGTAGACTTAGTGATGGTTACATAAGCAATGTAAGTGCCTAGGAGAGAACAAGAGAGGCAGAAGGGGAGAGATGAGAAAGAAGGGGATGGGAATAGAGGGGAGAGAAGAAAATGAGATGAACAGCAGAGGAAATGTGAATGCCACTCTGTTCAGTTCAAACAGTCCTGATGGATGACAGGTATAAGGCAGCGACAGTGACAGGACAGCAGTGCTGTGTCACAGATGGGCTTGCTAAAAGCTTGGGAGACCTCCTCCTGTTACTCTTGCAGCTGAAATAGAGCTCTTCCCACAACGGACCAAGAGCAGCAAGACAGTCTAATCCATGCATGAAACCCATTTGACTGAGCCTCCCTATGGCAGGCTGGGCCCCGATTCATCAGTGGATCATAGAAAAACAAACACTTCAAAGGCCCATGCCATGAATGACTCTAGGCTGGGAGGCGTGAGAGAAGTGCTGCTCTTTGTCTTCTTTGTCTTTGTGTCTCTATTTCTTTTACAAACAAAGGGCCTAAATCTATAAAGGAGCCTCCATGTTCTTGAGACTGTGGTTGGACTGCCTCTAAACCAGATCATTATGACCTTTTGAGACCACTGCAGACATGCGCTGTGGATAATCTTTAGTGGGGTGGAGACTTTATATTTCAACAGCCTGCAACAGCCTCTTATTTGCATCTGTATTCCTTCTTTTTCTTCCTGTCTTTCATCATTTCGTCTCCCTCAGGCTAGGTGACACATCCTCCTCCTCAAAGACCAGCTTACTTGTTTGTCTATCCACGTGTACTTTCAGAGGGAAGAGGAAGAAGAGGTCTTATTGGATATGTACACACTTCCTGCCACCCTTGCTTCCCCTGTTCCCACCCAGTGATGCCATGCCATGCTCCCTGTGTAATCCTTTTAGGAGCAGTGCCGCTGCCCGCTTGGCATTGTCACACTGTCAATAGAGGGTAATTCCCAGCAAACAGCCAGTCATCTTTGCTGTCGCTCTCAATGCTCCCACTCTTGCACCCACTCTCGCATGATCTATCACTCTCCAGTTCAGCAGCTCAGAACATTGGCCACTTACCACAACGATTTCCTTAGACATGCTATAAGATTTGGGAAGTAAAGAGGACTAAAGAGGGGAGAGACTGACCTAAATTCAGAAGCGCTTTGTATCCACAAAGAAGAAACTCCCAGAAAAGAAAAGATCTCTTTTGAAAAGATAATCTGCCGGAGAGAAATGGCAGTCAAAGTGAACAGCCTGGGGATGTCTGTCAGTGTGGTGTTGACTTATTCAAGTGAAGTAATGGTGGGGCAAGTTGTGCTGATGCAGCCACAGTTAAACTCAATACATACATCTGAGAGTAATATACTGCCCCATCTGCCTTTAGGCTATGTAAGCCTATACTGTAGCTACTGCAGCTGACCAAGCTCAATGGCATTTTTCGAGACAATGCAGGGCTAATAATGTATAACCACCCCAGCTACAGTTATAATACAATGTACACAGTATCAGCATTCTTACTGTATATAATTTATCATCAATCTTTAATACACACATTTATTGCAGTAGGATTCTATTTCCTCAAAGCACTAAAGATGTTCTGCTTGAATTACAGCATGCAGCAGTAGATGTATTTCTGTCTTTTCTCCCGTTTTTTCTATGGGAGGGGATTTGCTTTTGAAATTAAATAGCCCTTGTTACAATTTAGGAGTTTGCAGCTAATCTCGTTGTCTTTGGTCTCTGCTCAGACTAATTTGAGCATGTCACATTTAATTGTGAGTAGCATTTAATGGGCTTGATAAAAACCCCACTGATCACTTGTTCCTGAACAAACTAGGTCCTAAATACTTTATGGGGTCTTAAATGTCTTGTAGTCAGCCAGGAGATATGGGTCGTGGTGAAAAGGAGTTTTTAGCATAAAAAAAGGAAAATGAGAAAAAAATTAGAGTATAAGGGGCATGTTCATGAATGAGCAATCAGTGACTTATTGAGAAACACTGTGCCATTCAACAGGCAGTTTTATTGGACTTACAGCTCTAGAAAAAATTAAGAGACCACTGCAATTTCCTCTGAAATCAGCATGTCTGCATGTACGACAGCCATTCAAGATATGTGTCTGTTGAATTCTAACACAAGCGCACCTTATTCTACTGAATAAACACCTGATCCATGTCTTATTTAAGAAGAGAAGTATAAAAACAACTACTGTGGCCATCACTAACTTCTTGCAATAGGACTAGCTGGGTGGCAAAAACAGTGCTATTAGTACCGCAAAAGGAATTGGAATCCAAAAACAACTATTGAAAACTACTGGACTTCTACTCTGACAATGTTCCCAAATTCTGAGGACTGTTTTTTCTATGAGGACAATGCTCCTGGCCTCAGCTAGGTGTGGAAGACAGACCACCAAATGAAGACCCTGTCATGGCCAGCCCAATCTCCAGACCTGAACCCACTTTGAAAACTTCTGGAATATAATCAAGAGGAAGATGGATGGTCACAAGCCATCAAATATTGCTGAGCTTCTTGAATTTCTATACCGGGAGCTGCATAAAGTCATCCGACAGCAATGGAGGAGAACCAAGACACATGAAAGCTGTCACTGAAAATCAGGGTTATTCCACCAAATACTGATGTCTGAACTTCTACGTATGTGTGTGGTTGTTTTATTATGTTTTGTTTGTTTGTTTTTTTTTTATATGTACCTCTGAGTCTGAAATAAAGGTTGACTGATTGATTGATTGATTGATTGAACTTTTTCCAAGTTACAACATTAGTATTGTGTTGTTCAGAATTGAATATGAACTGGTTTTCTTTGAATTATTCGAGGTCTGAAAACACTGCATTTTTTGTTATTTTGACCATGTGTCATGCTCTGCAAATACATGCTCTAAATAATAATATTTTTATTTGGAATTTGGGAGAAATGTTGTCAGTAGTTTAGAGAATAAAACAATTTTACTCAAACACATACCTATAAATGATAAAATCAGACAAAGTGATCATTTTGCAGTGGTCACTTTTTTTTCCAGAACTGTAGTCTATGTGTAGATATTATATTTTGCACATATTTTTTGGGCAAAGACTGACTACAGTGTGCAGCATTTTGTTCTTCCACGTTTTAGCTGGTTAGGAATGAAGGAGCGCACATGTAAAATATAGCCGCTCTCTGGGTTAGAACAGTGAGTACAGTTTAGTTGTTCTGTGATGGTACTTTAATGCTGACTGGCAGAACCGCCATCTCTGAAATCTTCAGTTGCCTGCAATAAGTTTGCATTCTCCTGTTTGTGAGCAAGACATAAAAAAATGGGAGCAGAAAAATGTTATTTTTTTCTCCTTCCTTAGGCAACATCTAGATGTTTATATTTGCTGTCACTGGGAGGCAGGGAAGCTTCCTTACGATACTGTAAACTCATACAGAAACCACGGCCAAAGCCTATTGAATAGATTCCTTTCATATGCCCATCCAACTCCCAGCTTCATTTGATGTCGTTCCCTGTGCTGTTAGCAGGGGCTTACATCTCTTCAATATTAATGGCCCTTGGTGGGAGGCACCATGGCACTTAATAGAAACATTAATTATTCAAAAAGCCTATCTTGTGGTAGGCACATCTACTAATGTGCTAGTATGTATACAAATCAGCCCATGATGGGGGCTTTGGTGCATACAATCAAAACCAAATTTATTAATAAATTCAGCCCACCAGGGGGATGTCTGCTTCTTAAAGAAATTGTAATCACTGAAAAATGAGGGGGTAGGGCGCAGCACAAACCAACACCGCCTTAAACCGTGTTGAATAGGGGAAATATGGGTGCAGATTTGAGGCGCATGCTCATGTGAATCATCTAGATTAATGCATCCTCCTGCAAGTGTATCAGACCTGAACCCAGACAGTCCATGGGAGATCCATTCCCCTTTCCTCTGTGATTCATTGTTCATCTTGCATTTACTCTATTATAGTTCACTTCATCTGCTTTCTTCTTTGATCGTGTTGTCTCCTCCCCTTATCCTCTCACAAACCTGCATATTGTTGATCTCATGTGAAATTTTAGCCTCCATTTCCCTGATATTACAGAAAGTCTCCCTCTTTGCCTCTTTAACTATTACTCTTCTCTAGCTACCCTCTTTCCTCCAGTTTCCATCTTCTATTTCTAAGTCAGTACGTAATATTATATTTTCCAAAATACCAGCTGACAACTGCAGTGCAGCTTTAGTTTGTTCCATCAATCTGTGGGTTACATTCTGTGTGTAGGTGGAAAGACCATAGGCAATAAGAGCAGGAGAGACAGTTTTCTACTCAAACTAATGTCTTTTACTCAGAACAAAACTTCTAGATGCTAACTGTAGGTGGTAAATTGGTATGTCTTCACCTTCAGTTTTTATGGATTTCTGTTAGGATGGATGTATTTTTTACCATTAGAAAGACTATATTATTATTCTGAAAAATCTGATGTTGCTAGCTAAAGATGGTTCGAAAACTTTGTTGGGAGTAAAGCTCTTCTGAAAATCCTAGGACTATTTGTCAGCTATAAAAAATAAAGGAGGCACTGCATGCTGAAAATAATATAACATCACAGAGCATATTTTATTTATATTACCCATGTAATGCTTTGCTCCTGAAAATGTCACCTTAAAAATGACAAATCTAACTATCTTCAGTTTCACATACTCCTTTTGCAATGATGAAGTTGGTCCTTAATGTTTGTAGAGTGATAAATGACATCCTTAGCTAATAATGTCCTGGGCAATCACATATCATATCATGTCACTAATGCAAACAGGGACTTGAATGAAGTAATTTAGTAATGTGGACGACAATAAGGAGGCACCATAGACTAACAAATGGAAAGCATAATGGAGTTAAATGACTATAGAACTTACTTCACCATCAGTCAGAGATAGTGATAAGCAAAGACACACATAGGGGGAGGTGAGATAGAGAGGCGCAATAAAAAGAAAGAACTACCCACTTTTTATCCTGACTGCTTCTCTTCCTCTGGCTTATCTATATACAGTAGCAAATCAATTAACCAAGCCGTTAACTTCACTTTTTAATTGGCTGGAGTTAGATGTGAGTATGTGGTAGGGGAATGATAAGGCAAATGAGTCAATATGGAGGCAGAGGGGTCGTGTGGGTTAACCACAATGCACTGGTGCGTTACCAAACCTAATTAAATAGTATGTCCTCCTGGCCTGACTCCCCCGTGACAGCAAACCTACCAGGCGAGATGTGGCTGTAGCAAGCCAAAGCCTGCTTATGGGAAAACAAATAAGCACTTCCAGGTCATGCCCCGGCACTGCTGAGGTTGAGCCCATCCAGCAACTGAGGTGGGTTTGTGCAATGTCTGGAAAGACTCTTGGAGTGAGGGGAAGCACGAGGGATACAACACAGATGAACCAAATATGTGAGCTAGGAACACCTGCATGTTTTTTTAGGGTTGTTACTCATTACCATGATTCTTTATCTGGAATTCTAGCTATCAAAATAAGTCTTTCAAATGACTGAGTTGACCGTGTGTGTGTAGAAACTAATAATTTTATGAGAAGGCATGTGTGTAGATTACACACACAGACACAGAGAGGAAAGACTGTAGACCGTTAATACAGAATATCTCTGGCCCTATGTGTGTTTGTGTTCAAACTTTACTTGTAGGTGATCCCCGAGGGTAAAAACCAACAACTTTACAGCAAAATTCGCCTGTAACATATACCTATACAGCCACACAGAGGCATAAAGGTGTTGTTGTTTTGAGCAAAAGAAACAACAGAGAGAGAGGGAGAGAGAGAGAGAGAGAGAGAGAGAGAGAGAGAGAGAGAGAGAGAGAGAGAGAGAGAGAGAGA